>OY101448.1:89836253-89971995 GCA_956483635.1 Panzeria rudis | reverse complement strand
ATATATATATATATATATATATATATATATATATATATATATATATATATATATATATATATATATATATATATATATATATATATATATATATATATATATATATATATATATATATATATATATATATATATATATATATATATATATATATATATATATATATATATATATATATATATATATATATATATATATATATGTATATATAAGATGTTATGTAAGTCAGTTTCAATAGCAAATCATTCGGTTGAAGATTATTAAACCAAATTTTACAGCAACAGAATGAAAGGTATATTATTTATTTAACTTTCAGGTTGTGTGGCTAGTTATCCAGCCACGTTTCAAATTTATTTAAAACGTGTTTTCAAAGCTATATACCGATAATTTACTAAACAAATGCGTCTTTCTTAATCGTTGATTACACTAATAGACAATTTGGCGGAAAAATAATTATACTGACATGGCTCTACGTGGTGTGAAATGTCGTAAGGTTCCTTAAGAACAGTGAAATTAGAAAAGGTCCAGCACGTACAGGGGCCGAATTACCGCATCATTTGTCGAGTAGGCTTTCGTATCGAATAAAATTTCGTCACGTAGCGAATAGATGGATTACCGCATTCGATAGCAATCGTATTGAAATTTTTAAAAAGTGTGCAAAGTTTGGGTACGTTCGTAAATTCAGTAATTGTGCAATAATCAAAGTTCTGCGCTCGAAAACAATCTTGGCAATCTGCCTGTTCACAGGATCCGATACGGAATTAGATTGGAAACGGAATTCCAATCCAATTCCAATTGTGAATGCGTTCATGAAAACGTAATGAAATTTCTTTCTTCAAAAAGTGTTTATTTTCGTTCAAAATTCAAAATATCGTTTAATAAGTTGCTTATTTAGTAATTAGCGGTTAGGAAATTTTTTTTTCGATCTGATAAATGCATAAATTAAAGGACTCCTAAACTCCAATTCATGAACAATTAATTCCGTCTCTTAACGGAAATTTCGCAAATCCAAGTACAAATGGATTTCATTAACGCAATCAACCGGTTTTGTAGATAAATCGATACAAAACCAATCTGTATTGGATTCTGTGAACAGGCTGAATACTTTTTTTCGTCAAAAGTTTATTTTCACAAACACTTGACAGTGCTGTCGCAGATTTCTGCAACAACGGCAGGATTTTTATTACCGTTGCAATAGTTTGCTGACCAGTTGCACAAATTTACTGCGTTTACGAATTCACCCTTTGTTTTACTGCGTTTATTGAATCGACTACGAATTTGTAATACATTTAAGAAAACTAATCAGGGGCCGAATTACCGCATTCGTTATCGAGTAGGCTTTCGTATCGAATAAAATTTCGTCACGTATCGAATGGATGGATTACCGCATTCGATAGCTAACGTATGGAAATGTTTAAAAAGTGTACCAAGTTTATATTATACCAGTTGTTGAATCGACTAAAAATTTGTAATACATTAAAGAACAATTTTGTGTTTCTAGCAGCTAGTACAACAACCAAGTCGATTGGCCAACTGTAATAAGGTTTATAGGTAATGTTCCATGGTTTTTTGCAAAAAAAAAAAAATATTGTATTCGATCGCTCTAGTGCTAACGAGTGGAATTTAAACAGCAGCTACTCGATTATCGTATGCCGTAATCCCAAAAAAAAATATTTTCGAACAATCCAGGCCCCAGGTATGTGATGGAAAACCATCGTTTTCAATACGATTGTTTTGAAAAGGTGTGATGAATTCCGACCGATCTCTTCAGTTAGTTTTGAGCAAATCTCAAGCTACTGACTTTTAAAAAGCTCACTAGAAGATAAAATCTAAATAATGTAACAGAACTGTGAAGAGAAATTTATAAAAAAAAAGGTTGAAAAAACAATTAAAAACTGATTTGAAAATTATGGACAAAACGTTTTTTTTATATTTATTTAAAACCAATAACCTAGCCAATACAGGCCATAAACGGTTACAAATTTCTACTAACAAAAGCGCAATATATATGCAAATAAAATAACATTTCATAAAAACATACATAATAACTTATAAAACTAGGGGAAAAATATATGTACGAAAATATAATAGCAGCAGTCCCAACACAATTATAAGTCAGAAAAAGAAAACCCTGGATTGCCAGCAATAAAATTGAATTATAAGCATAACTACTATTTCAGCAATAAAATGTTGCTGAAGTTAGAAAACAGAAATTGCCACAAATTCAAGGATATAATCATCAAACATGTCACAGAAATAATTATCAAGAGGCAAACAGCGATATCCTTCCAAGAATAGTAATTGTTAATTCCTTTGAGTTTTTTTTTTATCTTGTATTAAAAATAAAAAAACAACTCTCAATAGAATTAAGAATACTTGAACAAAATCCGTACTTCTTTTTTTTACGTTCTTCTTTTTTCCCACATTTTGACGTGAGAATTACCGCGTCTGCAAAATTCGTAGCTAAATTAAAACAAAATATTTATTCACACATGCTAAATCAAATAACTCGTCAGACGAAATTTAATACCTGTTTGGCTTTTACAGTCAGTGGGAAAATAATTTGCTTATTTAATTCACCAGCCAGACAGTTCTGAAATCCAATATCTGGGAAAATAATTAGTGCAGCAGAAGAGTGAACGGTTTCCGGCCTACTAAAAATTCTTCGTATAATTTTACGTTTTAAAAATTTTAAATATTATTAATTGTATTGTAATTTTTGTTAATTATGAGACCAATTTTTTACTTTTTTTATTTTTTATTTGTATTTGTAAATTTTGTATTATTTGTATTTGTAATTTTTTCTTTAAATACCATAAGTTTTTCAATAAAATGCATGATTGAACCTTTATCATTCATCAAGCCAACATCGTGTCTTTCATTTTCAACAAGTCAGTGTCCGTTGTTCTTGTGTACCACTTGAACAACTGAATTGAACAGCTTGAATTATCCTTGTGAACTACTCGGATAATAAACCCCCAAATATCATAATAACTTGGTGAACCACCAAGTTATCCCAGGATTATCAAGTTGAGCAAGGCAAACGAGCCTGCGCTTAACATTTTGGCGACCGAGACAGGACACCGGGTTTAGGAAAACCTAAAGTCCTTCAAGCGAACAATTCAAAACCAATATACCAGCTGCCAACCACAAACCAACAAGCAGCCTACTACAACTCTCAACTAGCCTCCCAAGGGCATCAACAAAGCAATATGGAAACCGCAGAGCAGCTTCTTCACCAACTGAAGGAGACCGGTGAGCGTATCGCCACCATTATCCGCAACTTTACCAAGGACCCAGTTATCCGCAAAACCTCAACGTACTACAAAGAACGATTGTCCCGGCTGACTACAGCCTGGACAGAATTCGACGAGGCAGATACCAAATTACGGACTCTAAAGAATATTGATATGGAAGATGAATACTTCACTGCAGACCGCTATAATCAAATCCAGTCAATGGCATCCAAATATATAGCTCTGATGGAACACGAGCTCACTTACCAAGACAACGGAGCAATCACCAAAAACCCTAATGATCCACCGTCAAATGGGGACGACCAGCCCGAAATCATTAAAAACCCCCCATCCACGAGACTACAACCTAGAAGTGGCCACGATGGTTTAATCAGCCGCTCCATAGGAAAGATGGCTGCTCTGGCTAGACAGCTAGAAGGCCTTCAGTTGCAGTCAGGTCAGGATGGGCCTTATTACGATGTTAAAAAAAACACCATCACCAAACTATGGCAGCAGCTAGAACTACTTAATGATGAAGTGTTGGATAAATATCCCGATCCAGACCTCGCTGGTTATGATACAAGCAGATACATCCACCTCGAACAAGCCGCTCAGCTAGCGATCATCCAGCTTACCACGGCTAACAACAATCACCAGTCATCCACAGAGACTATGTCTAGACCATCTACCCTACCATTGCCCTCAATCACTATCTCTAAATTTGAAGGTGATTATATGAAATGGACATCATTTTCTGACTTATTTAAGAAAACTGTTCATGAGCAACCGATGTCAGACGCTCACAAAATGTTTTATCTGAAGACCAACGTTACTGGTGAAGCAGCGAAGCTTATTAATCATCTCGCTGTTACTACAGACAATTACAAAGCCGCTTGGCAGCTACTACAGGATCGGTATGATAATAAACGACTAATAGTGGCAACAGCGGTTCAGAGACTGCTAGACCAACCATCCGGTGCATCGACATTAATGGCCGTTAAGCGATTGCACGATACAACGAGGGAATGTCTGGCAGCTCTTTCTAATATGGGGCTGGAAATCTCGACATGGGATCCACTCCTAGTCCACCTTCTGGTCAAAAAGTTGGACAAAACGGTATACACTCAATATGAGCAATCGATCACCAAGCCAAAGGAAATGCAACCAGTCAGCCAGTTTCTTACCTTTCTGGAGAACTACTTCCACACTCTGGAGGCAATGGGACACAAAGAGAAGACATTTTCTCCTGCAAACAAAACATGCACGCTTACGGCCCATCCCCGCCATGAGAACCAACGATGCCTAGTTTGCAAGCAAGAATGTCACCCATTGTATAGATGCAGAGAATTCATCCAGCTAAGCCCTGCAGACAGACTAAACTTGATACAGAAACATAAACTGTGTGTTAATTGCTTTAGTCACAATCATTTGACCAAACAGTGCACAATTTCAGGCCGCTGCCAGAAATGTAGAAAAATGCACAACACCCTGGTACACTTGGAACAAGCCCCGCAACAGAATTCAATATCCAGAAAGCGTAACAAATCTAAGGGGGAAACAGAGTCAGCCAATGAAGTAGGTACAACGAATAACTCCTCAACACAACACGCGACATCCCTAGTCAGCACACCAACAAAAGTTGAAAGCATGGCGGGAAGTTACACTAACAAAAGACCATATGTTCTACTGGGAACAGCGTTGATAAAGGTCAAGGCTAATGGTTTGGAAACGGAATGCAAGGCAATCCTTGATTCAGGATCACAAGTCAATTTGATCACAGAACGATTAGTCAACCGGCTTGGACTCCCAGCAAGGACTACTTCTGTTTCAATCAACGGTATTGGAAAAAACAGTACCAAGGTTCAACACCGAGTCAACCTTACGCTACAATCTCGGATCAACAATTTTTCAACACGGCTTGAAGCATTCGTATTGCCGCAAATTATTTCCCCTCAACCCGCTCAATCGCTTATAATTGACAGGTGGTCAATCCCCAGCAACGTAGCATTAGCGGACCCAACTTTCAATCGTCCAGAAAAAATCGATATTTTGTTAGGGGCGGAATATTATCATCAACTACTCACGATCGGACAAATCAAATTAGGCAAGGACCTTCCACTGCTTCAAAATACAACTTTCGGATGGATCGTATCGGGAAAGGTATCTGGTGAACAGCTCTCATCAGCAATCTGCGGAGTCTTAACTGAAGAGGATAAAATGAATACAGCTATTGAGCGATTTTGGAAACTCGAGGAGGTTGAAAGAAGAGAGCAAAATTTATCACCTTTTGATGCACAGTGCGAAGCACATTTCAATCAGCATACCACACGTGACAAAGAAGGTCGATTCATAGCACGACTGCCGTTTTGTGCTGAAACATCTTTATTAGGGTCCTCACATAGTATCGCATTCAACCGGTTCCTCGCACTAGAGCGTCGATTATCAAAAGACGCTTTATTGAAGGAACAATATGCGCTATTTATAAAAGACTACGAAACAATGGGGCACATGTCGAAAATCAATATAGACGAAATAAAGGGGCATAAATACTTTATTCCTCACCACTGCGTTTTGCGACCCGAAAGTACTACAACTAAACTCAGAGTAGTCTTCGATGCGTCAGCAAAAACATCCTCAGGAAAATCCTTAAACGATATTCTGCACACTGGACCACCCCTACAAAATGATCTATTTACGGTTCTATTGCGATTTCGGCTGCCGCAGTTCGTATTCACCACAGATATCGAGAAAATGTACCGCCAAATCTATATCCACCCCAAGGACCGACAGTACCAGATAATCCTCTGGCGAAACAATGCCTCTGAGCCCATTAGTTATTTCCAATTAAATACCGTTACTTATGGTACTAGACCAGCACCATATCTGGCAATCAAATGTTTGAAGGAAATAATCCAGGATAATAAGATGCAAGCTCCATTGGCAGCCAGTTTCTTGGAAAAGAACTTTTATGTCGACGACGGGCTGGGTGGAGCTGATAGCTTGAACACAGCCCTAGAAACTCAGCGCCAGCTGCAAGACGTCCTGGCTAAGTACGGGTTCCATCTACGAAAATGGTGCGCTAATCATGCCCAGCTGCTCCGCAACATTCCGAGTTCTGACCAAGAAGTCAGTCTTGACTTCTCAGACGAAACTGATTACACGAAAACACTTGGATTGGTATGGGTACCTAAAGATGACCTGCTTAAAATCAAGGTCAACATTCAACCAATTAAAGCCGTGACTAAAAGAACAGTCACATCAGACTTGGCGCGTATCTTTGACCCACTAGGACTACTGTCGCCAGTAGTTGCCAAAGCAAAAATGTTTATCCAGGAATTATGGACCTTGAATCTTTCATGGGACGAGGCTGTTTCTTCCGAATTAGACTCACGCTGGCGAACCTTTCGAAGCCACCTAAGTGAACTTGAAAGTTTTCAAGTGCATCGGCATATCTATAAAGGAGCTCTTCCTAGCAAGACTCAACTTCATGTTTTTACCGATGCCTCCGAAAAAGCGTATGGCGCTGCAATATATGTGAGAACAATTCTACCAAACAAAACAATAAGAGTATACTTGTTATGTGCGAAATCACGGATAACTCCGCTCAAGCAGCAAACGCTGCCTAGACTAGAACTATGTGCCGCACAATTGGGTGCTAACTTAGCTGCAAAAGTGAAACTAGACTTGGATATGAATACATCGCCTACATTCTATTGGTCCGACTCAAAAATAGTCTTATCGTGGATACATTCAAGATCTTCTTCATTTCATACATTTGTGGCAAATCGAATCGCTTCAATTCAAGAAAACACGCTACCTGAGCAATGGCGACATGTAAGTTCTAAAGAGAACCCAGCGGACATCATATCAAGAGGATTGGATCCACAACAGTTACAGCATACACCCCAATGGATGTATGGGCCATTTTTTCTTCATGGTGACGAGAAACATTGGCCTCCCAGTTTTGGACTAGATCCTAATTTTCCGACCCCTGAACAGAAGCAAGGATCTTACAACTCACTCATTGCTGTCAATAGTGAAAACTTTGTGCACAGCATCAACCACCGAAATTCACTAAAAAGGCTCCAACGTATCATAGGATACATTTTAAGATTCATTAAAAACGCCAAGACTTTCAAGCCCGAGCGACAAACCCAACAAACTCTCACACCTCTTGAACTTCACGATGCACTTGCCATCATTGTTCGAACCACCCAACTATGCACGTTCACAGAAGACATTCAGCAGCTGCAACAGAAAAGGGAACTTAAGGGATCGAGTCAAATAAAAAGCTTATCCCCATTTTTAGACGAATATAACATTCTAAGAGTCGGAGGCAGATTAGAAGCATCCACGTTATCATTCAATGCCAAACATCCAATGTTGCTTCCTTATAACGACACAGTAAGCAAACTAATATTTGAGTCGACACATAGGGAAAACAAACATTGTGGCCCTGGAGCACTTCTAGCAATCGTAAGACAACGTTTTTGGCCCATTAAAGGCAAACATTTGGCTCGGGAAACTGTGCACAAATGTGTGCAGTGTGCACGAGCGAAACCAAAACTTCTGCAGCAAATTATGGGAAACTTACCAAAAGCAAGAGTAATGCCAGCAAGACCCTTTATTAATGCAGGAGTTGACTACTGTGGTCCAATCTGGGTTCACTTCAAAACCCGAGGAAAGCGACCCCAGAAGGCGTATATTGCAGTATTCTGCTGCTTTTCCACAAAGGCAGTTCATCTGGAGCTTGTAACAGACCTCACAACCGACGCCTTCATTGGAGCCCTCAAAAGGTTCATCGGCCGAAGGGGTCACTGTCAGCATCTCTACTGTGACAACGCAACAAACTTTGTGGGAGCTCGGAATCAACTAGAAGAGTTGTCAACTGCTCTTTTCGCCACAGCTGCCCAAGAAAAAATTCAACAAGAGTGTGCCAGCAAAGACATCAGCTTTCATTTCATACCTCCACGAGCCCCGCACTTCGGCGGACTATGGGAGGCTGCAGTCAAATCCGCAAAAAGGTTACTTGTTAAAGAAATGGCAAACGCGTCTCTGACCTATGAAGAAATGGAAACCGTGATAATAGAAGTCGAAGCAATCCTTAATTCGAGACCGATTGCACCGTTGCCGAATAATCCGAATGATGAGGCTGCACTGACACCAGGCCACTTTTTGATTGGTGAACCTCTTACAGCACAAGTGGATGCAACTGCCAGGTCAACTTCAACAACTCTTACAAAACGATGGGAGCTAGTATCACAAATAAAACATCAATTTTGGAAACGATGGTCGCAGGAATACCTCAGTGAACTCCAGCAGCGGAACAAGTGGCAAACCAAGGCTCAAAATTTGCAACGGGGTACCATAGTTATAATTAAAGACAACACACCAGTTATGAAATGGCGTCTGGGAAAAGTAACTGATATATACCCCGGTCCAGACGGACTCGTCAGAGCAGCTGATGTAAAAACATCTGGTGGTATCGTTAAGCGAGCAATTCACTTGCTGGCTCCTCTTCCTGTGGAGCCACCAGAAACAAATGTTAGCCATGAAACAACAGATGAGAAACCAACACGAAAAAGAGACAGTTCACCCAAGAGCAAAACCTTAAATGAACCACCCTCAAAACGTTGTACTCTAACCGCAACAGGTCGGCTAATACTCGTAGCATCACTTCTCCCTTTAATCCTATGTCAACAAGTGACGTACACCCAAATAACCAGCAACCCTGGATTACATTTCGAAAATATTGGCCAAGTTAAACCTGTCATCGCTGAATGGAAGCTCCTTATTTATTTTGAACTGACACCGTTCTATAACGAATTAGAGCTTTTAAAGAATGGTACATCTGCGCTGAACAGGGCCTGCAATTACTCATCCCTTAATCATCAATGCAACGGACTTCTATCCCATTTTCAAGATCTCAGGGATGAAATGGAGCATGGTTTAGAAAATTTCATAAGAAGGAAGCGACGCGGAGCAATAGACATCGTTGGAAATATAGCAAACTCCTTGTTTGGCGTTCTAGACTCCAAATATGCAGCAGAAATGACCGATACTATTAATAGTGTAAAAACCAACGAAGCCCACTTGCAGAGACTTCTGCGGAATCAAACATCGTTTCTCGACTCAACCCTCAATCTCATGAAGCAGTCTGAACAACGCACGCAAGATAACTTCGAAAAAATGAACGGTAAAATAAACAAACTACTCTACCTGACAAACAACGACAGCTACCAGCGATCGGAAGTCATTTTATCACTGAGTGTCCAATTACTTACAATTGCTAATAATCTGCAAAAAATGCATACATCTATGATCACGTTGTTAGCGGACACTTACCATGGTCGAATTAGTCCGGTTCTACTAACCCCACAACAATTTTCGGGTGAAGTCGATAACATAAAGGCGAACCTTCCCACAGATCTAACACTACCAGTTGCAGACATTATTCATTTATATGGTGTAGTCACCGCTCACGCAGCAATCTCAACTCAGCACATTATTTGCACCTTGTTCATTCCTCTAGCCCATCAAGGGCAATATGACCTATTTTATATTACTCCAGTACCACAGCTAATGAACGACACTTTAGTGGCTATCATACCAACAACTAAAATGATAGCTCTCAACGCTCATCGTGATGAATATTTCGCTCTAGATGATTCGAAGCTAAGTAACTGCAATAGACTTGAGCATAACATTTTCTTATGCCCACACATTCAAGCTGCATATCATCGAGGCTCTCAAATTTGTCGCTGTGAGATACATTTATTCAACAATGAATCCGACTCAAGCTGCAACATAGAGTTGATAAGCAGCAACAACGTATGGTACCAACTTTATAACAAGAACCAGTGGCTACTCGCAACTCAACAGCAACTAAAACTAAGCACAGTATGCAAGGGTGAAAGCAGTTCTCAATTTCTGAAAGGTACTGGATTGCTCACGCTTCCAGCAGGATGTGCAATTAAAACTGATGTTATTACCATATACGGGCATCGAACCATCTCATCAAACTTGCATACATCATACACAAGCAATGGGATGACATTCCTTCATCTCCAAGAAAACGTAAACAACATGACACAATCCCTGTCATATACTTCGACAATTGAAAAAATAGCCCACCTGCAGAAAGAGATCAGGGCACAACGACAAGAATTTCCTCTAGCAACAACCCATAAAGTACATAGCTTAACAATTAGCTATATTGGACTGGCCTTGATTTTAGCAGTAATAGTTGCCCTGATAGCAAAACAAAGATTGACGAGAAGACGTGACCCGCTCCCCGAAGCACCACAACCGTCTCCACGATCCAACTGGAATGTTTCGTTGGAACCAACACCTTAACCCACTTCAAACTAAATTGCCGGAGATCGCACATTCCCACTTTCCAACCCCCTTGGGGCCGCAATATGTTAATTCCTTTGAGTTTTTTTTTTATCTTGTATTAAAAATAAAAAAACAACTCTCAATAGAATTAAGAATACTTGAACAAAATCCGTACTTCTTTTTTTTTACGTTCTTCTTTTTTCCCACATTTTGACGTGAGAATTACCGCGTCTGCAAAATTCGTAGCTAAATTAAAACAAAATATTTATTCACACATGCTAAATCAAATAACTCGTCAGACGAAATTTAATACCTGTTTGGCTTTTACAGTCAGTGGGAAAATAATTTGCTTATTTAATTCACCAGCCAGACAGTTCTGAAATCCAATATCTGGGAAAATAATTAGTGCAGCAGAAGAGTGAACGGTTTCCGGCCTACTAAAAATTCTTCGTATAATTTTACGTTTTAAAAATTTTAAATATTATTAATTGTATTGTAATTTTTGTTAATTATGAGACCAATTTTTTACTTTTTTTATTTTTTATTTGTATTTGTAAATTTTGTATTATTTGTATTTGTAATTTTTTCTTTAAATACCATAAGTTTTTCAATAAAATGCATGATTGAACCTTTATCATTCATCAAGCCAACATCGTGTCTTTCATTTTCAACAAGTCAGTGTCCGTTGTTCTTGTGTACCACTTGAACAACTGAATTGAACAGCTTGAATTATCCTTGTGAACTACTCGGATAATAAACCCCCAAATATCATAATAACTTGGTGAACCACCAAGTTATCCCAGGATTATCAAGTTGAGCAAGGCAAACGAGCCTGCGCTTGATGGGAGAAAAAAAACCATAACATTCAAAAGCTATAGCAAACAAATAATTAAAGTTAACATTAGTGATCATCGCAATATACTTGTTGCCCTCTATTTAGCGCAATATAACTATTATATAAAAACAACTTTTAATAGCGTTTAGTTTGAGTTTAAGTTTATTAAAAATATTCACTTTAAACTAAAGTCGCTTTAAAAATATTTGTTTTTGACCGAACACTTAGTCGCCTTTTAATAGACTGCCAAATTCTACAATGCTTGTAACATTAATATTCATACATATGCACGTATGCATAAAAAAATAAAATATATAAAGAATCATATGACGTGTCTTTAAATTGTTGACCGTTATCCATTTTACATAGAACATACATATGTATTTATTAAAGTTATAATATATGTACATACATATGTACATACGTATGTATGTATGCCTTATATATAGGTATATAAAAGAGATAAGTTAACTGATTTAAGAGTTACAAAGTGAAGTAAAACAGAACTTTAAAATAATGTAATTTAGTTAATATCTGTGGCAACAGTTCCCTCCTCCGTAAACGAGTTTGATGGATGGAGTTTACTTTCAGAGCCGCCAGCTACGTCCAAGACTGCCAATTTAGCTACTGGCCTTTGTAGCACACCGTTTTTGGTCTTCACTGTTACTTTTCTCACCTGACCGTCTTTTGCTACCACTGAGTCTATTACCATTCCTTTAGGCCAAACATTTTTTGGTAAATCTGGATCTACGATGATAACTATATCTCCAATTTTAATAGGGCGTTGTTTTGAGAACCATTTGCTCCTACGTGAAATGATGGGTACGTACTCTTTTAACCATCTGCTCCAGAATTGGTCGGCAAATGCCTGTGTTTTATGCCATCGCTGGCGGAGATCTAGGTTTTCGTTTGTAATTGGTTTGTAGCCATTTGATGAGCCGATCAACAGGTGGTTGGGAGTGATTGCCTCGTCGTCACCGCACTCAAGAGATACAAAAGTTAGCGGTCGGCAATTTATTATATATTCTACTTCACAAAGTGCGCTTTTGAGACTCTCGTCGTTAAACGACATAGTAGGACTAATTTTGCAAATAACATCTTTTATTGACCTCACCAATCTTTCCCAGGCTCCTCCCATGTGAGGCGTACCTGGTGGGTTAAATTTCCATTTTATTTGCTCAAAAGTTGCCTGGACTTTAGATAGATTAATATCTTTCGATTGGAGACATAATATTTTTTCCGAGGCTTTAAAGTTTGTGCCATTGTCGGAATATATTTCCCTCGGATTTCCACGTCTGGAAATAAAATTTCTAATGGACATGATGCATGAGCTTGTGTCTAGGCTATAAGCAACTTCAATGTGCACCGCACGAATCGTCAAGCAGGTGAATATTACGCCCCATCTCTTCTCTCGCCTTCTGCCGACTATTACATATAGTGGCCCGAAATAGTCAATGCCTACAAAGGTAAACGGACGTTCGAACACACCAAGCCTAGCTGCGGGGAGTACTGCCATTTGAGGCATTTTTGGAGAAGCGTAATAGTTTTTACACCATTGACATAGTCTACGTACTTTTCGAAACAAAACTCTTAGGCGAGCTATATAGTACATACTTCTTATTTCGTTAATTGCTGTTTCATGCGACTGATGGAGAAACTTTTCGTGGAAATGACGTATCAATAAAAATGTCACGGTGTGGTTGTCAGGTAAAACTATAACGTCTTCATGGTTATTCAAGTATTCATTTCGTCCCCGACATCTAATGACATTATCCTTATCTAAATATACATTAAGGGTAAATAACTTAGAACCCTTTTCGATCGGCTTACCATGTTTTAGTTTTGAGAGCTCGTTGCTGTATTCATTTTTCTGTGCGTACTTGATCAGGAATATTTTAGCTGTTTCGATCATATGACAGTCAACTACGGAATGTCTTCTAATATATTTTTGCGTCACCATTTCTTTAAGTCTTTTCATATATAAAATGAATGTTGCAACGGCGCGGTATAAACGTTTCCAGCTCGAAAAGTACTCGATATTTAAAGTTATAGAACTTTCTTTCTGGATCACCAACGCGGTTCGCTTAATTTCGCTTTCGTCCAGTTCACCAAAATCGTCACAATGAGGCCATTTATTTTTGTCGGTATGTAGAAAATCTGGACCATTGAACCATAAATTAGTATCAAGAGGTGCTTGTATTTTTGTTGCAAGATCAGCTGGGTTTAGCTTTGAGGGTACCCATTTCCACTGATTAACATTAGTAGTTTCAAGGATCTCACCTACACGATACATGACAAATTGTTGGAAATGTTTTGGATCCATGTGAAGCCACTTTAAAATGGTTTTTGCATCACTCCACCAGAAATGAGAATTAATTTTTAGGCATTTAACTTCAGTTACTGATTTCGCCAGTTTTGTACCGAGTAAGGCGGCCTGTAACTCAAGCCTCGGTACTGAAAGTGGTTTTAGCGGTGCAACTTTGTTTTTGGCGGCGACCAGACTGACGATTATGCAATCACCTTTTTTGATGCGTAAATAACATACGGCTGCATAGGCTTTTTCGCTGGCATCCACAAAAGTATGCAATTGTACATCGTCAGCAGTAGGCATCATTTCGGAGTAACAACGGACAATTCTGATGGAAGTTATGAGTGGAATTGTAGCTTTCCACGCACACCACTTTTTATATAATATTTCGGTTAGCGGTTGGTCCCAGGATATACCAGAGCGCCATACTTCTTGGAGAAGTATTTTTAACCCTATAATGTAACACGACACAAACCCTAGAGGATCGAATACGGACATCAGGACCTGAAGGGTTTCACGCTTCGTAGGTATTATTGGCTCGTTCAGAACATCACGACGTAGTCTTGTAAATCTACAAATATATTTAAATTCATCATTATTAGGGTTCCAATACAAACCTAGTACTTTGGTGGTGGTCCCCCAGTCGATTGATGTCTGCTCGGATGAATAATTATTCTGGAGTTCACTCAAAACTTTTTGCGAATTAGACGACCAGTTATGCATTTCAAACCCGGCGTTAGCGTGGATGGCTCTGACAAGCTTAGCTAGCTCTGTTGCTTGCTCCTCATCTGGTGCGCTGTCAATAAAATCATCCACATAATGATTCTTCTGTATAGCCTCAACTGCACGTGGGTAAACATCTTTAAATTGTTCAGCATTTTTATTACGAACAAAATGCGCAATACACGGAGCACAACACATGCCAAAGGTCAAGGCTTGCATAACGAAAACACTAGGGTGGTTTGGTTCATCTCCTTTTTCATGCCATAAGAAACGTTGGGCGTGCATATCTGTTTCTTTTACGTTAACCCTATGAAACATTTCTGAGATATCACTGCATACGGCTATTTTTCCCACTCGGAATTTCAACAATATTTCGAAAAGCGAGTTTAATAAATCTGGGCCAGGAATTAAAAAGTCATTTAATGATACTCCTCTAGACCTCGCCGCTGCGTCCCATACAAGTCTAATTTTGTTTGGTTTGTTTGGATTGGTGACGACGAAGATAGGCAAATACCAAATTTTGTCATGGTGTTCCTCCAACTCTTTTGATGTTAGCTTTTTTGCATATCCTTTTGACACAAGATTGTCGATTTTTCCTTGAACTGTTGCTTTTAAAGCAGGCGTTTTTTTGAATTTGTTCTCTAGACTTCTTAAACGATTTAAAGCGAGTGTATAACTTTCTGGCAGTTGAATATTCTGATTACGCCATAACAGCCCAATCTCATAACGATTGTTAATGTTTTTACATGTTTGATTTAGTATTTCCAAGGCTTTATTATCATCAGCTGAGTATATTTGTGTTGATGGGACTGCTTCGAGACTAAAATAATTTTTTACTAAGTCGTGTAGCTCGTTGGATCTACGTTCACAATCGCATGTATGATAGTTAAATCTAAATTCGATGTTTCTATTAGGGTTACACCCTTGCAGGGCCCAACCCAGGCGCGTTTTCGTTGCAATGGGCTGGTTCCATGAGCCTTCTTTTATCTTTAAAGGTATTGCTAATTTCCAATTATTAGCTCCTATCAGTATTTTTGGAGTGGCGTTTTGGTATGATTGTATTGGGAGATTTGCAAGATATTTATACTTATTACAAATTATCTCAGCGTCAATTGTTTGAGTTGGAAGTCCTAGATTTGTCACGGTATGGACTCCATTTAGCTGGAATTTGCTGTTGTTGGTTACATTAGAAATTGTCAAAGACGTCTTCACCAATTCACTTTCCATACGCGTAGTGTCGCCGGTCCACCTCAAGCATAGGGGGTCAATATCACCTTCTAAACCGAGTTCATCGAAAATACTTTTTTCCATTAATGTTACGGCGGATCCTTCGTCAAGAAATGCGAACACCTTTTTGGTTCTATTTGGAGCGTGAATATTTATAGGAAGTATTCTAAAAATCAGCTGGGACTCGTCCGCATCACTACTGTGTGCATTTACTACTGTGTTTGACTGTGTATTTTGTGCGGTACTTACAGTTTGTCTAACGATGTTCGTTTTTTTATGTAACAAAGGGTTGTGTTTGTATTGACATCCTTCTACTCCACACTCTCTGTTCGAACTGCATTTTCGCTTATGAATGCCCAGACATTGGCGACACATATGTTTAGATTTGACGCAGTTCCATTTCTCATTTAGAGGCATACTTTTAAAAACTTCACATTGAGCCGCTTTGTGTCCGGAGCCGCTGCAAATAATGCATGTGTTACTAGCTGCATTTCTGTTAAAACTATCAATCTCCGCACCACTTTTATCACGACAATGAGTATTCACTGCTGCGCCAGGCTTAAAAAATAATGGAGTAACAGTACTAGCAGCTTCTGCGATATTGTATAACCAGTCACTGAATGACTTTACAAGAGGTACTCGTTCATCTTTTTGGCTCATAGCCCAATTCAATTTATGGTGATTTGGGAGCTTATCTACCAATTCTTTAACTAAAAGTGGATTATTGAGGTGTGACTGCAGCTGACACCCTTCCATTGTAGCACATATGTTACGCACACACATTGCATATTCGATTAATGCGTCTAATTTATCTTTTAAGGGCGGTAAATTCTTGGCTTTTAGAATCATTCGATCCAGGATGTGTTCTGGTCTTCCGAAACACATTTTTAACGTTTGTATGATTTCGGGAACCATCTGAGGCAAAAATAATTTATTTTTCACTATGTCACGGGCCTTACCTTTGAGACATGCTTGAAGTCTTATTAAGTTTTCAGCATTAGTGTATCCTGCTACTGCGGTGCTATTTTCGAAAGTACTGTAAAAAAGTGGCCACTCTTCGGGGTCACCATTGAAAGTCGGTAGTTGCTTCGGAATAGCCTGTCTTGCAGCCACTTGCGCCGGGGTCGGTTCCATGTAAGCTGTCTGTACCGGTAAATTCATGTTTAATGCTTGACTGTGCGGCTGTGATTCATTGACTTGCGACAATATTTTATATTTAGATTCTAAATATTCTCTTTTAAGCCGCATTTCTTCGTCGAGTCTTTGCAGTTCTAAATCATGTTGTCTCGCAATATGGTCGTAATATTGGCTATTTGGTTTCGATGTACAAATCGCTTCAGAAAAAGATGGGCCCGGTTGCCAAAGAGATAATGGTTGTTGCTGACAATTTGCTTTAGAGTTTTGTGGCGTGATTTGATAGTGTGCCGGATTTGTTGCTAGTGGTTGATAACAGCTTTGTAATGTTGCATATGGTGTATATGACATAATTGGAGCAGTGTAAATAGAGGATATCGGTGCCGTAACTACTGATACAGAGGTTTGGTTTGCTGTTGCTGTAGGCATTGGCTTAGAAAACATAACGGTTTCAACCTTCCTTGTAGCATGTGCTGATTGAACAAACCCTGTAATTGATTTAGGCAAGGACTCACCACGCTGTTTACCTTCTAGTGCGTTAAACACAGATGGTGCTGTTACTCCGTTTCCAGCGGTGGGTGTAGACGAATGGGTTGCTATTGATAATGCATGTTTGCAGTTATCGCAGCTCCAGCTTACATTTTCTACATTGCTGTCAACCCCTACACATCCGAAATGGTACCATTGATCGCAACTGTCGCACTGTACCATATCGTCAGTGTCTTTTTCTGGACAGTTTTTACAATTATAGTCTTTTTCACTTTGTGAATTGGTCATATTTCTATTACTACGCACCGTATTTGAAACAATAAATATTTTTAAAGAATTGTTGCTTCTATTTAGCGCAATATAACTATTATATAAAAACAACTTTTAATAGCGTTTAGTTTGAGTTTAAGTTTATTAAAAATATTCACTTTAAACTAAAGTCGCTTTAAAAATATTTGTTTTTGACCGAACACTTAGTCGCCTTTTAATAGACTGCCAAATTCTACAATGCTTGTAACATTAATATTCATACATATGCACGTATGCATAAAAAAATAAAATATATAAAGAATCATATGACGTGTCTTTAAATTGTTGACCGTTATCCATTTTACATAGAACATACATATGTGTTTATTAAAGTTATAATATATGTACATACATATGTACATACGTATGTATGTATGCCTTATATATAGGTATATAAAAGAGATAAGTTAACTGATTTAAGAGTTACAAAGTGAAGTAAAACAGAACTTTAAAATAATGTAATTTAGTTAATATCTGCGGCAACAATACTATTCCTCGAAAATTCTAGGAATAATTTCTTTTTATACGTCTCAGCGGAAAAATTAAACATTCTCAAATGACTCGGAAGGAGATTATAAGCTCGTGCCACACGTACATAAAAAGACCGTTCTAGTACACCACTTAATCTTGGTATTCTTAGCTGTCTATTTCTAGATGATCTACAGAACTCAAATAGTTCAACCAAATATTTAGTTGTTTGAAACTTATATGCCTTGAAAAAGTGAAAAAGAATCCTAAAATTTATGAGGGCAGCAATAGAAAATCCTAAAAATCTAGAAACAAAAGGCGACACATGCTGCCGTAATTGAAGAGAGTATAAGTATCTAATCACTCTATTAAAAACTAACTTCAATTTTCTTAAAATATAGCCAAAAGTACCCGAATACACCTCCAATCCATATAAAAATACAGGCATTATAACCCCATAAACAACCCTTCTCTTAACGTGAAATGGTAGCACCAAATCTAGGTTATATAGCTTCTGTAGTGTCAAGTTAACCCTAGATACTATGGAATTGATGTGACCTTCAAAATTCAAATTAATATCAAGTATTAAACCCAGACAATTCAGCTTATCAACAAACTACTTTATCATTTCCCAAAGTAACACGCAATTTATACGATGATTTTTTCACTTGTCTTTAAATCACGTCTTATTTTGTTTGAGAGTGAGCGCGATAGAGAAGAAAGCGGGGTAGAAAAAAGACACGGTTTCTGTTTTCGAGATTTTTTCATATATTTCTTTAGTTCCATTTGCATTTTTTCTCTCTTATGTGATTGTGTTGGGATTTTTGTTGTTATGAACGAGTAAATAAAGCAAATTTTGAGAGTAATGTACAAAAAAGACATGAAATGAAAAATCATTGTATAAATGCAAAAAGGTTTTGGTAGCAACTTTAAAAGAGAATTAAAAAAAGACATGTCTTAAAAATCACGGTGTAAATTGCGTGTAACAGCAAACGTGTTATTATTACATTTTCCGAACAACACTGCTTTTGTTTTATTTGCATTAGGTCTGTTCATTTACTTTTCTAGCAGAAACTAGCAACGAGACAGTAAAGCAGAAATTTGTAAAATCACTCTCCCAGATATGAAAAAGTAAATGAAAGCTTTACTAGCAAAAATTTGCAAGTAACACAATAAACAGTTTGTACACCCAGAAAACTTTACATTAGCTGTTACTAACCTGCTTATACATAAGGATTTTTTAGTTAAAATATCTGTAAACAGTAGAAATAAAGTTAATTTCAATGCAATTCTGGAATTTTCTTTATTAATTTAGTTGAATTTGTTCTTTGCAGGAACTTGCCAGGTTTTTTTTTCTTATATTTGACTCACAGAATATTTCGAGTGTAACCTTTATGATTTAGCCTTGAGGTGGAAATCTTCTGCCACCCAATTCAGGCGTTTTAAACTCTTTAACGGCCACTGCTGCAGTCATATTAAAGAAAAATATCCAATCTTACCGTTTTTAATATTTTTGACTTCTTAAAAAGTATTAATTTCTTAATAATTCATTAAAATTAGAAAAAGTTTACTTTTTCATGAATTTTTCCAACATTAATTTTGTAAAAAAAGATCTAAACAGCTGTTTGGCTAATTCCTGCTAGTAAAAATGTTACTAGCAAAAACTTGCAACAATTTTTTCTCTCTCAACTTTTTATGCTCTTTTACGCTCTCTCGTTGCTAGTTTTTCGAGTACGTGAACACTTTCCAGTAATAACTAGTAACAACTTTCAGTTATTGAACAGACCTATTAATAGCAACACCATTATCAGAGACCCACCGCAGTAGTAATCCGACAGTGTAATCAATCATGCTCTGTAGTACATCTGGAAAATCAACTGAACCATTGAATAAGAGTTTTATATCATCAGCAAAAGAAAACGGAATACACCTACGGCTCGAAATCAAGGCAAAAAGATCATTCACAAACAATATAAATAGCAATGGTCCAAGTACAGACCCTTGTGGTACACCACTACGAACAGGAAGTATTTCAGAGACATGACTACCACTTAAAACATAATGATATTAATCTACAAGCTGAGCTAGAACAGGCATAATGCCTATGCAATTTATCCAGTAATAGTTTGTGACTAACTCTATCAAAAGCCTTAGTTAGGTCTAGCAATAACAAAACGCACACACCTCTGAGAAATATTATTTCTAACATTGTCAGTCAGACCAAGAAGTAATGAAGTAGTACTTCTATTACATCTGAACCCAGACTGACAATCGTGCAGAAAACGATTATTATCACTGTGTTCCACAAGCTGAATTTTAATTAAATGCTCAGCAATTTTAGACAAAATTGGCAATATGGATATTGGTCTAAACTCATCACAACCAGCAATTACACCTTTCTTTTTAATTGGAACAATCTTAGCAATCTTCCACATCAGTGGAAATTTAGAAGTTTCAGTATAGAGTTAACCAAATGCAGTAAGTAATTACCAATAACAGGCACCAGAACTTTGATGAACTTTAACGAAAAACCATTAAAGCCTATACAGCATTTGACTTAATAAGGCAAAATGCGGAAAACATTTCAGACAATTCAACAGCGTTAAAGGAAAGTAGAAAAATCTATAACTTCATCACTACAAAATACCTGATTAGCCGCAAATACCCTATTTAAGTAATCAGGATCTGCACCTGTCAATATCATCTACCACTCCATTCCTAATAGGCACCGACCAAATACCCTTGCTATCCTTATTTTCAAACAGTAAACTATTAGCTTTATTTTTAATTTTCCTTATAATTTTCTTTACGCGATTCCTACAACGACAAAAAACTCTCCAATTACTATCACTCCTGTCACGCAAGTAAGTAACATATGCATACAATGTGTATTCATTTCTCTGTCTTTCTTACAGCTGAATAAGAAGCTGATCAATAAGACTTGCATCGTCTAAACATCGACTAAGCAAGGACTTAATAGTTATAACTTTTATTCGATAAAAATTGCGAATAATTATTACGAATAAATTTTTATTTTATTTATTGGGTAGTATGAATAAAAAAAAATATTTGCTTTTTACTTAAAAATTTGTTTTAAATCCAAAAAAATCTTATTTTTGTATTGAATAATATCCGGAATGTGTGTTTTCATACTTTCCATTGAGAATAATTATATCAAATTTTTATTTTTATGGGTGCCAAATAAAAGAATTTCTCAGGCATAACTATTACTATTCGGTAGATATATTACTAATTATCGGGAATGTTATAAACATTAATTTGCAACAACAATGCTTTGATACCCGTATACATACCCGTATGTTTAATAGTTATGAATAAGAAATAAATAACAACAGTTATAACTAATTTTATATAATAAAGTTTAGTCACACAAATTGTTTTATAAAGGATGTTTTATTTTAGATATGAGGTGTAAATTGTAACAAACCATAGAAAAAATTGATTTTTTAATACATTGCTCTATTTAAATAGGAATAACACTTGTTTACTTTTAAATTATTGTTAAAATCTATAATAAAAAATTCAGTAAAGTGTGACTTTGGCCCGCACACGAAGGGTTCCGTACAAATACACATACATATATTCCATTTCGTTTTTGCCTTTTTTCTCATTTTGAAAAGTTTTTCGTTTTGCTTTTTCGTTTAATTTATTTTTTTTTCGTTTTTTGCCGATTTTTTAGATTTGGCGATTTTTTTGTTTTTGACGTTTTTAATGTTTTAATGCTTTTTTTGCTTTTTGACGTTATTTTTAGTTTTAGCGATTTATGTTAGCTTTGGCGCTTTTTTCAGTTTTACGCATTTTTCGGTTTTTGGGATTTTTCGGTTTTTGTTGATTTTTTAGTTTTAGCGATTTTTTCGTTTTTGACACTTTTCGTATTTTATCGGTTTTGTGCAATTTTTTTGTTTTGGCCCTTTTTCGGTTTCGGCGCTTTTTTTTCGTTTTGGTGACTTAATTTTTGGCGATTTTTTCGTTTTTGACGATATTTTTAGTTTCAGCGATCTATATTGGAAGTACTA
This sequence comes from Panzeria rudis, assembly GCA_956483635.1. NCBI lineage: Eukaryota > Metazoa > Arthropoda > Insecta > Diptera > Tachinidae > Panzeria > Panzeria rudis. Next base: position 89,949,891 of record OY101448.1, on the reverse strand, counting down.
TAGCTCACAACCTGCTGAAAAGCATCAGCAAACTGTCTCTTACCGCTAAACAAGAGAAACATCTTGGAAAACTTATGCAACCAAAAATATCATTAATATGCATGGCTAAAAGAAGAGTCCTTTCTAATGGGGACAACATTTCCCAGCTTCCAACCTTCAGGGAAAGTAGATGCGGTAATGATGCTATTCAGCAAATGTAGAACAAATTCACCAATAATTGGAAAGACTAATTTCAAGGATTTGACAGCGATTCCACCACAGCCCACTGTCGATGTAACAGATAGTAAAGCTTCAGTTAACTTCCCAAGATCAACAGCACGGAAAGAGAATCTACCAACATCTGACACTTCATCAAGAGGAAAATGATCAAAAGAATCATCGCTTTCGCCTATGTGCTGAAAACCGCATTTCGCAAAATAAATACGCTTTCGACTCGAAGTCACTAAATTGGTGTGTTGGAAATCGCAATCACAAAAAATGTTGCTGTTTCAACTCGCAAGCAAACAGTAAAGTGAACTTCAACAGCCTTATTCTGGCAATTTGGTAATAATAAATTTTTAACTGAATTTTTGTTAACCGGTTAACCGTTAATCGGTTAACGGGCTAATTACTACCCAATTAACTAACCGGTTAATTTAAAATTGGCTTTTTTCGATTAACGGTCAAACCGGTTAATTTCAGTCGATTAACCGACGTAACAAACTTTTTCGTATTTTGTAGTATTATAACTTATTTTTTGTGTGTTTAATTATTTGCTTCGTCTCATATACAAAATGTATGTGTTTAGAAATTACTTTTTATACAAACAAATTAATGTGTTCAGTGATTTTAACTTAAGTAAAACATTAAAATCTTTGGACGTGCCTATAAAAGAATATAGTAAAGACTCAACTGCTGTAATTGAACTTGAGGGAATTATGTATTAAGTTTTTCTTTAATGGTTTTATAAAATCTAATAATACTGCTGTCAACGATTTAATAAAAAATCTAAGGATTAGAATTAATGAGAGACGAATTCCAATATTTTATACCTCTACTCAGGAATACTTCCTTCTACAGTGTTTTAAAATACAGTACAAAAACGGAAACTAAGGAATTCGGAAATAAACTTTTTTCGCTGAGCTCTGCCAGCGTGAATTATATGATAACCTTACAACAGAAGAAACTATCGATAGTAATACAAGAAATGTTTTAACAGAATTAACCGAAACAATTAGAAGTCCTAAGAATTTGAAAAAAAAAAATAAAACAGGACACTAATGGCATAATAGAAAATTTTATAAGTTTAGAGTAATCCAGAAAAAGGACTGAGAAACTAGATGTTCTGTATTATGGATTGCTTTCGATTTCTTTAACATCTACGATAAATGAAAGGATTTTTTCAAGCCAAGTTTTATCAAAACTAAAGAAATTATTTTTCTGAAAGATTGTTTTAGAAGATTCCCTTAAACTATTGAAATAACTGATATAATGATCTCACAAACTTGTTTATTTTTTAATGAGTACATATATATGATTTTTTTTTGCTTGAGTTCAAGAATTATTATGTTTGCTATGTTATTGTTTTTTACTAATAAATTCAAAATAATAGATAATTTATGCAATATTATTTGCTAAAATTACTTGATTTATGAAAAAACTTCATTAATTAGCCGGTTAATACCGCAATTAACCAATTAAGCCAAAACCTCGATTAATTAATCGAGCGATTAACAGATTAAGGCAAAACCCGATTAAATGAATACCCTAATACTTATATAAAGGAGTAACATTATCAGGTATGTGATGGAAATCGATTCCGAAAACGAAGCAATTTTGAAAGGTGGTTTTTAATAATATTTCTTTATTAAAGACAATTTTATCACATATATTATAAAAATATTTCTTTATTACAAAAGAGTTGTATTACAAAAATTATAAAAATTTGATGAAAACTGCTTTAAAATGGACTTAAGAAAAAAAGATTCGTTTTCAAAATCGATTTCCATCACATACCTGTATATTTCGGGACTAACTATTTTAATGCAGTTGTTTTTGACTCAGTCTGTCCAGGGTCGTGTCAAATGTCTGCTTCCTTTGAGACTAATGCTTAAGGGTGTTATTGTGCGAACACAGTTTTCGGTTACGAAACTACAACTCCCACGAATGTGTTTTGTTTCGTACGACCTTATGCCCGGCCGAAGTACGAAATGATATATAGTGACTATGGGGTAAATCTGGGGTTTCTCACGACGGTGAGTATAAGGTAAATTCGGGGGACCTTACACTCGTTAAAATACGAAATAATATTAGGACGAATATAAGGTAAATTCGGAAAACCTTACACTCGGCTAATACTAAAATAATATTACAAATGAATATAAGGTAAATTCGGGAGACCGTATACTCGCTAATATACGAAATAAATCTCCTAAGGTATATAAGGTAAATTCGGGAGACCTTACACTCGCTAAAATACGAATACTACGATGAATATAAGGTACATTCGGGAGACCTTACACTCGCTAAAATACGAAACAATGGCACCAATACAACTACATGCAAACTACAGCAAACACAAGGTAAATGCGGACGACCTTGGTGTGATCACTACTACAGTTTATACCATGCAAATATACTTGGGAACAAGAATCGGTAAAGCTCTCGGACGACAGTTCAAGTAGCTTGCTTGTAACTGCCGTTCGTACGATATCGTGACTTGCTCCCCGATTGTGTGTAAATCTCAAACACTTATCCAGTATTTTTTATAAACCAAACGAGAAATACAATACGTTGTACAACGTGTGCACGGCTGCCAGATCTATCGTCATTTTGACGATTTTGATGATTTATCGTGATTTTTATATTTTAAGCCCATGGTTGGTTGAAATGAACAATTATGTTATGTGTATTTCGGAACATATTTCTGATATAAATCCACGTAATTGAAATAGAGTTTCTGCTAGGGAAAACTATTCATTTTAAATAGGAGTTTCGATCGATATTGATTGGTGTAATTAGTAGGGTATTCACTCGAATAATGTTTGCTCGATTAATCGAATAATTAAAGTCAAATAATGTTCGATCAAACAAAAAACTTCTATTTCGAGTAAAAATTTATTCGAGTAATTTTGGTCGATTAATCGAATAACTCGATTAAAATATTTTATGTAAATTTTCTTTTTCATAATGAGTTTTTGTAGATTTCGTAATAAAAAGTGGGAAATTTTTTTTATTCATATGAAATTTGCCATTGAATTCGAACGTTATTTCATACTAATAGTCCGCATGATCAAAAACTTAAGTAAATAATGTAGTAATAATAATACAAAGAAAGAAACCAACTTCAAATATCTTTTAAAAAAATTCGGAAATATAAACACAAAAAAAAATTATTTGAAATAAAGAAGATATTTCGAGAGCAACTAGTTAACTAGATGTTTCGTATTAAAATGTAGAATGTAATGTTCGGAATTATAAAAGCCTTAAGGTAGGGTCACATTTGGCAAATATTTGCCGAAAAAAACGTAACCTACGGACAAGTAAAAATTGTATTTCCTTTAATTACAATATTTTTTGAAATATGCGTTCGCATTTATTAAAAATAATATAAAAATTGCTTTTTGCAGCATAATTAACCTTATTTTGTGATATGAAAAAACAAGTTTAATCAAACTAACTTTGAGCAAAAGTAGTGGTTACGTTCTTTAGGCAAATATTTCCCAAGTGTTACAAGTTAATATTTATAACAACAACAACAATAGTGCTATGCCAATTCTGATTATTTTTATTCTGCATTGAATACAGGACAGGTCGGAGTGTGATTAAATATTTCCTGGCGCAAAATTTTCTCAAAGCGCAACATTGAACAGTGAAAAAAAACTATTTTAAAGAACTTCTTTTGTGTTCATTATTAAAATATGTATATAAAAACGCGAAAAAACTTGTTTCGTGTTATTTTTGTCCACAAAAATGTACAAAAAACCGATTAAATTCAAACTTTTCCGATTAACTCGAATAATTTTTAGCAGTAAAGCTTACTCGAATAACTAGAACGAAATAAAAGTTTTACTCGATTGCTCGAGTAATATAAAAACCTCAATTTCGATTAATTGATTAGTCGATTAAAATGAATACCCTAGTAATTAGCCCCCGATTATCAAAACCATTGATGATCCTATGCATAAATATATCAAGTAGTGTTTAAAACTAGATAATTCAAATTTATAATTATACCGGATGACATAAAAATACCATGTAGTCATGTATCTTGACGATTTTTGTGCAAATTCATCTGACAGCCCTGACAGTGTCTGTGTGAATGTTTGCTGTTTGTCTTTTGAACGTGTACATATTTGTCATCATGCGTTTACCACGTGAACGTTTATTTTTGATATTTGTGCTGTTAGTCGACGTTTAGACGATGCAAGTCTTATTGATCAGCTTCTTATTCAGCTGTGAGAAAGACAGAGAAATGAATACACATTTCTCTGTTTTTCTCACAGCTGAATAAGACTTGCATAGTGTAAACTGAGACTAAGTCGGCGTTTGGACGATACAAGTCTTATTGATCAGCTTCTTATTCAGCTGTGAGAAAGACAGAGAAATGAATACACATTTCTCTGTTTTTCTCACAGCTGAATAAGAAGCTGATCAATAAGACTTGCATAGTGTAAATTGGAACTTATTTAGATATATTGGGTGAGAGTAAGTCGGCGTCTAGACGATGCAAGTCTTATTGATCAGCTTCTTATTCAGCTGCGAGAAAGACAGAGAAATGAATACAAATTTCTCTGTTTTTCTCACAGCTGAATACGAAGCTGATCAATAAGACTTGCATAGTGTAAACTGGGACTAATATCTAAAGGTGGGTCCACACAAGGCGAATTAATTTTACTAGGTGGTGTCATAGGCGAACTCAATTCGCCTTCATGGGATTTTGTTTTTGTATTCAAAGCTCTTTATGTCAAAAGCAAGGCGAAACACCATGCGAAATTGTTGTCAGTGTGACCGTTGAAAATTTTCAAAAGGTGACAGAAATAACGGATTATGAAGAAAAAAGTGCCACCAAGGAGATATTTTTCAAACAAAGGGGAGACATTTTTTAAAACGAATTACCTAAACCAAATTATTGCATTTTTATGTATTTCGTAGGCATTAAAAATTGTTTGGACAAAGTTAACCAATTTTGATATTTTTTCTTTCTAAAATTTTACAAATTACTTAAACATTGGCACATAAGTTGTTATATATGAACAATTCATAAAAAAATATGTACATGTGGACAAAAAGTAAAAAAAGTATTGCCAATATAGGTAGCTGTGTTCCCTTTTATATAAAATAAATATTTTGCAAATCAGTCGATAAATGGCGGTGCTCTGAAGGAACAAACATAAAAAGCAAACGTGTTGATAACCTTCTTCGTTTAATGACGTGGACTAAAAAGAACACTGTAGAACAAAATCTAAATTTTAAAAATGACAGACTTCTAGCGAATGATTGTGGTAGAAGATAGACAAAAATAGATATTTGTTGGCGTATTGAAAATTTACATCTGCCCTTTATTTAAGGAGGATGTAAAATCGTCCCCTTCTTTTTGCACATTGTTATAGTGAATCGGGGTAATAAATCTTGTAAGCTTCCCATTTTGGTTACATTTTAACCATATAACTAACTCTTGGACTTAAACGGCGATACAGCGCACACTGGGCAAAAAGGCCAATATAGTGGCGGAAAAATATCTTCCAAACTAATAGTCTGATCCACAAAAAATGTACGGATGAATTATAGGGAAGGATGTAGTCTACAAGGTATATTAAAAGTTAGGCAGCTATTTTCAACACAGTGGGCGTTATAAGTTGTGTCATAAGACCAATTTTAACGATAAAATTCTTAAGTATTCGAAAAACCCATATCTTGCAAACTAATAGTCTGATCCACAAAATTGTATAGATAAGCTATAGCCAAGGATGTAGGTTATAAATTCTGTAAAAATTAGACAGCAATTTTTAACACTATGGGCTATATTTGGTTATATAAGACCAATTTTACCGATAAAACTATTTAGTTATCAGAAAGCTTACATATATCTTCCAAACTAATACTCTGATCCACAAAAAAAGTGTGCATAAATTATAGGAAAGGCTGTAGGGTATAAAGTTTGTAAAAAATTAGGCAGATATTTTTAACACAGTGGGCGCTATATGTTATTATATCCGACCAATTTTAAAAATTCAAAATTTATAAAAAAAATCCAAATGCATTCAAATTTCAAAATGCATTAAAAATTTTGCTTGAAATTGAAAACGACTACTTTATTTGTGTTTTAATTTAATAACAAGTGGTTTCGGAAGCAAATCACAACAAAATCATTTAGAAATACACTCAAGTAGAAAATTTTTAAAAAGGTGTATACATAGTTAGAAAAACCGATGTAAAGTCGCATACGCAAGTTTCAGCAGCTAATTTTTGGAACAACATTACTCCATAATATCTATATTAAGATTCCAAGGGCCGGTTTCTCAAAAAGTACAAGTACAAATCTACATGTAAAATACACACAAAATAACAAAAGTTTGTAAAAGCATTGTAGGGTATACTTTTTTTGTATTTCTATAAAGATTTAGAACAGTTTTCAAATCGAAAATTTTTCTGTGTTTACGTAAGGCCGTTTAGAGTAGCTGATATAACACTTTATCAAAAAAAAGTTACTTTGTCCGAAAACGTTCATCAATACGACAACATATAAGATATTTAAATCAAAGAATTACAACCCAATTTTTCTCAATGTTTAAAATGGCATATTTTCTGAACCAGGTAACTTAGTGACAAAGAACGCTTTGATGCTGCGTTTAAACTTTTTGTATATTCAATATTTTTGTCTTATTTTTCCGCCGCTAGATTGGCTTATTTTCCTCTGTGCAGCGGGTTGAAATGTCTTTAAAATATATTTATCAGAAAATTCTACTATATGTAAGACTTCAAAGACACCAAAGCTCGAAACTCAATTTAAACACCAGAAATCATAAAAAACTTAAAATGTGCTTAAAGGTTAACTTCGAATTTATTTACAATTTGTTCTAAAACATCCTACAGAACCGGATTTTACAAGGCTAGTTTGTATTAAAATATGTTTTACGTAAAATTACAAAAGAAAGCTGTAGATATACGGATATACGTTTTTTAATATTATTACATTATAGAAAGCTCTCATAATACAGTATAATTCGGTAATAAGCCGCACCGCTTATAGTAGAATTAGCGATATATTCCAAAATGTTAGTTTTTCTGTCATCTATACCCTGCGGAAAATTTGGTGACAAATGATCCAAAAGTACTCGTCCTATGACTTGAGAAAATGAGACTGGTACCAAAAATAAGGAGTAGTGAATGTTGAAAAAAGACATATTGTGTAAATGGTCACATATTAACCACCGTTTAAATATAAAATACAATTTCTACTTGGATTTGTAACAACAAAAAAATAGATTAATCGACAATTACAGCTGAATTTGGGAATAATATTTATATATAATCTATACCGATTAGGACTCCATAAGATAGTTCAGAGACAAGTTACAAGGTGCATACAAAGTATCAATTAAACCCATCCTAGGCCATCCGCATGTACAACTGGCTGGTCCGCTTCATAGGAAGTTTTAGAACTCGGACTGGTCCCTACCACCTGGGGACCGGTCACGTGACTTATTTTGTGTCAGTTCCATTTACCGTAGGGTAGGTAAAATACCTGCAAAATCTTTTTTATTTAGTCCATTAGTCCTAGAGTTCATTTTGGCTTATACGCCACCAAGATTTGGTTTGAAATATCTTAAATATATGCCAGTTATGGAAGATATAATCCAAAATGCAAAAGTCAAAAATGATATATTTTTTAATTATAATTTTACGAAAATATTACTCATATTGACGTAGAAACTGTTTTTATTTTAGCAATCTTAATTGTAATATTTGTGAATTGAATAAATAAGGAAGTAATTTCTTAACTTTAGTTTTATTTTTTTTTGTTAAAAGAAATAATTATATGGGGATGGGATTCTCACATAAGCCACAAATTGGTTTATATGAAAATCAAGATGTAGTCCAATTCACCTTATAGTCCACAAAAAGGGTGCGAATGAGGTAGTGGACTATAAGCGAATTTTACTGTAACATAAAATACCACTTCATAACAAATAAAAGAAGGAGCATAAATTATCAAAAGATGGCAGATTTATAACGGTTTTTTTTCTACAAAAAAATGTTGCGTTGTTTGCAATATAATAATTTTTCGAGGAAGTTAAGTTTTTAGAAATTATTGTATCATCCCTTGCAAAGGTAAATTTTTGCTTTAAAGGAATTCTACATTGCGATATTTTGATATAAAGTAAAAATGATTACTCTTATTTTAAAAAATAAAACGCCATTACATAATTTAAAAAAAGTGGCAAGGCAGTGGCAAATGCCCACTTTATTCGGCTAACGTTCACACTGATTATTGTTGTTTATAAACAGATTTTGACACGCCCAGCTTCTAAAAAAAAGTAGTCAGCTGTTTTTATAACACCACCTTGTAAAATTAATTCGCCTTGGGTCCACATCTAAAAATATTTGCGCCGAACGTGTTCGCCGAAAATATTTGCGGCACAAATTTTAGCTTGTAGATGTGGACGAGCTTTTAAATATTTATCACTCAAATATTTATTCACGAAAATTTTTACGTCCACCCGCTCAAGCAAATGAAAAAGCAATGAAATTAGCACTATTTCTACAAATGCGTCCATACCAGAACAGCATGCGGCGCAAATCTTTGCGTTGTTCGTCAGAAACCAACAAGCAATGGTTCGTGTGCGTTGAATGTGACGAAAATTCTTGCGTCGTTTCTGTGCGCCGCACACGTCCACACTAAATAAAATGCGCCCCAAATATTTGCGGCGAACGCTTTTGGCGCAAATATTTATAGATGTGGACCCACTTTAATGATTTAATTATAATATTGGTTAAGGACATTTGTAACGTCACGTTACACTATCATGGGCGAACAAGAAGCCAACAGTCGCCAAACATCACTTTTATCGCAAAAAGAGAGAAAATTTGCGAAAAAATGCAAAATTGCAAACAGGCTCTAACATTAATTTAACATCCTTAAAGTTGTAAGGAATGCCAAAAACTTGGAAAAAATCGCACCAAAAATTTGCAAAAAATTGCCAAGATCTAAAACATATCAGAGTCCGATATTAATTAAAAATAGAAAAAATTCGCGAAAAATCGCAGATTTGCAAAAAGATGTCAGCGTCAGATAATGATTAAAAATCGGTAAAACTGTAAGAAAGCCAAAAACTAGCAAAAAAAATAACTTGTATCGAGACAATAACGATAATTCGCGAAAAATTACAAAACAGATCTAAAATTGATAAAGCATCGCTTGTTTGCAATTTTCCTCGCATTTTCGCTATTTTTGCGATAGAAGAATTTTTGTCTGTCAGTTTTTTTTTGCCTTTTTTCAGTTTCACCGATTTTTAATCAATATCTTTTTGATATTAGAAAGTTTTTGCGATTTTCGGGATTTTTTCCGACCTTTTGGCATTTCTTCCAACTATAGCGATGTTAAATCAATTTTAGAGTTTGTTTGCAATTGTGCATATTTTCGCGATAAAGGTGATGTTTCACGATTATTGGCTTCGAGTGTTAGGCTACCTTCCTAAACGTCTGTATACAACGTCAAAGCAGTGTTTTTTAAATCAAGCAATTACCCAGCAAAAAACGCGAATATTCCTTGAACGCATGTATAGATTACTCCACTAAGGACCATGAGTAGTTACAAAGTGGTCGAAATTTATGCAATAAACATGGTCCATTTAACATTGCGATGTCCTAGGACTGGACCATGCGGTCCAGCTTTGCATTGCATCGGGCTACCCCAAAAACTACCCATATGTCACTACTCCATGGAGCACCTATATGTGGCTAGTTTTGAAACTAGTCCATGTCACTACTTGATGGAGCACTAAAGTGTTCGTGTTTTAACGATTGGTTATGTTATTTGCAATCGTTAAAACGAGAACACTTATCGCTTAACTACAAACTCTTGTTTGCAAATGCAATCGTCCATGACTGCATTACATAGCACGATGTTGTAACTACTCCATTTCAACTAAAATGGACCACGTGGTCCAATAATTTTTGCAGGGTATACTCTACAACACTGCAAATTAAATGCATTGTCGATAAAAAGCATTGCCAATTTAAATAGTGCGCTAGTTGAGTTTATTTGCAGTTCAGATGCAAAACAGGTGACTTTAGGAATGCAATACTTTGTCAAAGTTTGCACAGTTGCGTTTGGCAATACGTGACATTGTTGAACTGAAAAGCAACATGCGTTTAGGAAGGCAGCCTTACTCTTTTATACATATGTGTAGATAGATAAGAAGACCGAAAAAAAAAATCTTATATAAAAGTCCCGAGAAGATCTAAAAAATAAAAATCTTTCTTAACTGTTATTTAAAGACCTAAAAAATAAAAATCATTTATAAAGGGCTCAAGAAGACCTGAAAAATAGAAAGCTTTCATAACTGTTATTTAAAGTCTTAAGTTTGTGTTGTTTATACGCTTATGTACAGACGACGAACGAAGAATCAAAGCAACTTTACGAGAACATCAAAGTCTGTACTCACCCCCATTCTTCTTTCCCTTCTCTCCAACATACAAAAGACTTTGCAAAGTAAACTTTGCTAGTGCGAAATGGTACTTAACGATTTTTTCAAATATAGGTTACAACTGTTATGTCCCTGGTAGTAGCCATGATGAAATATAGGTGGCATTTGGAATATGCAAAAACCGGAATTTTTCAAGAAACCGGTTTTCGAATTATTCCAAAAAATAGCATATTTTAAAAACCCGGTTTCGAATACGGTTTTGTGCAAATAAACCGGTTAGCCGGTTTTTATAAAATGTATGTGCAAATGTTATTTTGTTCACTTTTTGCGCAAAAACTTTATAAAATTATACATAATCCTTCAAATAAGTTGTTGGAAGGTAATTTAATTACACATGCCGACAGTATAATTCCACTTTGGAACATAGCTGCATTTCTATGCAGTTTAATGCGTTTAAAAATAGAATCCCCAGTTTTTTTTCTATCAGCTAACAATTTTTTTAATGGGCAAGTCTAATATTTCGATCAACAAAACGCGAAAAGATGCCCCAAACGGAAATACTAAATATAGCGTTTATCGTTACAAATCAATTCCGACTCGAAGAACTAATTGAGCAAAACTAGGACGAGCAACTAATTTTTTTCATATATAGTATATGGCGGTAAATTTTAATGCGTTATCAATAGTATTTAAAGTTTTCGCTTTAAAGCATAAATAAATAAAATTGATTCAGATAATAGCTTTTAGGGAAATAACTTCAAGTATGTAATGAAAACTTTTTCTTTTTATGTATTTTGCTTGATAAAATTAATAAGGTCTAAACGTGTTTTTTAAACAATATTTTAATTAAACTTGAGGTAAAATAGACGCTCACTAAAATAAATGCTAAAAATGGAAAAATACCACTTGGGGTATCTTTTTTATATATAAAATATTATTATTATTTTTTTTTCATGAAAATCTGGAAATTTTTTTCCGTTAACCCCGGTTAATCGACACATAAAAACCGGCATGCCGCATTATTCGAAAATATAAAGGCAAAAAAACGGTTCCGGTTTTTGCATACTCTAGTGGCATTACCACGCCAGAGGACAATTTTTTGCTCTAGCACATGATCCAATTATTAGGTCAATGTAACTCTCCTGATCATTTTTCGCAGGTTGTGTTTTGACCGTTACAATAGTTGTAAGCAATCGCCAAGCTGTCAAAAATTTTTTATATTTTTGGACGCCATTGCTATACAGAGAGCGAGGCTGATCGGCTTATAGCCGCGGCTCAGTCGCAGCCGATCATTTTTCCTGCTGCTTAGCCGCCGCCGACTTTAGCGGCTAATTTCGTATATGAATTTTATTTTAATTTGCTTAATAAATATAAAACAAAATTTTTAATAATTTTTTCAAGGCTACACGTAAAAACCAATTTTGTACCGAATGAAAAAAGTTGAAGATGGAGTAGATCCGACAAAATATAAGAAAGTTTTTAGCCATTAAGTGTAAAAAGCTGATTTTAATTCCTATACAAAATTATTTTCAAAGGAAAAAAGATGTTTAATACAATCTGATTTAAATTAATTTTGTATTAAAAATAACTAAAAAATAATATAGCTGTTTTCGCTTAAGGGCTAATAAGGAACAAATTCTTTAAATCTAATAAACACCTTTAGATTTGTACGATACCATATAAACCTTTGCTTGTTTGATTTAATATTATCAGGTATGTGATGGAAATCGATTCCGAAAACGAAGCAGTTTTGAAATGTGTTTTTTAATAATATATCTTTATTAAAAACAATTTTATCACAAATATTATACAAATATCTCATTATTACAAAAGAGTTGTATCACAAAAAATATAAATATTTGATGAAAAGTGCGCTAAAAGGGACTTTCAAAAGTGCTTCGTTTTCAAAATCGATTTCCATCACATACCTGTATATTATATTATACCAAGAGTTTATTCATTGTAAAATCAGTGGTAAGTAGGGATGCCAATCGGGGTTGATTTTTAAAAATCCCGGGATTCGGGATTTTGCAAATTCCGATCCCGAAATCCCGGGATTTTCGGATTTTTCGGGATCCCGGAATTTCGGGATCCAACGATTTTTGGTAAAATCAAATTTCTTTTTAATAAACAATACTTTAATAAAAAAATTTATTTTATTTATGCATTATAAAAGTTTTTATGTAGAGAATATACCATTACAGACATATTTATATAAAGCAGGGGTGCCCACGCACACTATCACATTCTGTGTTTGTGTGTGTGCTTCGCGTCTAAATACCCAGTTGGCCACGCCTTTAAGAATACGTCATCAATGACGGGTGCACAACAATGTTAAATCATCGACGGCAAATGTCGGACAGCCGAAACAAATCATCAAGGAAGTTTTCAAACAAGTGTCGCGAAAATCGTGCGCGATTCAATGAGCCACAATGTCACTCAGATACTAGTGTGACTACGTGGGCGACATTTTCGCCAATGATTAAAAATGCGACAATGTCGCTTATTATGTCGTCAATGACTATGTAGGATAATGAAGACAAAATGTAAGACATTGTCGCTCATATTGTCCTCAACAAAGTTGGATTGAGAACAGCAATTATGACATCTTGTCCTCCACAATGTTAGTGAAGACAAACTGTAAGACATTGTAGCTCATATTGACCTCAAAAAAGTTGGATCGAGGGCAAAACGAAAGACATTGTCGCTCATATTGTCGTTAAAAGTGTGTAATATAGGACAACATTCAAGAATTTGTCGCTCAGATTGTCGTAAATTCTCAAATGTTTTTTGAAAGTCTGTACATAAAATAAGAGGTTTGTAACTGCTCAAAAGTGTGGTTGAAGTATACTGACGATTTGATAAAGCACTAATGAAATGCATATGGACAATGCTTAACCATCAACAAATAAAGTTCAATTAACAGGAAAATTTTCACTATTTAAATTTCGTCAGTTTTGAAGACATACTAAATTCGAATAATTGACGACTGTAGCATGTATTTGTATTGTGTGAACCGAATTTATTGTCACAATATTCCTACAATATTAGGTTGCGTTTTAAAATTTATCTGTTAATTTTTTTTTAATTTGCGACTGACTAATCAGCAACGAATTTTAAATGTGTCGAAAAAGTAAGATATAATATCTATAAAAATTCTAATCAAATTCAAATAACTATGTTTAATTATCAGATTATTGAGCACTTTAACAGTATTCTTGCTCTACTCAAAAATTTGAAAATTATACTGAAGTTTTTATGTCAAAAGTCTGCATTATGTATATCCTCGCTAATGGCAGTAATATTCACTTGTTTGTTAGCCTTCTCCACTGTAACTTGAACAAAAATATAAAAAAAACCTTTCGAACGCAATGTAAATAACACACAAACTCGAATATTTTTTTTCGAATTCAAGTAGTCCCCTTTATTCTGTAACTATTTGTCGTCTTCACATCAACCCAACAACAAAAAAAAAATACACTTGTCTACTCGTAACCGAAAAAAATGTTACTACTTTTAATAGTCTCTTCGGATTTTCTAGACCTTAAAGAATTGTAAGTACCCAATTGTTATCGATAGCGAGTACAGAATAGGGTGATCGATTATTCGATATTTTCCAGAAAGCGGTTTTCGAATAGTTCGACTTTTTGAAATTTTAGAAAAACCGGTTACGGTTTTTAAAATTCAGAAAAAACCGGTCGACCGGTTTTCTTTTTGTGAGAAAATTATAGTGCAAAAGCTTTGATTTTAATTTGATATAAAAAAGAGAACAGTTCATGTAAATACTATCCGCATAAAAGCATAACTTTGAAAATAAGGCCAAGTTCCTATGCAAAAATTAAATTAAGTTAAAAGTACTTGGATCACAATGAGGGCCAAGTTTTTAATAAGTATGATACCATCTAATTTCTAAGCTAACTTGGAAACATTTTCTCCATAATTCTTCCCAATATTAGAAATGTAAAAAAAATATTGCCAATTAACAGGTTGCCTAAAAATGAGATGGTATTGTACCTATCAAGAGCTTGGTCTTCATTTTGGTCTCCGTACTTTTAACGGACAAAACTTTTGGATAGGAACTTGGCCTTATTTCTCATTAATTGTTTTGTGTGGTACAACACTATAATTTCCATCCCTATAATTTCCCATAATTTCTCAATTGCGCATTATAGTGCCCTTATATGCGGCACGCCTTCCCATTACGTGATCAGCACAGTTTTTTTCCTTCTAGGAGGACTTGCAATCAAAATCCGAAAAAAATTGTTCCACACATATAGGGGACCCTAGTGCACAGATTTACATTATTTTCTTTTTCTTGTTTATTTCTTGACATTCACGCAACAAGCATTTTTTCTATGATAGACTCCATATAAAATATGAAGCTTGATATAAATTCTACATCACAAGGACCCTGCTACCATCTCTTGAACAAAAATACTTAGGAAAAGCAACAGTAAAAGTTCGTCATGTTTTAATATAGTAAAAACTAGTAATATATACGAATCGAAAAGTATTCGACTGGGCCGGTTTTTTAATTTAAAAAAACCGGACTATTCGACATTCGAAAAATCTACATTTTGAAAAAACCGACAACCGTATTGCGGAAAAACCGTTTTAAAAAGCGGTTGAAAAACCGAGTCGATCACCCTAGTACAGAAGTGCCCATTTTGTGGTGTGGGGTTAAAGTAACGTCGACATGTACATGGTTAAGAAGGATTGAATTTTTCAAATACATACCAATGTTACTATGAACTCATATAGAAAACTTAAACTTAAATTGCTTTTTTCTCACAAGTGAATATTTTGACATTGGCTCTTTTAGCACCAACTCACAGATATTATTATTTTTCTTTTCATATTACTGCTTTATCTTTTCAAAATAGTTATCAGTTGTATGTTGGCAGAAGACTTGATGAAAATAATCGTAAGAAAGTACCTGATTTATTTGCTCTTGCTTTTTTTTATAAAGAGTTCGTCATGAATAATCATTAAATTGTTAAAACAGACATGTAAAAATTTATAGGAAATTTTAAATATTATAAAAAATGGCATACAATTAATGAAAATTAAAATGTATACATATTTTTTATATAAAAATTGTTATACAATAAATCCCGAAAAATCCCGGGACTTATTTTCACAAATCCTGGGATTCGGGATTTGCCAATCCCGAAAAATCCCGGGATTTCGGGATTTCCCGTTTGGCATCCCTAGTGGTAATTGAATTTAAATCTAACTAAAATCAGGTCAATAATTAAAAATAAAATAAATACATAAATTTTTTGACGTAAGTAAAGATAATTGTAATAACCTGAATATGGGTGGTGGCAAAAGACACCAAAGAGCTCCCGAATCTGATGAAATGGATAAGGTTTTACAACGAAAAACTAAAGTAATGGAGAACATTTCTCGAGTTCGTAAGTCCATCATTGATAAAACTATATCACTAAATCCCTTTGAGATAGACTGACGCTTTGAAATATTAAAAGACTATATTGCTCAAGCGATGCAGCATCAGTCAGAGTTAGAGATTTTAGATCGATCAAATAACGATAGATCAAAGCTCGAAGACCTGTGTTACTACAAAGTCACTATTATTAACCTTACAGGCTAATAGCAGAAATCCGAATTTACTCGAAACCTCTTTCAGCATGGCAACCCATCACTCAAGGTTGCCAAATATGCGACTTCCCAGGTTTAATGGAAAATACGTAGATTATAAAAATGTTATGAGCTTGTTCGAAAATTTAGTTCACAACGACCCTACACTAACAGATATTGAAAAATTCAATAATCTGATTTCATGCTTATCTGACGAGGCCTTAGGTACTGTCAAGGCATTCCAGATATCAGAAGAAAACTTCCCAAAAGCACTGGCCAGCCTAAAAAGGTATACGATAATGAATGTTTAATATTTTTCGATAACATTTCGAAACTTTTCGATCTCCCCGAAATTTCTAAACCATCGGCCTCTGCTTTGCGTACCATGATCGACACAGTGTCAGCGATTTATGATTACCTATTATCAATCGGTAATGATAAAAAAAAATACAAATGCGGTACTTATCCATTTGGTAATGTCAAAAGTTGACCCGGTCACTAAATCTAAATGGGAAGAGCAATTAGATTTTGAGCATCTCCTTTTATGGAGTGACTGTGAAGCTGCATTGAATAAAAGATATCAGCACATTTCTGCAGATGAATCATTATATTCAAGACTTAAAACTGCTAAGAACAAGTATGATAATCCACAGAAAAAGTCTACAAAAACGTTGCTTTCATGTGTGAAATCAAAGCAATCACCTGAAAAATGCATATTCTGTAAGCATTCCCGGCATAATATCTATAATTGCCCCTCATTTGCCGCAGAAGGTGTTCTTCGGAGATTTGAATTTATAAAATGTTTCAAGATGTACTTATCGGAAATCTGGAATTTGTGGCGGATCTCACAATAATCTCCTGCACTGTTTCAATACTGATCCCCATGGATCAAGCAGTGCTCAAAACTCTACCAACATTTCAGAACGTCCGTCTACATCTCAGGTCTCAATAAATCTTTCATCGTCTGACGAGAACGTAATTCTTGCAACAGCAATGGTCAGTCAGAAATATTTCTGGTGATTTTCTTCTTGCTAGAGCGTTATTGGATTCAGGTTCTCAAGCAAATTTAATTACGGAAGAATTAGCTCAAAGGTTAATGCTTAAAAGAGAAGGAGGTAAACTAAATTTGAGTGGCATTGGGAAGGCTAGCTCTTATGCGAAGTCGAGTATTGAAGTTACGTTAAAGTCAAGAGTCAATTGTACTCAATTTAATTCAAAATTCTGGGTTATGAGCTCAATAACAAACTTTCAGCCTGAACGTATTATCAGTACAAGCGACTGGGGAATCCCTAAGAATATTCAATCGGCCGATCCTTATTTCTACAAATCACAAAAAGTAGATATTTTAGTCGGTGACGAACTATTTTTCGAACTTATCTGTATAGGTCAAATCAGATCTTCCCCGAGCCTGCCTTTACTCCAGAAAACGTCTCTTGGCTGGACTGTTGCCGGAAAATACAATCAGTCAATAGCCGCCAATGCTAGTATCCTCCACGTGAATAACATAATTGAAAATGAAGAATATATCGACTCCGTTGTTCGGAAATTTTGAGAGTTCGAGGAACTTCCCAGAGACATTGTTTTATATAGTAAAGAACAACGAGAATGTGAGAAAAAATTTCGGGAATCAATTCATCGCTCAGATCCAGGAAGATTCATAGTTTCTCTACCATTTAAGAGAGATCCCATAGAATTAGGATCTTCGTTTGACGTCGCTAAAAGACAATTTCTAGCGTTAGAGCGTAAGCTATCGAATGATCCGACTATGAGAAAAATGTACCATGAATTCATGAAAGAATATAGTGAACTGGGTCATATGTCGGTCACTGATGATAGCGTCAAGAATTTAACTCACTATTTTATCCCTCACCAATGTGTATTGCGTCCACAAAGCACTACAACTAAACTTCGTGTAGTGTTTGATGCATCAAGTAAAACTACATCACAACTTTCATTAAATGAGTTACTAATGGTTGGACCAACTATACAAGAGGAATTATATTCAATCTTAATACGGTTTTGACTACACAAATTCGTAATAACTGCTGATATAGAGAAAATGTACCGCCAGGTGATGGTCGGCGAGGCTGATGGAAATTTTCAGCTTATAATCTATAGGGAAAGTTCTTCGGAAGAATTAAAAATTTTTCGGTTAAATACGGTCACTTATGGGACTTCGTCCGCTCCATTTCTAGCAATTAGATGTCTTTTGCAATGAAGCGACCTCTATCAAAAAAGTTTACCGATCGGCGCAAAAATTGTACGAAGAGACTTTTACGTCGACGATCTACTAACCGGCGCTGACAATTTGGACGACCTTTTGAAAATTCGAGATCAGGTACAAAGAATCTTAAGTTCCGCTGGGTTCAAACTAGCCAAGTGGTTCTCAAATTATTCAAACATCAAAATCCTGACTATTCAGAAAAGTTCCTGCAGAACGATGCAGATACATTGTAATGGGCTTAACATAAATGTGTGATGGCATAACATTACCATGAATGTGTTTGCAAATCTTAAGGGTGTGTTCAGTTTGCTGTGTAAAACTAGGAAACACATAAAGATATCGATAAGTATTTTTTTTTTGCATAAGGTGTTATTAATATGCAGTTGCGGAAGATGACGTGTATGCACATGGTAGTTGTCTTTTTAAGCTTTTGTGAATTTCGCGATCATTCGTCAAGTGTTGGTCATTGATATTGAACATTACATACCGTGCTGCTTTAATCTACGAATCTGAAGCTGCCGGAACAAGAGCTAGGTGCACACGCCCTCAGATAAACCATTGTAATCATATTGCGTAACTACAGCAACTGATCCTCGGGTACATAACAACATCTAAAGCATTGGGAATACGCTGGGATCCGAAGAGTGATGCATTTACGTATCATTTGGAAGACACGATCAGTGGCCTAAGAGCAACAAAAAGGAACATTCTATCAGTTTCATCTCGCTTGTTTGACCCTCTCGGATTATTATGCCCAATCGTAACTAAATCGAAAATGCTTCTTCAGGAGCTTTGGCTTCAGAAGCTGGATTGGGATGAATCAATCCCCATGGGATTGAATAAATCATGGGAGAATTTTAAACAAAATTTGTCAAAAATCAATACAATTTCTATCCCGAGGTTTGTCCAAACAACATTCACTTCTAATATACAAGTCAATGGATTTGCAGATGCGTCAATACGAGAGTATGGATGCTGCATTTATATACGCAGCGTTACTAACAATCAAGTTCGCTGCAGACTGCTTACTGCTAAGTCAAAAGTATCTCCACTTAAAACCAAGTCACTTCCTAGACTCGAGTTATGTGCTGCACATTTGCTTGCCAAATTCTGGACAAAAGTAAAATATATAATTCAATTCGATATCGAAACTGTAGACTTTTGGTCAGACTCTGAGATTACACTTCATTGGATAAAAACACATCCTTCTTTGCTAAACACTTTTGTTTCCAATAGAGTCGCTGATATTCAAGAACGTTCAGACCGTGTAGTGTGGCGACATGCTCCAACAAAACAAAATCCGGCTGACATTGCCTCAAGAGGATGTGACGTGGATGAATTAAAAACTTCAATTTGGTTCGAATTTCCATCATTCCTTCTGAAGGAATGCGCGGAGTGGCAAAAAAACATAAATCTGAATCCTTTGCCAGAACAAGAATCTTTGGAAAAAAGAAAATCCACTATACTAATCGCTGCAAAAGAATATGATGAAAGCTGCGATGTAAATGGTTCTACAAATATATTTCTTAGATTATTAGAAATATACTGCTCTTATAATAAATTGCTCAAGGTAATGTGTTTCGTTCTTCGATTTACTAGCATTGTGCGAAAATTAAAGACGGCAAAGACTAATGTACCCACAGCAATTTAATTGAACTGGTCTTTCTTAAAAATTGTGGAGATCATTCAAAAAGAATATTACTGTAATAAAATTTCAAAAATAAAAAAAATCTCAAAATTTACCTTCAAACCTACAAAGACTAACACCTTTTATTCACAATTTTAGTGAGGAAGGTCGCTCATTTTCTCTCATCAGGGTAGGCGGCAGGTTGCTTAATGCTGCATTGCCATATCACACAAAATTTCCAGTTTTACTACCAAAACAAATATATTTCGTTGAACTATATCTACGACATTTACATATGAGTAATTGTCATGCTGGTGCGAAAGCTATGGTGTCACTTTTAAGAGAAAAAATCTGGTTGGTAAACGCCAAGGAAGAATGTAGAAGAATTGTTCATAAATGCATTCATTGTTTTCGATACAAACCGAAATTAATGTTCCAAGTTATGGGTAACTTGCCTACTGACAGAGTAAGAGCTATGCGACCGTTCCTTATTATTGGCGTTGATTTTTGTGGTCCGGTTAATGTTTCACTCAGAATTCGTGGAAGACTTCCAATAAAAATGTATATCGCCGTATTTGTTTGATTTTCTTCCAAGGCTGTCCATCTAAAGTTAGTTTCCGATTTATCAACGAATGCATTCATTCTTTGTTTTAAAAGGTTTGCTGCCAGGCGAGGGCTCCCCAAGAGAGTCCATTGCGACAACGCAACAAACTTCGTAGGGGCCAGCAGAGAGCTGAAAGATCTGCAGAGGTCATTCGAGAGCCAAAATTCCAATCTAGTATCGTACGCAGCGTCAGCAGGGGTGGAATTCAATTTCATACCGCCACGAGCTCCTCATTTCGGAGGTCTGTGGGAGGCTGCTGTTAAGCAGGCCAAGTTCCTGCTTCTGCGAGCAGTAGGCAGCGCCTCATTGAACGTCGAGGAAATGGCAACCATGTTCGCGGAAGTAGAGGCGGTGCTGAGCAGCCGACCGATAGCACCGCTCTCATCAGACCCCAACGACACCAAAGCACTTACTCCAGCTCATCTTTTACTTGGAGGGGGTCTGCGTTCGCTGCCGCCAGGATCAGAAGAAGGCGCGAGAGGCAACACGTTGAAGTCATGGAAGAGATGGCGGCTGCTCTCAGAACTCAAGGAGAAGTTCCGGCAAGCTTGGTCGAAAGAATACGTGCTGGGTCGTCAGGACAAGGGCAAATGGCACCAAGAAGCTCCCAATTTGCAAATAGGCAGGTTGGTGTTAATTCACGAGGACAACCTGCCACCCCAAGAGTGGCTAACAGGACGAGTCGAATCGGTAACGGAAGGAAAATACGGCAAGGTCAGGGTGGCCGAAATACGCACAAAAAACGGCGTATTTAAACGTCCTATTCAAAAACTTGCGTTAATACCTATGGATTAAAGACCATAGATCCTTCAATGGGGCCGGGATGTTGGATCCTAATAATACTTCCGTGATTCATATCTTATTAAATTTATTTACTCTACTAAATATAATCTAAATCTACTTACATCTAATAACAACCGAACCTAATATTTAACATAAAACGAAAAATTGTGATATCAACCGTTTGCAACACTATATTGTTAAAAATCGGGTTGATGTAAAGTAGGGGAAAAGTCTACTAGTTGTAATAAAATTTACATAATTAAGTACATAGAGTTAAGAGCTTAAAATAAATAATTACTGTTGAAGTCATATTTGAACCGAGAAGACGTGTTTCTTTTTGAACAATAATTGTGCCAGAAAAAGATTAATAATAATAATACATACATTCCCATCGATCCTATAAGGAGCATAGGGCCTCAATAAATTGGTTGAATGTACGCCCGTCTTGTGCCATCGCTTTCAACTCACTCCAGCTTTTATTCATGGCCGCTACGTCTGCGTCAATCTGTCTTCTCCACGTGTGAGCAGGACGTCCTCTCCTTCGATTGCCCTGTGGATTCCACTCTATGGCATTCCTTGTGATGTCATTATGGGGCCTTCTAAGGGTATGGCCAATCCACCGCTATTTACGGTTTTTTATTTCAATGCCTATAGACTGTTGACTGGAATACTCCCACAACCTGCTATTGGATATAACTCTTGGCCAGAAGATTCTTAAAATTCTATGAAGACATTGATTTATAAAAACTTGGGTCTTGTGCATGTCTCTGAGTGCAGCGTTCCACGTCTCGCAGCCATAGAGAAGGGTGGAAAAAGATTGTCCACCATTTTATTTCAAACTCTAACCTTAAAAACTATTAAGGTTTTTCATCATTCTTTCAATGATATCTTCATTCAAAATAAATGTAATTTATTTAATAAATAATAATAAAAATCCTAACATTAACCATACAGACAATTATTTAAACTTAAAATTTTACTTCATACTATTTAAAACTTTTTTCAAACAAAATGGTTTATCTACTCATTTTAATATTTACATCAAAAAATTTCTAAGACAAAATGGTTTATCTACCGTAAAAATGCGAATAAAGGGTTTTATTTTATAATTAATATTTTAGGGAATTAATAGAAGCCTATCAATCATATTGTAGAAGATCGATTTGTTAAATACTCACTAGTTAGGGAATTAAACAGTTTTTTTCTTCTCCTGAACAATCAGGGTTTTGCAGATAAACCATTTTGGATAAATGCCGCCGATATGCTATGCTCCTGATACTTTATTTTCTTTTCAGGTGCACACCCTTTAAAAACATCTATTACTTAATACAGTACTCCCTACAGAATGAATTATATAAAGGAAGACAATTAAGCCTATTATTGTACTAAATAAAAAAAATATTGCACCTGTAAGTAAAATTGTATATGTATGTCATACTACTCCCCACGTCGCACTCTTTCACGATCATTTTACATATTTGTATAAACATTGGACAACACAACACGTTAGCGTAGATATTCCATTCCTTTCGATGTACCTTTTAGTCAGTTAACATCGTCCTCATCTAAGCATTGCACTATTCCCTCCCTAAATTTATACTGTACAAGGTGAATTAATTTTATCAGGTGGTGTTGATTCTAAAACAACTACAACATTACAATAACATTTGACATCTCAGCCTCTATGTCAACGTATACAAATTTTGACATACCAGCATCTAATTTGCGGAAAAAAAGTAGAACAGCTGTGCTTATAATATCACCTGTATAAATCCACCTTGATACTGTACTGTGTTTTCCTTAGTTTATTGTTTAATGTCTTTGGCGTAATATATACCTATCAGAGTACCTGCAAGACTTTCACTTTATGAACTTTTTGCATTTATGTTGTTCTTAAAGTCACTTAATGCAAAGTTTCTTTTGTACACTTCTTGTCCTGGAACAAATCGTATAACCCGAGCATATCTGTTAAGCCTTAATGCGCTTTTTTCATAGGCGTTGTGCAAATTTTCTTGAATTTTTTCCCTAATCAACCTGTTCTTATCTCATCTTTCCATATCTAGCTCATTATCGTCCAATGCTATTTAAATGAAGGAAAGAAGATACTAATTTTCACTGAACTGAAATTTTATTAGCTGTAACAAAGTTTACATCTACAAAGCGAAAATAATTGCACGAACCGGAAATGAAACTTAGGTATGCCTCAACTAGAAAAAGAAAACCGGAAAAGAAATTATAGTTTTGACAAAATTATAATTTTGGATAATAATTATAATTTTATGACCAAAAACCGAAATCGTGTTCGTAATTACTTAAGTACTCGAATTTAAAAGTGCGATTACAGTTTCAATTCAAAAAAGGAAGCTATAATCCGAAAACCGAAATTTTGACCAGCAATTAGGCCGAAAATACAATTTAGGAACCGAAATTAAAAACCAGAACTACTTTCCGAACCACAATTTTGAAAATGCACTGCAAATCACTGAGAGACCGAATATTAGCCGAAAAATTTAATATGTGATTTTTAGAGTCCGACCGAAACCAGTTTTTTGAGGCCGAACCCGAACCGAATCTAATATTCGGCAAAAAGGCCGAATATTCGGCCGAATCCAAAACTTGCCGAAACTTTGTAGCATTAACTGATATTGACATTTTAAAAACTTAACAGAACTGAAAAGTCATTTATTTTATTATCGGCCCTTTTCACAATGTCATTAAAAGTTAACGTGGTCTTTAACGGCAAATTCGGCATACAAAACTCTCCGCTAAAGTATACGTTAACTTTTAACTGTACACTGTGAAAAAGGGCGCAAGAGTATTTCTACATACATACAGTGTCAGTCAAAAAATAGTAGAAATTGGATATATTTCATTCCATCGAGCTAATATAAAGCTTAAACATTTACGAGCATATGACTATTAAAAATTTGTCATGAAATTAGCTTAAATGATGAATAGAACTGGAATATCGGGTTCGGTATACATACATTGACGACTGTTTTATCATTCTATTGATGACGTTACAAGAGCACCAATCAAAAAGTTGAGTCGGAATAAATAAAAAGATATAAAGTGGAATATTTACCTATTTTTAACACGCCTTCGTTTCATCGATGATATACACAATAAAAAAAATTTCCTCGCCGGTATTGAATTTATGGTGAAGATTGAAAATGATCTTTTTTATATTTTGAAAAAAATCTATTTTAAAAAACAAATAATCAATTTCAGTGCAAAGTTGCAGAAGTAAATTCGATTGCGAAAATTCGATTTATTATAACATAAAAGAGATTTTCGATTGGAATCGAAATCGGTTTACCATTCCATAGTTTATGCTATTTATTTTAGCAACAAACAGTTGAATACCTTATGTTGCTATGTATATCTTTTGGGTGCGCTTTATGAAACTAAGTAAAATTTTCATTCAATTTGAAAAGATATGGGGCGGGAAAAACAGATTCATGGCGGTGAGATATTTTTAATTTGGAAAATACTATTTCGATTAACTACCTTATTTATAGAGAATAAAAAGTTTCGGTATTCGGCCAAAAAGTTGGCCTAAGCCGAATATCAGCCGAAACCACAAATTTGGCCGAGTCCGAAACCGAATATTCGGTCGGACTCTAGTGATATTGAATTTGAATAAAAAAACGAATTGTAAACGGAAAAGTTTGAACATTTATTAAAACTGGGCTATGGGTTGCGCCAAATCACACTCAGCTCTAAGTCTCGATAAAATGTTTGTGCCAAAGGGTTTGAGTGGAGGATGGGTAGGCAGGCTCTAGGCGCCGTCATTTATGCCGTGTTCCATATAAAAGCCGCACGTTGGGAAAAACATAGTAAAAACCTTCGCATTGAAGTTTAGCTAAAAGTTATGGACTTTTATTTTCTTCACGATTTTTTGTAATCTAGATATATTGAAAATATGAAAAACGTATTTTTGAAGTGAAATCAACCCTCTCCGTTTGATCTACGGCCTCACAAACCTGGCACTCAAAATTTTTTATTTATTTTTTCTTATAAACAATTTTTTATTTTTGCATTGAAATTAATGTGGAGTAGGTATTTATCTGCCGAATGCAATGAGTTTTAACATTCATAGTAACCACAAACATACCATTATGCAGCAGTATGTTTCTACTGTTTATATTTCCGAAGATATTAACATTTGAAAAATGTATTATTTTTACGGATATTTCAACATTTGTTTGCATTTTTATTGAAAAAGAAAACTTTCATGGATCGAAGTGACTCCACCAGATTTTTATACAGTGATAATGCTGAATGCTTACCAAAAAATTTTACCTATTTCTCCTGCTCCTTTTCGAGATTTTTCGGTTTCATTGTGTTCTTGTGCCTTTTGGAATTTTTGTACCCACTAAATAAATTCAGTATCTAATATACATATAGAGCAGACTAACCATGAAGCGTCAAATCTTTATAAATTATACATCTAATATAAAATTCTAAGTGCTTTGCAAAACTGGGCCGCACAGTGTCGTAGTTTATATAACGAGTTATCGTAAAGTAATAAAATTTGGCACACATTTGGCCATTTAAATTTCAAGGACTCGTGCCCTTTTCATATATCCTGAAATAAAAAATTGCTATAGCGGAGAGAAAAATAATTGTAAATGAATTTGTTCAGACAAGTTTTGATAAGTTTAATTTCGTTCAATTCAGAGCAAGGAAACACCTACATCAAAAAGTTCCTTTTTTAAATAAGTAAGAAAAGGAGCAAAAAATAAATTTCCTTCCTTTGTAATGCGTTATATGTTTAACTATACACGATATATAATATAAATCACACCTAAAATTTGGCCATCTAAATTGCAAGGATTTATGTCCTTATATATCCTGAAATAAAACATTGCCAAAGTGGAGAGAAAAATAATTGTAAATGAAAATTTGTATAGCCATAAGTTTTAATAAGCTTAATGCTTCTTGAAAATTTCGTTAATTTAGAGCAAAGGATACACCTACCTCAAAAATGTCCTTTTTTAAATCAGTAAAAAAGGAGAAAAAAATAAATTTTCTTTACTTATAATGAGTTAAATATGTTTAACTATATCCCGGGACGCTGAAACGTTTGATTAATTCGCTGAGGAAACCGCGGTGATTCTTACTAAGAAATATGGATGGTTCTACATGTCGCCAACTATGCACAAAGTGCGCTGACATTTTGCCTTCATATTGTATCACAAAACTGCACGAATATATTCGAAAGTACTCATAATTATGTTTGTGTGTGTATGAAAGTATGTTTTTTGTACATATGTGTGTATATATGTATGTTTATATGTATATTTGGTCGTGGCTATGTATGTACACACATATAGATGCATGTATACATAAGTATATACATAAGAACATACATCTATGCACACACGAAATTCTTACGAGTACATTCTACTAATAGATTTGAGTACACTTTGCAGCCCTCTATTTCAAACCACAGTGTTTAGTTTCTATATAATACATATCAGGGCCCTGTTCCACAAAACAACTTATCAACTTTTCACTTTGCACTTATCAAATTTTTCGTCAATTTGCAAAACTTTGTGTTCCTCAGAACTATAAAATTTGATAAGTGATAAGTTGAAAGTGATAAGTGTAATTTGCAAAGTCTTTGCAATTTTTATACTCTCTTTGCAATTTCAGTTCCACGTACGTTCTCTTCTGCAAAGTGCAAAGTTAATATTGAAATGTGTAATTTGCAAAGACTTTGCAAATAATTATGTAGTTTCGTTCAACAAAAACTATAAATTCTATTTTTGCAAAGCAAATTTTGATAAGTTTGTCAAAAATTTGCAAGGTAAACGATCGCTTTGCAAATTCATATTGTTATAACTAGTGAAGCTTTCAAAATGCTAAGACGTTAGTTTTTGTTCGACGAAAGTGAAGACGCGGTCATAACAAGAAATTATAGAGACTGAATTAATTTTTCGGGACTAGAAAACTTTATCTGAGTACTTTCGTTTAAATCAAATTCAAGTTGAATTAATTTTAAATACAATTAGAGAAAAATTAGAGCACACAGCGCAGCGCAGTCATGCTCTGTTGGCTTCCAAAGCCCAAAAAAACTGTCCCTCGCATAGGTCCATGTTTTTTGCCGATGCCAGTTGCAGGAATTGGTCTTTTTTCAAAATTTCCTCCCAGGCAGCCTGTTTATCTAATTTATTAACCTTCAAAATGAAATGTTAGCTTTAATATGTTCTAAATATTAAAAATAATTAAGTTATGAGTGTAGTCGAACTGTATGGGTTTATATCCAAAGAAATTTTAATTATGTTGGCTTAAGTTCGGTTTTAATTTAATTTTTCAATTTAATTATATTTTTATTTAGAGATAAATGTGAAACATGTAGACAAAGAAAATTTTGACTGCGCGGAGGGTTGAACTGACGTTTCGATAGCTCCCGCTAATCTCATCAGAGTTCTTTACCGCTTAGCCCACTCGACTGCGAACACCCGACTTTGGTCGAGTGGGCTAAGCGGTAAAGAACTCTGATGAGATTAGCGGGAGCTATCGAAATGTCAGTTAAATCCTCCGCGCACTCAAAATTTTCTTTGTCTACATGCTTCACATTTATCTCTAAACAAAAATATAGTTTAATTGAAAAATTAAATTAAAGCCGAACTATTTACAATAATTTTATAAAAAAATACTTTATTGTTTTGAAAACTACCAAATAAAATTTCCTTTTTTTTCTTAATAACTTGTAAAACTGCAAGTTTTTTTCCATTTTTATCTTGCGGCTCATTTTAACAAGTTACATATATTTAGCAATGCAAAGTGATAAGACATCAATGCAAAGATGATTAAAGTCTTTGTGGAACACTGCAGATTCACTTTACAAGGAGAGCGCAAAGAGTGCAAAGTGATATTTGCAAAGAATATTGTGGAACAGAAACACTTATCACTTTGCCGAAAAATACAAGTTGATAAGTGCAAAGTGAAAAGTTGAAAAGTTTTTTGTGGAATAGTGCCCAGAGCTGTAAAAAATTGCAATTAATTTTGCTGTCAAACAATTGACAGTGCTACCGCGAATTTCTGCAACTACGGCAGCATTTTTATTAGTCTTGCAAAAGTTTGCATACCGGTTGCACAAATTTACTGCATTTACGATTCACCCAAAGTTATTAGTCCTTAAGCGAAAACAGCTATATTATTTTTTAGTTATTTTTCATACAAAATTAATTTAAACCAGTTTGCATTAAAAAACTTTTTTTTATTGAAAATAATTTTGTATTTAATTGATGTTGTGTGTGTTTAGTCGAACTATATGGGTTTTATCCAAATAAATTTATTATTCAGGCTTAAGTTCGTTCAATTTAATTTTTACAATTAAATAATATTTTATTGAGAAATAATTTTTCAAAGCATATGGCAATTGAAAAGTACAAATACCAATATCTTCACTTTTTGTAAAGGTCGAACTGAACATCGATGTTTTCGGGCTTAACCACAATCCCATCGTCAGAGCTCTCTGTACTCTAGGCTACTCAGCCCCCAAAGTCAAGCGGTAAATATCTGGCATTAAACCAATTGCATTAAAGCTCTACGTTTCCTGGCTTTAAGCTTATTTTATGGTGGCTTAGAAATTTACCATACTTGGCACTTATCCTAATCAACAACCACACTTGTGCTTTTTGTTTATATTTCTCAGTCACCATAAAATAAGCTTAAAGCCAGGAAACATAGAGCTTTGACTTTGGGGCTGAGTAGCCTAGAGTATAGAGAGCTCTGACGATGGGATTGTGGTTAAACCCGAAAACATCGATGTTCAGTTCGACCTTTACAAAAAGTCAAGAAATTGGTATTTGTACTTTTCAATTGCCACATGCTTTGAAAAATTATTTCTCAATAAAAAATGATTTAATTGTAAAAATTAAATTGAACGAACTTAAGCCTGAATAATAAATTTCTTTGGATAAAACCCATATAGTTCGACTAAACACACACAACTTCAATTATTAACACTAGAGGCACATAGTACAAAATATGTTAGATAATTTCCCTTGTAATACGGATAAAAACAAAACATATGTAAGCCCTAAAAGCTAGAGAAAGGAGCTTTCTTAATCTTGGGTGAGAAATATAAACAAAAAGCACAAGTGTGGTTGTTGATTAGGATAAGTGCCAAGTATGGTAAATTTCTAAGCCACCATAAAATAAGCTTAAAGCCAGGAAACATAGAGCTTTAATGCAATTGGTTTAATGCCAGATATATACCGCTTGACTTTGGGGGCTACTCAGCTACTCAGAGAGCTCTGACGATGGGATTGTGGTTAATCCCGAAAACATCGATGTTCAGTTCGACCTTTACAAAAAGTCAAGAAATTGGTATTTGTACTTTTCAATTGCCACATGCTTTGAAAAATTATTTCTCAATAAAAAATGATTTAATTGTAAAAATTAAATTGAACGAACTTAAGCTTGAATAATAAATTTCTTTGGATAATTTTGTATGGGAAATAAAATCAGTTTTTTCATTTAATGGGTGATAACGTTCTTGTATTTTATCAGATCTCCTCGATCTTAAACTGTTTTCATTCGGCACAAAAATGTGTTTTTATGTGTAGCCTTGAAAAAATTATTAGATTTTTTTTCTATATTAATGAAGCAAATTAAAATAAAATTCGTATGATTTCTCTAGCTACCAGCTGTGGTAGATGGCTAAAAGATATGTCGCAAAAAATTAAAAAAATACTTTTTATATATAATTTAGCTAGATGCAACATTTCAAGGGTATTCCAAATTTTCAATGTGCACACAACTTACTGGAAAAAGAAAATTTCATTCTTCTCTCAAGAGTTGAACACACAAGATATTTATATAAAATTTTTACACAATTTGAAGAGCAATATAGCGAATAATTCCGCACTATTAGCTCAAAAAAAAATTGTGGGTTATGACGATATATATTGCTTGCCCTTTATAATAATTAATTTGTTTATTTTGCTAATTCTTCGGCGACACCCTTTTTGTATGTCGCTTTATTTCTTATTATTATATTTTATGCTTATCTCTGAGACGCATTTGACGGCTATAAGCTTTTTTAAAATAAACGGATAAACTTTCTACGACACAAAGGACCCCCAAGGTAGAGCATGTGGTGGCTCGGGTATACTAATAAAATTGCGATTAAAACACTACTTAATGAGTGATCATTGTGAAGACTATCTTCAAGCAACTAACATCTGCATTGAAGCTTTTCATCAAAACCTGGTGATTTCATCAATTTACTCTCCTCCCAGGTACTCTATTACAGAAAATCAATATAGTAGATTTTTTAATTCACTAGGCCCACGCTTTTTGGCCGTCGGTGATTACAACGCTAAGCACACGTTCTGGGGATCTCGCCTCATCACGCCAAAGGGTCGCGTTTTGTTTGACACAATTTAAAAAATGCGGTTAAATGTTATATCAAGTGGGCAGCCAACTTACTGGCCAACAGATCGCCGAAAAATACCTGACGTTATTGATTTTGGAGTAGTAAAGGGTGTGCCCAGCGAAATGATCCAAGTTGAAGCATCTTTAGATTTGTCTTCAGATCACTCACCAACTATTGTCACTATATATTCACATACAACATATTTACCACTTGTGATTTAACGATGACAACCACCCGTATAAATTGATTGAAATACAAAAAATATTTGAGTGCTTATTGCACAGAAAATATTCCATTAAAAACCCCTCCTGACATAGATGACTACTAGAATATTTGAGGCAAACCTTAAGCAAGCTGCTCTAAATGCTACGACTAGAAATCTTCAGGTGAGATATAATAAAATTTATTCAGCAGATGTAGAACGGGTTTGATCTAAAAAAGTAAGAGTTCGTAGAGAATGGCAACGCTACAGATCCCCACAGCTAAAATCTAGGCTGAAGAAATCTACTAAACAGCTGAAAAATCTACTAGAATATCAAAAAAACGCTTCTCTTAAAAAATTTCTGAATGGGCTCGACGCAACACCTCAAACAGACTATTCCTTATGGAGAGCAGCCCGAGGCCTCAAAAGACCAGTGATATATAAGCCTTCTTTGCGAGCTTCGAATGTAGACTAGGCAAGAACTGACGCTGAAGAAGGTACTCTGTTTGTTAACCACTTGCAGAAACTATTTACTCCAAATATGTCTGATACTATAGTTGAGCTGCCACCAGTCGTTTCTGTACTAGATGTTACCTTGAGGTTTAATATTCGTGAGATTGAACACTGCATTGCGGGCTTAAATTCGGAAAAAAGCTCCAGGCGCTGATAAAATAAGCAATAAATGCTTTTAGAGCTACCCTATACTGCAAAAAGAATAATTGTATTCATTTTCAACGGTATTTTGCGCCACAAATGCTTCCCGAAGAATGGAAGGTTTCGCTGATTACCATGATACCTAAGCCAGGCAAAGATCATACAAATGTGGAGTCCTATAGGCCTATAGGCCTATGAGCCTATTGTCTAACATGTCAAAACTATTTGAAAAGCTATTTATGAGCAAGCTAACACCCATACTGAATCGTACTGGATGCATTCCAGACCACCAATTCGGTTTTAGGAGACAACATAGTACGATTGAACAAACACATAGACTCGTGAACGTGGTTAGAAAAACCTTCGAAGAAAAGAAATATTGTTCTGCGCTCTTCATCGATGTTTCTCAGGCATTTGATAAAGTATGGCATGATGGTTTAATTCATAAACTAAAACAAAACCTACCCGAAAACACCCTTAAGCTTTTAAAAAACTAATTAACTGAGCGAAAATTTGATGCTAAAGAAGTTAAGTTTTTAAGCCCTCCGCGTCCGATTGAAGCTGGAGTTCCACAAGGCAGCATCATCGGTCCTGTATTATATCGATATATGCTTCTGACTTGCCAGTAAGCAGTAACATACACATATCAACATTCGCTGATGATACAGCTTTTATAAGTCTTCACAAAAGCCATCAAGAAGCTTCCCGCAAACTGCAAGATTATATACCCCAGTTGGAACAATGGCTAAAACAATGGCGGATAAAAATTAACGAACAATTTTGCAGAGAAACTTGCCCACCTATGCAAATAGATAGCCAAACTATACCCCAACACACTGAAGTAAAATATCTCGGTGCTCATCTTGATCGCCGTCTAACATGGAAGTCCCACATAAATGCAAAGGTGAGCCAAATGAAATTAAAAGCAGTTCAAATGAATTGGCTCATTGGAAGGAACTCTGCTCTAAGTCTGGATTGCGATCTTCTTCTATGCAACTCCATTTAGATGTGCCGCTGGTTAAGACAGTGTTTTCTAAACACGTGACAAGATACATAAAAAAACTTGAGTAGCACCCAAATCCCCTAGCCCAAAACATCATTAACTTTAGAGGCCACACTCGGCTGAGAAGGATGTGTACTCATGCTCTCAGCCGAACACGAGAGACGTAGATAACCAAAGAACCAACCGCTGAAACAAATATTTTTGTCTGGCATTGGCTGGACTTAAAAATTAAAGTTTTATAGTACGTTTCCATTATGAGCAAAACAGGCCTTTTTGAGCAAAATATGTCGAAACGTTTCCATTATGCTGTAAGTGTTTTTAAGTTCGAATTTTCTTAATATGTTTGACATTTTTATTGTTTTGTTTACATTCTTCTTCGAAAATAAAATTTCTTCCCTTGTGTGGCCGCAGAACAGTGTCACTTTTTTTCGCATATGTCAATCACAGTAAATGGATGACCCAAAGCTGTTTTTGCAATCATAGAGGCAACGCAGTGTTGCATAGACAAATTTCGACATAATTTGGAGCAAAACACGCTGTTTAAGGTGTTTTGCTCACGTGACAATTGTATGGGAAAACATCTAAGAAAACACGTATTTTGCGCAAAACTCATATTTTGGCCAAAAACACGAATATGGTAACGCACTGTTAGAGTTAAGATTTGAGTACTTATTGTTAGTTCAATTTTATTGAAGATACAATAAATAAAATATAACCGAAAAAAAACTTACGTTATTTTTGCGGTCACAAAATAAGGTTGGTGTCATATATGTACGTTAAAATTGATAGGCTTGAATGTTTGTAAGTATAAATATATTCGATTCAATATTTTACCAGACGACGTGTTCGAGTCCTTAGAACAATTCTGCATCAAAAAGTTATTGTCGAAAGATATGTCATTTACGTTATTTTCGCGGTTAGGGCATGATATATGCGTTTTTAATATGGTTTTCGATATCTCCAATAGTAACTAAGTAGTTGGAGATTTTTGAAAGGAACATGATAAGAAAATGTTAAAAAAAAACTTTAGGTCTCGTGCTAAAAGATTCCCTAATGTGTATATGTACGAGAAATCTGATATGCAGGTATGTCTTGGATTTGCAACGGCAGTTTGTGGAAAAACTTGAGCATCATGATAAGATTTTCATGAATCGAATATTCGAAACGGAAAGAAACTTAAATTGGTCAACGTCGTCTTATCTCTCGCCTATTGGAGTGATCCCTGAGGAGTTGGATGATACCAAGGTAGATTAATTTACTAGGTAGTGTTGAAAGCACATATGTTTTCCTACTTCTGTCAAAACTTGTACGTTTCCCTACAAATTTCTACCAAACTGTGTGTATGTATGTGTTCGAGAAAACAAGTGTGAAGAAAATCACACAGATTTTTGACAGAAGCAGGAAGGAAACAAAATAAAAAGCAATGTTATTTTGGTATTGTTGTACTTGTTTTATTCTTGCCACTACCTTGTAATAATTGTATCTTGGATGATACAAATCTGCCCAGGCAGAAATATACAATCGGGCCAACGTTGGCAAAGCGTTTTCGAAGGTGGTTCAAACATTGGGAAGACGTAACACGTTCAACGTTTAAAGTGCTTTACCAACACGAAAATGATAACGTCGATCCAGGCTCGGCCGACTGTTTTTGATGTCGATGGTCAAGCATTGTGAAAACTAAAAATTCAGTGCTTTCCTAACATCATTCCATTCAGAAAAATACAATCGGGCCAACGTACGACGATCAACGTTTAAAGAGCTTTGCCAACACGCAAATCATAACGTCGATCCACGCTTGGCCGATTGTTTTTCATGTCGACGGCCAATCATTGTGAAAACTATAAATTCAGTTCTTTAGCAATCATCATTTTATGTAGTAGAACATTTCCCCAATACTATAATTTTGTTTAGTAAAACATTTTCCCAGTATCTCACTCTACAAAATGCCAATAAAGAAAAATAATATATTTTACAAATTCAATACGTCACATATTTTTAATACTACTTATTATTTAAGTAATTTTTTAAGTTTAAAGGTTAAAAGTAAATTCATATGCATGCATATACACATATGCAACTTTAACGGGTTCTCCTTGCATTTCCTTGCTAATAGTTCCTCAAATAATATCCCGTTATTATATCCTCTTGTTAAAAATAAAAAATATTCACCTGGAAAAATTATAGAGACAGTTTAATCGAAAACACTATTTTCTTTTGTTAACATTTATGGATATAAAATTACAACCGCTCCTCCTGATAATATTTGTTTATTAAATAATGGAAATGTTATGGTTGTATCAGAAATTTTCAGTAGTAAACTTTCTATATACAAATGTTATAACATGGCTACTATGGTTTCAAAAAACAGAGAGTATAGATAAGAACCTTTTTTCGAACATTTTTTCGAAGACAACTAAAATTAGTTATGAATCATAATACAAAAAAATCGTTGAGTTGGGTCGTAGCATTGACAACTCAACCTAGTTAAGTTGTGAATCATAATAGGGGCCTTATTATCAATGATCTGTGTGTTGAAATATATAAATTTAAATTGGATATCTTTTGGCACGGCTGGATTCCGTGGCTGCATGCTGGAAATCCTGAATTTCCAAATCATGAAGAAGGTGAAAGTGCACTGGAATTATTTATTAAAAAAGGTGAGGCTGAAGGGGTAACAACGATATTGGCCAAGGATACAGATGCAGAACGGCTGGCCTGTGCCAAAAAGGATCCTCAAACCGGACAATACAAGGTAAGAATATAACGAAAATTTTAATCTTTTTTTTCGGTTATATGTATTTATTTATTGTATTTTCAATAAAATTGAACTAACAATAAGTAATTAAATCTTAACTCTAAAATTTTAATTTGTAAGTCCAGCCAGTGCCAGACAAAAATATTTGTTTCAGCGGTTGGTTGTTTGACTGTTTACGTCTCTCGTGTTCGGCTGAGAGCAAGAGTGTCCCTCCTTCTCAGCCGATTGTGGTCTCTAAAGTTAATGATGTTTCGGGCTAGGGGATTTGGGTGCAACTCAAGTCTTTTTATGTAGCTTGTCACGTGCTTAGAAAACACTGTCTTAACCGGCGGCACATCTAGGTCTTTATGAATTCGCTTGTTTCTGACATACCATGGGGCTGCTGTAATCGTACGGAGTATTTCATTTTGTTGCCTTTGAATTTTTTCTACATTTGATGCCGAGGCAGTGCTCCGTAACTGGATTCCGTAGGACCATATTGGTTTTAGAATGGAGTATAGAAGAAGTTTACAATCTAGGCTTAGAGTAGAGTTCCTTCCAATGAGCCAATTAATTTGAGCCGCTTTTAATTTCATTTGGGTCACCTTTGCATTATGTGTGACTTCCATGTTAGACGACGATCAAGATGAACACCGAGACATTTTACTTCAGTGTGTTGAGGTATAGTTTGGTTATTTATTTGTATAGGTGGGCAGGTTTCTTTGCACAATGTAAAAGTAATGTGTATACATTTTTGTTCGTTAATTTTTATCCGCCATTGTTTTAGCCATTGTTCCAACTGGGGTATATAATCTAGCAAATTTCGGGTGGATTTTGTGAACACTTAGAAAATCTGTATCACCAGCGAATGTTGATATGTGTATGTTACTGCTTACCGGCAAGTCAGAGGCATATATCAGATATAATACAGGACCGAGGATGCTGCCTTGAGGAACTCCGGCTTCAACGGGTTGCGGAGGGCTTTGAAAACTACCTTCTTTAACAACAAAATTTCGCTCAGTTAAGTAGTTTTCTAAAGGTTTAAGAATGTTTTCGGGTAGGTTTTGCTTTAGTTTATGTATTAAACCTTCGTGCCATACTTTATCAAATGCCTGAGAAACATCGATGAAGAGCGCAGAACAATATTTCTTCGAAGGTTTTTCTAACCACGTTCACGAGTCTATGTGTTTGTTCAATCGTACTATGTTGTCTCCTAAAACCGAATTGGTGGTCTGGAATGCATCCAGTACGATTCAGTATGGGTGTTAGCTTACTCATAAGTAGCTTTTCAAATAGCTTTGACATGTTAGACAACAGGCCTATAGGACTCCACCTTCGTATGATCTTTGCCTGGTTAAAGTATCATGGTAATCAGCGAAACCTTCCATTCTGCGGGATAGCATTTGAGGCGCAAAATACTGTTAAAAATAAATAGAATTATCCGTTTTGCTGTATAGGGTAGCTCTAAGAGCATTTTATTGCTTATTTTATCAGCGCCTGGAGCTTTTTTTCCAGTTTAAGCCCGCAATATAGTGTTCAATCTCACGAATGTTGAACCTCAAAGTAACATCTGGTATAGCGAGGACTAGTGGCAGCTCAACTATAGTATCAGACGTATTTGGAGTAAATACTTTCTGCAAGTGGTTTACAAACAGAGTACCTTTTTCAGCGTCAGTTCTTGCCAAGTCTCCATTCGAAGCTCGCAATGGAGGCTTATATATCACTGGTCTTTTGAGGCCTCGGGCTGCTCTCTATAGCGAATGGTCTGTTTGAGGTGTTGCGTCGAGCCTATTCGGAAAGTTTTGAAGAGAAGCGGTTTTTTGATATTCTAGTAGAGTTTTCAGCTGTTTAGTACATTCCTTCAGCCTAGATTTTAGCTGAGGGGATCTGTAGCGTTGCCATTCTCTACGAACTCTTCTTTTTTCGGATAAAAGCCGTTCTACATCTGCTGAAAAAATTTTATTATATCTCACCTGAAGATTTCTAGTCGTAGCATTTATATTCTAATAGAGTCATCTATGTCAGCAGGGGTTTTTAATGGAATATTTTCTGGGCAATGAGCACTCAAATATTTTTTGTATTTCAACCAATTTATACGTGTGGTTGTCATCGTTAAATCACAAGTGGGTGAATATGTTGTATGTGAATATATAGTGACAATAGTTGGTGAGTGATCTGAAGACAAATCTAAAGATGCTTCAACTTGGATCATTTCGCTGGGCACACCCTTTACCACTTCAAAATCAATAACACCAGGTATTTTTCGGTGATCTGTTGGCCAGTAAGTTGGCTGCCCAATTGATATAACACTCAAACGCATTTTTGAAATTGTGTCAAATAAAACGCGACCCCTTGCCGTGATGAGGCGAGATCCCCAGAACGTGTGCTTAGCGTTGTAATCACCGGCGGCCAAAAAGCGAGGGACTAGTAAATTAAAAAATCTGCTATATTGATTTCCTGTAATAGAGTACCTGGGAGGAGAGTAAATTGATGAAATCACCAGATTTTGATGGAAAGCTTCAATGCAGATGTTAGTTGCTTGAAGATAGTCTTCACAACGATCACTCATTAAGTTGTGCTTTAATCGCGATTTTATTAGTATTCCCGAGCCACCACAAGCTCTACCTTGGGGGTCCTTTGTGTCGTAGAGAGCATATCCGTTGATTTTAAAAAAAAGTTCTAGCCGTCAAATGCGTCTCAGAGATAAACATAACATAAATTTTTTTATCCATCATGAAGTATTCTAGTTCGTTTTTATGTTGGCGGATGCCGTTTGCGTTCCAGAAACAGGTATTTAAGTTCATGGTTTGTTTAATGCAGCCTGCAATAATGTAGACTGCATTTTCAACACTTTCTGCATCATGCAGGTCATGTTGGTTGTAAATAAATTTAATGTTTGTATTAAATTTTCTATTGAAGCCTCAAGTCGATCAAAATTGAAACCACTGTTTTCGTCGGCAAGAGGCCGTTTTTGAGCTGTGGGCTGGTTAGACTTCAAAGCATTAGCGTACGAGAACTGGCTGTTTGGTATGTTTTGCGCTATGGGCTAGTTAGCCTTAAAAATGTTGGCGTATGAATTCCGGCTGGTAGCTGGTTGGCGCAACTGGGGATAATTTGTATTCTCGAAAGTATGAGGTTGAGCATAGGTGTGATTACGTCTGTTAGACAAAGACTGCTTAACATGTACATAGACAGGGCAGCGCCTGTAGTTTGCAGTGTGATTTTGATGGCAATTGCTACACTTTTTAATTTTGGAATCATCTTTTTGCTTATCACAATTGGCAGTGTTGTATAGTTCACTACAGACGACACAAACGTTGCGCAACTTGCAATATGTTTTGGTGTGGCCATATTCTTGGAATGGGCCCTGCTCGCTTGTATGGTTCCTCTACGGTAACTCGTCGGTGCAGCAAATATCTTAAGGTGAAGGTACATAGCATGCTTTCAATGCGCTAATGCGTTACAGACTTCTGTCAAAAAAGTTGAAATAGGGTGTTTCCATAAGGCAAGTTACAAAGAGAAGTTTGCGACGCACGTACTTTGCAAAAAGTTGAACATTCTTCAACTTTCACGCGTTGTATACAAAATGACTGGTAGATTTGCCAGATTCATATGATAAAATGTTTGTTCAATGGAAATAAATTATTAGAAATTAATTTTTTATTAAACAATGAATGAAAAATGCAATAAATATATAAAGAAAAATAAAACGTAAAGGCAAGACAAAAATAGCCGGTAGAGGCTTGTATCACGTGCGAGCTTAATAAAGACGTGTGTTGTTATGTTGCGAGTCTAAGCAATACTGACTTTATTTATTATTATTACATGACATCTCCCCTTTTTTTATAAACAATATACATGACTGTTTTAAATTACAATTATTGCGGTTTCAAAAATTTAAATTTCATGTAACTATAATTTTTTGTTTTGAATTCATATTCTTAAGTTTTTGTTTTTAGTTTTTTTTGCGAATAATGGATAAAAATGTAAATAGATATATGCAGATATAATAAAAAATTAAGCTTCATAACGTTGAACAGGTTTCACCACCCGGCCGCTGCGCGTTCTTTGGACCTGCTCGCCTGTTATCACAATGGTGGATGGAGTTGTGTTTTGTTCAGCAAGCCTCTTGTTGCCCTCAGTAGTAGATTGTTGAGTTGGTATGTTGTTGGTTGTGTTTTCATCAGCTGCAATTATTTCATCTTCTTCGGGATTAACGCTACCGGCTAATGACTTTCTTAGATGAAACGTATTTCGACGATATTTTTTACCGTTGTCAGTTTGAACTATTACCGAACGTGGATGCTCAGTATTGTTGATTATAGATGCTGACGTCCAATTCCGATGGCCGGTTTGCATAACAACCGTATCACCTACCTCTAGGGATGATCTAGCTTTAGCACCTCGGTCGGCATATGTCTTTTGTTTTTCACGCAGTTGTTTCAGTCGTTGCGTCACTCCGGTTACAATTTTTGGAAAAAGTTGTTGTTTTGTCGTTGGAATTGTTGTGCGCGTTTTACGGCTAAATAATCGTTCTGCTGGGGACTTCAATATATTATCGCGATCAGTATTTCTCCAATTTAGCAACGCCTTGTATACATCAGTACGATCTATTGAACACTTTTTCAAAAGATTTTTTGCATTTTGGACGTTGCGTTCTGCAAAACCGTTGGATTTAGGATAATATGGCGAAGAAATATTTAAACAAATTGTTTAAATCTCACAGACGTAAATTGTGGACCGCCATCGCTTTCCAGGATTTCTGGAATTCCATGAACCGAAAACCACATTCTCAGGAATAATATAGTTTCTGCTGCTGAAGCCGTAGTATATTTGCGAAAATCAAAGAAGTTTGAGTAATGATCTGCTAGAAGTCATCACCTTCAAAATGGAAAATATCCACCGATACAACTTGAAAAGGATATTCTGGTAATTTTTTAATAATCAACTCTTCGCTGCTGTTA
This sequence comes from Panzeria rudis, assembly GCA_956483635.1. Taxonomy (NCBI): domain Eukaryota; kingdom Metazoa; phylum Arthropoda; class Insecta; order Diptera; family Tachinidae; genus Panzeria; species Panzeria rudis. The sequence goes on along the minus strand of OY101448.1, from coordinate 89,909,467 downwards.
GCTCTTTGTGTTTGTTGACAAACTTTGCATTTTTCAACATAGAGTGTAATATCCTTTGTCATACCGTACCAATATAACTGCTTTCTTGCCATGGATAAAGTTTTGTTGATACCGAGATGACCAGCATGTAACCGTGGTAGTAATTCGTGTACTTGATCTTTTGGTTCAATGATTTTTTCACCATTAAACAATAAGTCATCATCATACGTAAGTTGATGCCTAAACGTGATATATTTTCTTATGATGGTTGGGACTTTTGATGGTTTTTCTGGCCAACCCTTCATTATATACTCTTTAAGAACTTTTAGTTCCGTATCGTTGTCAATCGATTTTTTAAATTTTTTCTACATTTCTGCATCTAGCGTCGTCGATACTACAGAGCTTACCTTACATTTTAGTTCAGGTTCCGTTTCATCAACTTCAATGTCTCTACTCAATGTATCGGCTATTGGTATGTTTCTGCCTTTTACGTAAATAACATTCGGACAATATTGTACCATGTCCCATAATATACCTTGCAGCCTCAACGGTGCATTTTGTATCGGGTTTTTAAAAATCGTCTCCAATGGCTTATGGTCTGTTTCGATCAGCAAGTTTTTGCCGTACACATATTCGTGGAACTTTTTACAACCAAATCGTATGGCTAATGCCTCTTTTACTATTTGTGGCTGATTTTGTTGCGATTGACTAAAAGCCCTAGCGGCGTATGCTACCGGTTTTCCGTTTTGTAGTAAACACGCTCCAATAGCTGTACTACTTGCGTCGACAGATAACGTGACTGGCTTATTTACGTCATAATACACCAAAACTGGAGCTGACGAAAGCGCAGTTTTTATTTTTTCAAATGCCTTTATCTGCGGCTCATCCCAATGCCATTTCACGTTTTTATGGAACAGTATTCTTACTGGCTCCGTAAGCTCTGATAAATTGGGGATAAACTTTCCCAGGTAGTTTACCATACCAAGCAAGCGTTGCAACTCTTTAGTATTTTTTGGCTGTCGTAATTTTTTTATAGCTAATATTTTCTCGTCATCTGCTTTATACCCGTGTTCAGTGAAAATATGCCCCAAAAATTTAACAGAACTCTTATTGTATTCACATTTTGATTTGTTCAAAGTGAATCCAATCTCACTCAATCGTGATACTACTCGATGAGTAATTTTATTTAATTTTTCTTTGCTTTCTGCGAATAAAAATATGTCGTCCATTGCAACCTCGCAGTTGTTAATGTCTTCTAGAGCACGAGACATTACCTCACTGAACACTTCGGGCGCAGAGGAAATACCAAATGGGAGACGTAAATATTTATATCGCCCCATGGCGTAGCTATTGTCAGGAATTTGCTCGTTCGTTCGCTTACTTTAATTTGCCAAAATCCCTTTTCGCAATCTCCTCGATCGTTTTAAGAGGAAAATGACAACGCTTTATGTTTTTGTTCAATTCGGTCGGGTCCATGCAAATTCTTATCTTCTCTCCTTTTTAAACAATTACCATCGGGCTTACGGCTGGCGATGGCTCACTTATCGGTGCGATGACTTTCATTTGTACCATATTATTTAATTCTTTCTTCACTTTTTCCTTCAACGCTAAGGGAATTCTTCTCGGAGGCAATATGCGAAATTTCGCATTTTCTATCAACTCTATATCGTACTCGAATGTTTTACAACCCAGTTTTTTAGCTTGCACGCAATCAATACGCGCCACTAAGCGTAGTTGTTCGCAACTATTACGTCCCAGTATTGACTGGAAATTGTCTTTTACAATTTTAAATACGACCATCTTATTTTGCCCTTTTATTTGGCACCGTAATCTGCACTCACCAATTACTTTAATAAAATTTTCATTATACGCTATCAAACCAGACGTTTTAGTGTTTTAAATAGTAGCATTAATTCGCTTAGCCTCCTTCAATGATAACACGTTGCAATCAGCCCCTGTGTCCAACTTCACACGCAACTCATGTTGCCCAATATTAAAAGTAGCGTACCATTTGTTGTCATAATTATTATTAGAATCTTTTATTGCACCTACGCATGGTAGAATTATACTACAGGTAGTAGCGAAGCTACAACAACCCAACAACAGCAAAAACAACACGGCTTTTTATTGTTGTTTATGTTCCAGGTTGTCAAAAAGCACAAAAGAAAATTTGAAAAAAATTTTATATGTTCGCATGTGTGTGTTTACCAGAGACTTGCGCCGAGACGGCTGAGCCGCGGCTAAGCCGAGCCGCCGACTAATTTCCACAGCCGCCGCCGATTTATCTTGCGGCTAAAATCGGCTTAATGGAAGCCGCCACCGACGATCGTTTTTCGGCTCAAAAACGGCTAAAAATAATCCGCCGATTGCTTTTTTTAATTTCCACTTCTACTTTTTTATGTTTTTTTTCATAATTTTTGTTTAAGCATTATTTTAGTAATTTGCAGTCTACACCCAACTTAACATTAACTTCAAGTTAATGTTAAGTGTAGACCGCTCAAGTTAATGCTTTTTTCAGGGTATAACATAGTTGTTAGTGCAATTGTTTTAACAGCGCAGTAATAACTCCAAGTTACAACAGCATATCAAGTTAGGAACAGAATGCTCACTTTTGACAGCTAAAAGAGGCTGTTGTCATGTGTTGTGCATTTTTACATACAAAGTGCTCTTACTAAGATAATATGAAGGACATAGTCAAATTAGAAACCACATTATAAAATAAGAATTGCGTTCCCTCTCATACAATCTTCGTAATGTTGTTGTATAGTGACGGGTCTAGTTAGTAGTCTATGGTTAGGTGGAGACGTAGAGTAAGATAACGAAAAATATTTGTGTATGCATTACTCTGCGACCTAGGCTTGCCAGATCAAAATTGTGGAAAAGCTTGACATTTAGAGAAAAAAGCTTGATTTACTAAGACGAACTGCCAAAAACGGTCAAAAACTATTCAAAAGAATAAATATTCATTATCCGACTTAAAAAAGGAAAAAATGATCAATTCGTTTGTATTTCTTATGTGTTCCTTCAGGGCTCTGCCATATACGATTCGAGTTGAAAATTTTTTTCTTTATTTGGATTATATTACTTACTTCCTAATGGGTCCTGTTTTTTATTTCATAAGAATTTTTATTTTTTCCCACATATATTTGGTATTTCTTTACTTTAATTTGTTTGCAAAAAAATATTGAAAACATTAAATTTCCATTAAAATTAATTCTTATCATTAATTCGGGAAATTACATTATTTTTTCTTTCTTTACAAACGCATTATTAATAGGAATCGAAAATACAAACAAAGTTAATTTATGAAGATTTCCTCTTCGTCCAGTTTTTAAATTAGACCATATTTAGTCATTAGAAATATCCTTGAGAAAAAGCTCTTAATCTGTATATAATTTATTATTTTCTATAGACTCGACGAATTTCCATTGATAGTTCCCAGCAAACAGCTTTTTGCAAAAGTGAAAATTACATATAAAAATTTATTAGAGAAAGACTTTCATTGTAACCCAAAGCGTATTAATAGCAAGTGGCCTTATTAGTACGACAACAACTGGACTTCACCTATCTGTCATGTGAAATGCATACATAAAAAGTTTTTATTTAGTTTTTTTACATAGAGTTTGACATTTTGGTAAAGTTCATTTACAATAATAAGGCCACCTGGTATCAATTCGCCTTGCTTTAGCCTATGTCTATACGTGATAAATTTTTATCATGACAAATGTCAAACTTTATATTGAAAAATAACCTGCTTTATCTTATCTGTTTATATAGAATTTGCCATTTATCATGATACAAATAAATCAGGTATATACGTTTGTTTCCGAATAATTCTAGCATGATTCATGAATTAGATTCCAACGGTAAAATATATAATTGATGTTCATGCATAAAATTGCGAACAGAGAAATTAATTTTTAGCTTGACAAATAGCTTTTTAGGTTGAATCTGGACAAGCCTTAAAAAAGTTTGACGATCAAGCCTTTGCTTTATTTTTCATAACAATTTAAAAATTTTTGAGAAGCAAAGCAATGCTTAATTTCTATGCATTTTGTTTGGTGAAGAATTGGTATGAAAAAGAAAAACTAATTTAACAACAAAATGAAAATTTTCACTTTTATTAAATGTCCATGTGCATTTCCAGCCGATTTTCAGCCGAATTTGAGCCGCCGCCGACTATTTTTTCCCAGCCAGCCGCCGCCGATCAAAACCCCTCGGCGCAAGTCTCTGGTGTGTGTGTGTTGGTATAACAAACAACTTTTGACAGAGTCGAACCAAAAAAAAAAAGTTCGTTAGCGCTTCACCACTACCTGTATTATTCTACCATGCACCTACGTAACTATATTCTTCTTCGTCTTCATCATCATCACTTTTCTCTACTGTATTCACATATTTCGTTGTATGTTTTTTGATTTGTTTGGCCTCTTTATTTTTGCTTTTGCAAACGACCGCAAAATGCCCTTTAACTCCGCACTTTTTACATTTTTTGTTATATGCGAAGCAACTTTTTGGCTGATGCACTTTGTTACACCGACCACATTTGTATTTTTTCTCATTTCGTTGTTGTTGCTGCTTTACTGTATTGACCACTCCACTATGTTCGTCGCTATTTATCTCATGCATTTGTTTTGTTGTAATTTCTGCTGTTCTGCATATTTTTATAGTTTTGTCCAAACTTAGATTTTCTTCCATCCATAGTTTTTTCCTTGTACTGTCTGCATAAATTCCAAGTACTATTTGGTCTACCAAAAAGTCGTCGGCCATACTATTATAAGCGCAGTATTTAATTTGCTGCCTCAATTTTGGTAAAAATCTTCAAATGGTTCTGTTGATTGCTGCTTTACTGAGTTGGTTAAGCCTAAATTACGGAGCAACTTATTCGCTTCACGGCCTAATACCACTTTTAAATTCGCAACCTGCACTGTTTCGGGCTCCGAATCGATTTTTGACGCTACATAATAGTTATTATATTCGTCCAGCCACTCTGCCCACTCAGCAGCCATATCGCCATCATGATGAATAAACAAATTCTTTGGTGGCTTTAAATTTGCCATTACATTAGGTATATTTAATATGTTTTGCTGGGCCGGTTGATTTTGTGCTTCTGTCATCTCCCTGTGTTATTTATTTATCACAGGGGTTTTTTATACATAAGTACGTATGTACATATATATAATTTTCTTGCACAGTTACTTTGCTTTAATTATATATCAGAAACCTGCATGTATTTAGTTTAGGTTTTTTGTTTTTGTTTTCTCTTCTTTTCAATTAATTATTCTTTGTTAGCACTTCTGACACCATATTGAAATTTGATAAACAAAAAAGCAACAAAAGCGTGGATTGTAACATGCCATTTTTAAAGCGTTAAAAGTTCAAAAAGCAAGAAAAGCGTTGCCGCGTAACGCGTGCTATGTAACTCCAGCTTTAAGCTGTAAATGGGGTGCACTTCATTTTTTTTTTAATTTCATCGTTAACATTAATCTTTAACTTTACGCCCTTTTTTTGGTGATAATTGTTCTCTGTTTGCATTTGAAGAAGCTATTGGTTTTCCACTGCAGTACTCAATAAAGACGGTGTTAGTACTGCTGATTGAATTAATTTAAAATAATTTACTAAGAGAATAATCTTTTGTAACTTTATTTAGGACATGTATGTATTTAATAATAATTGTTGGACCTTTCTATTATTTTGGTCGGTTTAACGTGTAAATTATATGACTAGGATTGTATGTACATATCTATATATGTATAAGTTTATTTTATATAAAATCAAATAAGTCAATAAAGAATTAAATTGGAATAAATCGTGTTTTATTTCAACTGGTATGTTCGTCAATTGTGATGAATATATCCATCAAGTTTGATTACTCGGCTATGACCGATATATTCATCAAGTTTGATTAGTCAAATGTGACCGAAATATCCATAAAGTTTGAGTAGTCAACTGTGACTCGCTTATTCATCAAGTTTGATTAGTAAACTATGACTGGTGTATCCATCAACGCTGACTAGCAAACAACATTAGAATGAGCAGGTCGGTTATATGTTCTATGGACGAAAATATGTATAAGTTAGAGAAGGATGCAAAATCACACGTACACAAAAGTTTCCATCATATTTTTCATATTACCCTTGATAATGTGATGGAAACTTTGTTCTACGCAATGATGCATATTTCTATCAACAATGCCAGTCATATGCCAGTAAAATACTGTCACTGTTCTTGTAGGGAGGATTATATATCGTTAAAGATTTAGGGCGGAACGATAAATAGTTTATCATTATTGCAAATTTACTTTAACCTACAAGGTATGATGCACCTGACTTTAACTTATCGCTCACTATTTAAAGTAAAGTTGTAATAAAGATAAACTGTTTATTCGTCCGACAAAATCCTGCCTTTAACTATTGCCAAGTTGTAATAATGGCCCTTAGAGCAGAAAACAATTGAAATAGACATAAAGATGGTAGATGTTAAGTGCGTTCTTACTAAATTTCAAAACAACACAGTTGCTATCACTCTTTTACATAAATAAATTATAGCGGTTTTCACTATTTGTGTTAAGTTTATAACTCAGTTATATTTACTAAGATTTATCACTAGAAAACGTGAGTCTATTTTTCGTTTGCATCAACAATTAATAGGTCAGCTGTTTTCTGTTTGGTTTTTCCTCAATTTTTTGTCCTAGTAAATTTAACACGCGTGTTTACTACAGCTTTTTGTGTTGTTTTTTAATCAAAGCGCGATAAACTAAAGTTCGGTACTTTTTGATGTTGCCTGTGGTAAATACTAGTATTTTAACTACATCTACTACATTAACATGATCTACAAGGGTACTTTATCATCAAGAGTGAAAACCGCTTATACATACCCATGCACATTTATATTGAAATAAATAAAAACAAATAAAAAGTAAAAGAATTTTTTTTATTAAAAAAGCATTGGTATTTTTCAGGTTGTAAACTGAAACATTGGCAAACCGTTTTGGTTTCTTCTGTAAAAGTGCTTTCTCAGTGCTACAATTTTTGTACAGTTGGCAATTTCTGCCTGGGTGTATACTATAGAGCTGCATGAATGCCAATAAAACAGAAAAATGTGCAGTTATTCTCTAAGTGACTATTGATTGCTAACTCTCTTGTGTTTGTGAATACGTTAACATGTGCGTCTCACTATGTATGACTCCGTGTATTCGCCTATTCACCATTTATACATTCATTAAAATGTTAGTTGTTAAATATAAACTCACAACAATGGATCAAAATAGCAATGAATGATACACACTCCACAGTATGCATTCACTGTTAATTTTTGTTAGCTCATGGTTGGTTGGTGACCATGTGTTTTTCTTAACCCTTAAATGCGCAGTGTATTTTTAAAGATACAACCAATAAAACTGGTGCTATTTCCACATTTATTAAAAAAACTAAGAAATGTTTAATGATTACTTCTTAAAATCCTTTATTCTATTATCCTGTATTAATTTTATATAACAGATTGAACGTTTTTAAAAAATATAGAGCCGCGGATTCAAAATTTTAAAATATGCACTTTTAGAAATGAAGCTAAGGCGTACCCACTTTAATTTGCATTTTTTCACGAATGTACTCCACAAAAATATATGTCAACTTAAATAGTGTTTTCTAACTATACAGAAATTTTCAATACGGTCTGATTTATATTTTCGTCAAAACATCGTATATAGTGGTTGTATCTTATAAGATACATTGCGCATTCCACACCAATTAGGAATGTTGGCTGTTGTTGTTTCAAATACTCTGTTTGTATTGAAAAGAGAAACGTGTTGCTGGTGCACAAGCTACTTGTGTGTTTTATTCTTGTTTAGTCATTTGACACGACAAGTTCTTTTCGCTCGCTAAGCAAAATTTTACTTTATTCTAATAATAATTGCAAATATTAATATGAATGCATATAGACGTACTGGTAGATCCAAAATGACAAATGATGAAATATGTAAAATTCTTTCCAATAGCGAAGAATTTCCATATGACAGCACTGATGGAAGTAGTGATGATGAAACTGACATTCCAAAAATAGTGTCCACTAAAAATAAAAATATTGTCCTTATTGATAATGATACTGATCCGGACGAAGAATCTGAAATTAGCGTTGATATAAATGCTTCAGTTCATGATTCGTTTATTGCATTGATGAACGACGATAATGTGTTCTCAAGCCCTATACAATCTCCTGTGGCTGCGCCCTCATATCTTGCTAAGTCTAGTACCATTCTGTCTTCTGGTCTAGTACAATTTTGTACTTCTAACTCCCCAGCACCAAATTTAAGAAAGTCTTCCTTCATCCAATCGCCTGTTGCCAATAGTGGTTCATTACCAAACCCTACTACTTCCAGTACCCCAACTGCGAAGTTACAAGAGTCGCCAGCTAATCAGTGCCCAACTCACTCACGGGACTTACCATCAAGTTCAACGTCATTTGATTTACTTTCCTCAAATCTTCAAAATGTGTCTTTCGATCCAAAATCTGCTGCATTTGAAAAAATTATATGGAAACAGGGTAATATGCAATTCGTCAATCAGGAAGTAGAGTTTAAAGGCGATAGCTCTCTGCCTGATGATATCAAATCATTAGTTACTCCTTATCAAGTTTGGCGTTACTTATTTCCTGAGAGATTGGAAAATTTTATAGTGGAGGAAACTTTGCAATATGCTGGAATAGATGAAAGATTTTCCTTCAATGTTTTAGAATTGCGAAAATTTATTGGTATTTTATATTATATGACATATTTCACCCTACCAAACTCGAGAGACTATTGGTCAAATAATAATGATCGATCAGTAGATGTTATCACGAAACAAATGTCCCAAAAGCGATTTGAAAAAATTAGACAATATCTACACTTTAACGACAAAGAAAAACAGCCATCACGCGACGATCCGAATCGTGACAGAATTTATCTTATTAGGCCCGTTGTAGATACACTTAATACCACATTTGGTGCTATACCTAAAATGGAAAGATTGTCCGTCGATGAGCAAATGTGTTCGACTAAAATGCATACATATATGAGACAATATTTGCCAATCAAACCTAAAAAGTGGGGTTTTAAATTTTTTGTTTTATGCGATACTAAAGGTTTTGCGTATAAATTTGAAATTTATACGGGAGCTAGTGAGCACATTCGTCCAGAAGAGCCCAATCTTCAAGCTTCTGCAAATATTGTAGTCAGGTTAGTTCGGGAAGTCCCTAAATTTAAAAATTATATTATATACTTCGATAATTATTACACTACTATTCCCTTACTTATATATCTTAGAGCCCAGGGAATTCTATCTGTTGGTACGATTCGCCGAAATAGAATTAAAAACTGTAAGCTTCCGGAAGAAAAAGCTATGATGAAATTTGAGCGTGGAACAAGCCAGGAATTTATAGCCAGTGTGTACGGAATTGATATAACCTCTATTTCTTGGAAAGACACCAGAGTTGTAAATCTGGTATCAACGTACGTCGGAACAAAGCCAGTACTAAACGGAAATGAAACAGATGAATACATATCTGTTCGAAGATATGATAAAACGCAGAACAAAATTAAAACCGTTGCTTGCCCACAGATTGTGAAGGACTATAATGCCAATATGGGAGGTGTTGATCTAATGGATAGTTCTATAAGTCGCCACAAAATTACCATGAAGAGTAGAAAATGGACAAATAGACTATTTTATCACTTATTAGATATGACTTGTATCAACGCCTGGGCTCTATTCAAAAGAATTAACAAGGACTCTCCAGACATAAAAAACCAAAGGCTGATAGATTTTAAGCTCGAAGTTGCTGACTCACTTTTCGGCTATAAAAATAAATCCAGAGAGACCTTGTTACGTGGACGTCCGAACCTTGATACAGAAATGCAGCAGAAAAGGCATAAGCCAAATTCACAGGCTCCTCCTCCGAAAGATGTGAGATTAGATGGCACCCAACACTAGACCGTCGCCAGTAAAAAAGGAAGATGTAAAATGCCAGGTTGCACAGGACAAACAAAGATGTTTTGCAGCAAGTGTGAGCTAAATTTATGTTTGACCTCTGAAAGAAACTGTTTTCTTCAATACCATAACCAATAAATATAATATTTGAAGGAAATGTACTTAATTTTTTTTTGTATTTCATAGTATTAATTAAATATTTATGAGATTTAATTAGAATTAAAATTAAAAAAAAATACAAAAAAAAATTAAAAAAAAGAATAAAGACCCCAAATTTTATTAATTTTAGTTTAATTAAATGAATTTGAATTACATTTTATACAATTACAATCATTTTTAATTTTTTTCCTATTAAATATAAACTTCACTTAAAAAAATCATAAATTTTTTGTGCTTTCTTTTTCTGTGTGGAGTGCGCAGTGTATCCTTTAAGATACAACCAGTTTTTCTTTAATAAAATTATAAAAAAAAACAAAAAATTAAAAAAATTAAAAAAATAAAAACGCAGTTTTTAATTTTATGCTTATTTACATACAATATATTTTTTTCATAAAGATACAAGACCGTGCGCATTTAAGGGTTAAATGTTGTTATCAGCGTTACCGCTTTGATTTTATTTTCTTGTAATATGTGAATGAATTTTCAGTTATTTTTTGTGGGCAATAAAAAAGAAATTATTCTTAAATTTTTTATATTAAATTTATTAAAATCATAAAAATTCTTGTTAAAAATAAGAAAAAATAAATAAATTAATATAAAAATTATTCAAAAGTGCATAGCACTGAACATTCAATCTCTGGTGGTTGTAGTATTTTCGCATTTGTTAGAAGTAAGTCCGTAACTGTTACATTTAATTTTGGAAATTTCAGCCTTTATTTCGTTAATATGAAATTCATAACGACTGTTTATATATCGCGAGATTGTCGTTGGATTCGGGATTAGTGTTTCAATCTTCACATTACTTCCAAAAATGGCTCCAACAGACACGAAAAAGTTAACCAATTTTTTCAGCCCAGCATCAGCCGTTATGTTAAATGGCCGGCAACTAAAAACGCTCTATTCAGTCATTATCTTTGAACATTTTTCTTTGTCTCCAAATCGACATCTAGTCCCTCATTGTCCTGACGTTTTGCGTTAGGAACCAAATAAGATTTATGACGAGCTAAATTTGACGTACTTTTCCCAAATTTGTATATTTATTTCCTGCCCATTAGAATTTACAATCGAACCAAAGATTTCCCAAACTTTGCTTTTCTTTCGTTTGCATACCTTGACAACAAATAACTGATTTTTACAACTTTTCAGTTGAAGAAAATACGCTATAAATATTCTGGAAGCGTTACTAGTAATGGAATATAATAACTTAAATTGATTTAGAAGATACTCTTGGCTAGTTTCCGGTTTTTTTTATTTTGAGGATAGGAACGTTTTTTTTAGCGATTTATAAAAAGTTTTCTGTGTTTTGTGAAAAATAATAAAATATCAGCTACGTGTTGTCAACGTACATATATAAAATGAAAATAATTTGTAGTATTTAAATTTAATTTTGTAGTATTTAAATTTAATCAATTGAAATGAAACGGGTTTTCACAAATTCGCCTGGTTTTATAAAGATTACTTGTAACTTTTAACGTGTATCATTAACTAGATGTCTGTGTCGAATAAGGTTTTGTTGTGCATATGAACTTCATATCATGAATTTATTTCGGTTTTCTAATATTTACCTGCTCTCACTCTTCCACCCAGATCACAAGCGGTGAAGAGAGTTGAAGGCTTGTTTGCCCGTAGAGTTAGCCACATACCATATTGCTAAAGCGGCCTTCAGACTATTAGATTTAGTATTAATACTTGTCAAAAACTCAAATCTTAACTAAAAATCCAATAGTGTGAAAAGAAATTGTTATGATAAGTCAAATAATACGTAAAGAAATGTGATAGTATTATGGTATACGTTATTTTTAGGAAATTTTCTAAACAATCACATTTTTGATTTTATCAGGGTTGCCTTTTACACAAACAAACATAGGAATAACTAAAACAGTTGTGTATTTGTTTGCCGGCATAAATAAAGCAAAAGAAGAACGAAAAAATTTGAGTTCTTGCAATTTATTTATGTTACGTTTTATTTGGAATGTGATAGTGTAGAGACAAAATGTAATGAGAAAAATTTCTTTAAGATTTGACAGTCAGACTGATTTTGATTTCATTTTCTGCTTACAAAATCTAATAACAATCTTAAAGCTTGTATTACAATGTGAAATGGCCTTAAGAAATGTGAACATAATAGAGGTAAAATTTCGTTCACTCAATAGTTTTACAAGAAGTGCTTTAAAATTTTGTATTCAGATGTATGTATGTATGTATGTACATTGTACATACTATTTCACAATTATGGGTTCTTTGCAGATTCTTGAGCAATTTTGGATTTTCCTACATTTTATGGTCTTTTACAGTCTAATAATGTGTGGGTTTCTTATAGGTAGCAAATTGCGCGAAAAACCATCATAAACAAGATATTTTTTAAACAGTTTTCCACGAAAGTAAAATTTTCAAATAGTTTTGACAGGCATATGGTGTATTTTTTCAGTTATTTTTTATGCGAAAATACAATAACAAAAACAACTCACACTCTTCAATTTGCGTATCAAGGTACTGTTTTTACAAATACGTTTTTTGGTTGCAATTCTAGGTATTTTTCAATCTTTTTACAGCTATGTAATTAATTCTTTTCAATATGATGCTTACAATTAAGCGAAAGTTTGTGTTTCAGTTTCTAAATAACGCGTTTTTGTTTCACTTGTTACACATTGATAAGACATGTAATAGAACTTCACTGCATGTAATAATTTTACATTATTTTACAGTAGTACATATGTACTCGTATATCTATTTTTAGGTAAACACAAATCCATAAATACTTGTGTAGTACGATTTATTTTAAATATAATAAAGACGGATTTTGACACCAATAATTATGCAAATTTAATTAAAAATTTCTTGTGTACATACATATATATTTTCTTGGTTGGCTCTATTTTGCCTACAGCTTGCGTTCCTAAAAATATTAAAATATATGCATATGTATATGCAAACATAGTTTTTGATTGAAATTACACAAGAAACTAACCCCATATTCATAAAAATTTATTAAAGTTAACGTTGGTTTAATGTACGAATTTTGTTTGGGAAAACCGGTTTTAATGCATACATTAACTTTACTAATCATTTAAGAATATGGGGGTAAATATCCAAAAAAAAATTATTTCACATTTTTAATAACCGTACAAAAACTGGCAATACTCTCTAGCACTATTTTTCTCACTTAATACATCTCATTTGCTCTGCTAAAGAGACAGAGATACTAATACGGTTTTTGTGTAAATGTGTGGTTTTTTTATGAATACATGGTTTTTTGAGTGAATTTATGTTTTTAATTTGGTGTACCACTTTCTATTTTTATTGCTATGCTGTGAATTGAACAGTTGTTCGTGTTTAAGTGAATGGTATGTTGTTGTGAATGGCCTTCATTTAATTTGCTTGTTATTGTATATGCTGTATAGTGAATGTTAGCATACTATGAAGCTGAATTCATTATGATTCAATGAATGGATTAATTCATTGCAGGAGCTTAGTGTATACGCACGCACCCTTTTATAAACATACCCAGCCTGGCTCTCATAGAGGGTAAGGTGAGATTATTTTATTATTTTTGTTCTATTCTTACTTTCAAACTATATTTTTATAAATTTACATGAACAATTTGGTCTTATTATTATTCAATATTCATCTTATATGTAGTATTTACTATTATCCAGCAAATAAGATGTAAATCATGTACTGAAGTACGCACGCATTTCCACATAATTACATTTATCATTAATCTCTGTCCGTTAATACTGTTGGTTGGTTGGTTACTATACGTGGCTGCCTACTGTACGTAAGCAATCAAGTAGAATCAATAAGATTGCGTTTTGATAGACCACTTCACTCGTCAGTGTCAGCACATGTAGGCTCGAACCAGATCTCGGCTCCGGTTGTAGGTACTAGATCCAACCCTTCGCATTGAGATACCTAATCAGCTCACCTAGGCCAATTTCTGCTAGCTCTGATAGATCGTCTAGTATATTGCTACCCAAGAATTTGTATCTTGAGAGGTGCAACGCCGGGCACTCGCAAAGAAAGTGAAAAACTTTTTCTTCTTTACTTTGATCCCGCCAGCTATAGCAGAACGTATTGTAGGAAAGGCCTATCTTGCGTATCTGCCGTTCGCCCAGTACCCCGTCACTACTGCGACGAGCCTCGAGATGTCCCTACGGTTTCTGTTAGTTAATTTTGTTGTGCGCTTATCGTTGTAGCAAGGCCACATCTTCCTAGCCACCTTACACGTGCTCAACTTGCGCCACCTGTCTTCCGCTTTCTGCCGATAATGTTTGAAAATATGATATCGAATAGTGGCAAACGGCATGGCTACCGATTCAGCAGTGGCGGCGTCCATAGCAGAGCATGCCCTGGCGAGCTCAGGCGCCTGTTCATTACCAAGACAGTTGCTATGTGCAGGAACCCAGATGAGGGTGACATCTGCCTGACTACCTAATTTGGATAGCATGTCCTTGCACGGGCTAACTAATGTAGAAGAAGTAGTTTGTGACCTTAGGGACAGAAGTGCTGCCTAACTGTCGACGAAGATCCCCTGAACACTCCTGTCAATTAAAACTCCGCCCGCCTCTCTTATAGCCAGGATTTCAGCCTGAAATACACTGGCTTTATTGGGAAGTCGGAAGGAGAGTCCTACCTCAAGGTCATTCGAGAAGACTCCGGAGCCTACACCGCAGATCATTTTTGATCCATCAGTATACACTAGGTTATTCATTCAATCGGGTTTCAGCTTTAATCGGTTAATCGTTCGATTAATTAATCGAGGTTTTGGTTTAATCGGTTAATAATCGGTTAATTTCGGTACTAACCGGTTAAGCGATTAATAAAGTTTTGTCATAAATCAAGTACTTTCAACAAATAAAAATGCATAAATTATTTGTTATTTTGAGTTTATTAGTTAAAAAAACAGCCGGACATTTTAGCCTTATGTGAGACTCAGGTGTTTGGGGATGCTGATCCCTAGGATTTTCAGTTACCTAGGTATCACTTTCTTTCGCTTTTCAGTTTACATCTGATTCTTGTAATGTACATACGCAATGAAGTTGTGTACAGTGTCAGCAATCACTAGGCACGGCTGATCCTGAATTTAGGTCTCTCTGGGTTAAATACAAAATCAGGTCACACTATTTGCACTTCGGGTTTCTTTACAGAAGTCCAAGCGCGGGATTCGATACCCTTTCCGATTCCATATCGAAGATACTCGAGAGTTGTCCGAACAGTGAAATTGTTGTTGCTGGTGATTTCAATGTTCATAACTCTTCGTGGCTTCACCATTCGAGCTATACAACTTCTGAAGGCCAATATGCTGAGTTATTCGCCGCGCATAATCACCTTGCACAATTAGTGAATGATCTAACGCATATTTCGTGTGTCGAAGGGCACCAACACAATACTCTCGACCTTTTTCTCACTTCACACCCTGACAAGTATGAAGTGAGCGTTAATGCACCTCTCGTTAACTCGGATCACTGTACCATTTCCGCCTCGTTTTCGTTCTCAGAACTTCGTAACATTTCACGGGCATCTACGAAAAGGCTCGTATGGCTGAGCTCAACAACTTTTTTCGGCATTTTAACTGGAAACTATGTTTCCTTGACAATAATGTCAATGACATGGCAGAAATGGTCGTAAACACAATTTTGCTGGGAATGAAAGCGTTCATTCCAACCAAGCAAATTCCGACTAAAACCAGAACGAAATCTTGGTTTAATCAGGCTTGCAAAAATGCGGTCAGATCCAGAGAGGAAGCATTCAGTATCTGGCATAGTAACAAAAACACAGATACTGATACGCAGCGCAAACAGGCGAGATCTTCGTGTGCCAGAGTACTAAGGAGTGAAAAAGCTTTCCACCAGCAGCGCCTGCATGCCCCTCGGGGTAGCAAGAGCTTTTGGTGATTTGTTAAAAATGTAAAGGATAATGCTAACCTTCTGGCTGAATTATTTGCAAGTAATTCTCACTTGCCGGAAATCAATCAACCACTACCCGTGCTTGAGAGAGTATCTGTAACTATGCCAAAAATATTCTTTCGAGCGCGTGCGTTTAAAAAGGTTTTAGCGGATCTCGACATAAATATGTCTTCTGAGCCGGATGGTATTCCAGCACTGGTCTTAAAGCAGTGCTCTTCGACGCTGGCGCGTCCGTTGGTAACCCTCTTCAGCACTTTGTATCATGCTGGTGAACTTCCGTAGTGTTGGAAGGTTGCCAACGTAACGCCAATCCCTAAAAAGCGAGAGGCTACTAACCCTGAAAATTACCGCCCAATTGCAGTATGTTCTGCACTTTCCGAAGTAATGGAAAGTATGGTGAATTTCCATCTTGTGAGGTATTTGGAGTCCAACAGTTTACTCAGCGACCGCCAGTATGGCTTTCGTAGGGGACGCTCTACGGGTGACTTACTAACCTTCCTTTCGGAAAACTGGTGCCAGTCCATACACCATTTCGACGAGAGTAAGGTGGTGGCTCTAGATATTTCCAAGGCGTTTGATAGAGTGTGGCATGATGCACTTTTGTCGAAACTTGCTGCTTTTGGTGTTGGTGATCATTTCTCTCGATTTATATCGAGCTTTCTCAGGGATCTCTCTATACGAGTTGTTATAGACAGGATCTCATCAAACGAGTTCAAGATTAATTCAGGGGTACCACAAGGCTCCGTTCCTTCTCCTACCCTATTTCTTATTTTTCTTAATGACCTTCTCTGTCAAACTTCCAATCCTATCTACTCTTTTGCAGATGACAGCGGCATATGCCATTCATATTCATTCAGTAATAGACCAATCCTATCGGAGATTGGGGCCATGAGGCAAAACATGAATGATACACTAAATCGCGATCTTGTAACAATCTCTGAATGGGGTCGTGCGATTAGGGTCGATTTTAATTCTCGTAAGACCCAGTGTAGTATGCTTACGCACAGACGTATGACCGATCGTGCTGCTCCATCTGTAAATATGGGCGGTGTGGGTATTGAGGAATCAGCAGCTCTTGATATTCTTGGCATGAAAATTCAGTGTGATGTTCGCTGGACGGATCACATTTTCAAATTTCAAAAGAAACATTCTAGTGCCTCGGCTTTTTAAGACGGTGTAAGACATACTTCACCCCATCTGATCTCCTTAATATTTATACCGCCTATATCCGTCCGAAAATGGAATACAACTCTCATGTATGGGCCGGTGCTTCAAAGTCTATTTTGAAGTTACTCGACCGCGTACAGGAGAGGGCGAAGAATCTCATCGGTGACAGTAGGGTAGCCGACTCTATTGACTCGCTGGAGCATCGACGCAATGTGTTGTGTGTTTCGCTGTTTTATCGTTACTACAATGGAGAGTGTTCTGATGAAATCAGGGAACTTGTTCCCGAAACTCACTCATTTTCGCGAACAACACGTTCTTCATTAAGAGTACATCTATTTGTGGTCGATACGCCAGTAAATCGCACTACGCATTACAGAGAGCATTTGTTCTTTAGCCGAACAGTTCGTATGTGGAATAAACTTCCTGCAGATGTCTTTCCTGTCACTTTCAATGTTGGAAAGTTTAAATCAAATGACCATAACTTTCCTAATTCCGGCACAATGCATTGCATGAGTAGGGGCCATCCCCTGAGTGCAGGTCTTATAAAAAAAGAACTCTGTGTTGAACATTTAGTTTCCACGATAATTTAGAGTCTAAGATAACTCCTAGATATTTTGCGTTGTCCGATAGGGACAGTACCTGATTCTGAAGCCGGGGGAGTCTAAGGTTCCGAACTTGTAGCCCATTTGCTGAGTGGGCCCAAAGCATTGGACATGATATCACTTATCACGTCCGAGAACATCCCTGATACC
Organism: Panzeria rudis; assembly: GCA_956483635.1. NCBI lineage: Eukaryota > Metazoa > Arthropoda > Insecta > Diptera > Tachinidae > Panzeria > Panzeria rudis. The sequence goes on along the minus strand of OY101448.1, from coordinate 89,891,542 downwards.
ATTAAAACCACATCATCCGCGTAAGCCACAACCTTTACCCCCGCAGCGGCTAGTGTGAGAAGAATTGAGCTAATAACGAGATGCCAGAGCAGAGGAGAGATCACCCCGCCCTTTGGTGTTCCTCTACCAGCCCATTTTGACTTTTCGCTGTAGCCTAGCTTTGCAGTGATGATTCTTGCCCTCAACATGGTGATAATCCAGTTGCTGATGTATTCCTCAACATCGACATCCCGGAGAACCTGTTGAATGGCTGCCACTGATACATTGTTAAAGGCGCCTTCTATGTCTAGGAAGGCAGCCAGAGCATACTGTTTATGTTCAAGGGATCTCTCTATGAACCTTACCACTTCATGCAGTGCTGTTTCAGTAGAGCGTTCTTAATATAGGCATGCTGACTATCCGAGAGTCTTGACGACCCTACAAGTCGATGTCTAATATGTGAGTCTAATAGTCTTTCCAGCGTCTTCACTAGGACAGATGAAAGGCTGATTGGTCTGAAGTCTTTTTCATCTACGTGACTTCTCTTGACAATTTTTTGAATGAATACTACTTTGACCTTCCTCCAGCTGGTCGGAACGTAGTTAAGAGAGAGGCAAAGTTTATGGAATCTAAAAAGCCAGGGTATGATGACCTGGCGCTTTAAACGAAGAGAAGCTGTCAATTGCCCAAGAGCCGGTGACTGCAGAGGATTCTGACCAGGATCCATCCGCCCTTTTGACGAAGTTTGGACAGGAGTGGTTCATGGCCAGAGTCCTACTAAGCCTTGCAGAATCTCTAGTATTGTCTATTGACTCACAGGAATTCCCCCATGATAACCATAATATTGTTGACAGTTTGTGAATTAGTTTTAAGTGTCTTAATTCTTGTAACCTTAACAGACTTTTCTTTGTTTATCATTTTAAGTGTCGCGAGCAAACAATGTGTCTATCTTTCAAATGGAAACATTCGTGTTGAATGAGAAAATATTTAATTATAAGCAAGTGGCTGGTCTTACACTGTATATTAGAGCCAGACAATAATAGTTCTAAGCAAATGTATGTTATACTGCCGCTTTTTATTACAACCTTGTCATGAAAAGAAAAGAAGTCTCAATAAAGAAAATTACAATTACAAAATTATAATTGTTCGTCTGTGGGAAAGACAGAAATGAATTAAAATTTCTCTCTCTTTCTCACGGCTGAGTGAGAGGCTGAACGTTGACTTTACGTATCGTCTAAACGTTGACTTTACGTATCGTTGTACATAAAGCTCTGTACTCTGTTAAAAATTGCCAAAAATGTTGATCAACATTCGTTTTTTCATACGAAAAATATGACAAGTAAAACTAATCATAACTAGCGCTTGAAAGTATGCTGCAATTGTGTACGTTTTTAAAAAAGTCAATGTGTTTGTTTTAAATTCCACACGAAAAAAGTGGAGCTCATATTATTTCCCATGAAGACTCAAAATGTTGTAGATGCATTTCCTATGTTTTTCGCAAAATAAACAGACTACTTCTGCAACAATTTTTCGTAAGCGATTCGTGTAAATTTTTTTTATATGGACTTTTGACAGGACTTCGGACGAAATGATAAACAGAGTACTATGCTTAACATACATATACATTAGGGTCGGGCCATTTGAACATCTTAATGGGCGCTTCGCGTTTCTGATTCTTGGGATTGTACTGAGCAAAAGAGTCCACTAGACCATACGTCTACGGTGAAAATCGGGCTTCCAGATTTTGACTTGCAGTTTTTTCTCAGACTATTTTTTTTTTTTTTGGAAAATTTGCAAATTTTCTTGGGCTCAAATTTCGTTAACTATTTTGACTTATTTTGAAAAATAAAGTTGTAGCTATTGTCTCGGGCTACAATTTCTCTGAACATATTACATACTTAGAAAAACTTCGTTTTCATGGTCAAAAAGTCGAAAATGTAGAAAATTCACCACTTTTCACCACTAAAAGTAATATTCTCTTTTAGTGGAGAGTTGGTGACAGGAATACTAAACGATTCAATGCTTTCATTGTAATTTTTTAAATGGTTTGTGGCTTCAATAACTAAACTATTTAGGAAATTTTTCGATTGTGAGTATAACGCAAATTTTATGTATGAACTTCTGTCTTTGTGAACCGAAGATAGATGGCATATACATATGCCATATGCATAAATGTTTTCTATGAAATTTGGTAATGGAAGCAATATATACAGATGGACTATATCGATAATGCGATTATAAACGGTAGTGACTATAAACGCAAAGTACTGTATATACATATGAATATGAAGCAAATTCTGTCTGGTATATTTTTTGCTTAATGTATTTATTTCTTGTTATTATTAAATCATACTTTATTTCATATTATTTATTTCATATTCCAATATTACATTAAAATATAATACATTACTCTGATTGTTAAATTTTAAATTAAAAACTATTTTTTCAATTATTGTTAAGTCTTAAACTATGTACAGACGATTGTCATTTCTTACAATATTGTAAGTAAAGTGTGCTAAAAAATTCTTACGATCGTCTGAACTGAAAAGTTTTGTCTGACAACGTTGGTAGAAAAAGCATTGTCAGTCGATTTTAATACTACCTGCTGACAAAAAATTGTCAGACATCTCACAATCGTGTGAACACATCGCGTTACCATTGTCAGATTATTGACAGACAATTGTCAGACATTTTTTAGTTGTCAGATGTGCGAAGTTTCTGCATCTGACAATGGCGTCATTGTCAGAGACTTTTTTATATTGGCAGCACTGCACACACAATTTTTAGGGAAAAATTAAAATAAGAAAAATTATGCAGCTAAAATAGTTAAAATTGCTTCTTTATGTTTAATAATAAATTATATTTTTACTTTTTAAAGTTAACAGAAGCATAGATGATAAATAATTGATGATTTCTGTTAAATGATATGCGTCTGGTAGCGCCAAACAACAGATCTGACAATCGTGTGAACTGCCAATTTCTTTACTGACAATATTGTCAGATAAATTTATTGTCAGACAACTGTCTGCCAATAAATTGTAAGCTTTTCTAACAACTTTGATACAGCCGTGTGAACTAACAATATACCTTGTACTGACAATTTTTTATTGTCAATACATCGTCAGCACATTGGCAGATCTGACAATATTGTAAGATCTTACAACCGTCTGTACAGGGCCTTAAATATATGTATGCTCTCTGTAACATTTATTAATCAGTTCCACACTGAAATATAAGACCTATAATCTTGTGAGTAGAACAATACAAATAAAAGCATTAAACATTAAGTCAATATTCTATATAACAATAAAACAAATTCATTTATTTAAAAATTCTTGATGCATATACATATGTATATTATAACATTTAAATTTGGTAATTTTCTTTTAATTTTACGTTCAAAAATATTTCTAATCACTAATTTGCTTTACATATTTTGTTATATTTTCAACACTTTTTTTGTTTTGTAGCCAACAAAAATTGAAATTAGTTTACTTAACACTGCGTCTTCACGTAGCAATATTTATTGCTGAGCACAAGCGAAAACGTCGGCAGAATAATTTTATTATTTTTGCCTCTTGTTTGAAGCGGAGAACACGTATAGCAATTTTTTCCACAATTTTTACACATTCATGGGGCAGGTAGTGCCTAATATATACAGCTCCAATGTAAAAATACAACAAATTTGTCGTTATTTGTTCTTATTTTATTTTTTCTGATAATGTCTTTTTATATTTTGCCCGAATTTGCTGTTTTGCTAAAAAAAAATACAACAAAAGTGACAGCAGAGTACTTGGCAATAATTGCTCGAGCAATCAGCAGAGCAATCATTTCGCAATGAATTGCCACTCATGGCAATCTGCGGTCCACACGTAGTAATTGTTATACTCAATTGTTATAAGCAACCAAATTTGACGTTTGCGGCAATAAATATTGCTACGTGGAGACCGCACGTAAGCAGCATGGACAACAGCCCTGCAGTCGTGAAAATAATAATTTTCATATACACACATGTATTTTATTTTTGACAGGTTTTAGTCGGTAGCATGCTGTGGCGAATGTTTTTAATGTATTATTTTAATTTGCGAAACATTGTACATTATATTATACAATTTTTCGCTACAGCAAAGAATTTTGTTTTATACGCACAAAAAATATGAGAGGTAACATTAACTAAGCTCGCATAGGTAATTTTTTTATACATGTGAATTAAAAAACTTTGGTTTTTTTAACTATTCCACCAGGCAATTTGTACAATACATTTTACCTAAAATCCAAGCTGATTTAACTAATAGAATAAGTTGCCTAATTCGAATTTACATATTTGAAAATTAAAAGTTAATTGATATGAATTTTAATAAACAAATGTTTACTATTTAATAGACCAATACCTACTTCAGAATAACGATCTGTTTGATACGATGGTGGTGATAATGAAGTTAGAATATCCATGAGCGTTACTGTATCTCTTAAATCCAAAGAAACACTATGACTGTTATTTTTGGCATTTTAGTGGTATATATTTTTGATCTTTTTGCATATATAAAATGTTTATTTGCATAACATTTTTTTTTAATTTTAGCAACCCAGTAAACCTGAGATTCGAAATAAAAGGTTCGCTAAAACGAAGACTTCGAAAGAAATTTGTTCGATAAATGGTCGTGAATCTAAAAAATGGATGTTCGCTAAAGCGAGCTTTTGTCGATAATGTCGCGATAGTAAGCGCATTTGCAAAATTTCATAAAATGTGAATGTTCGCAGCATCGAAATATGTCGCGATAAGCAGGGTTGTCAGATTTTTTCTGACCTATTTCGCCAAATTGATTTTAAAAATCGCCAAAACTCGCCAAAATCTGTTTTATGTAGTTTTTCTTAATATATGTAGGTTTTGTAGTATATTTGGTTTTATATAATAGTTTTTTTTTAATATAATCTTTTATAAAATAATCGTATAAAAAATTTAGCAGAAAATCGCCAAAAGCAGAAATAAAATCGCCAAAAACTATTTCATGTCGATTTTCTCATTAAAATTCTAAATCCATTAATGACCCGTAATTAATATAAGAAAAATCATCAAAATCACATTGTTTCAATTTCTTCCAGACAATTTTTGGTATAATTTATTTTCGAAAATACTATTCCAACAAAGTAATTTTGCTGAATTATTAACAATTCTAAGTTTAATTTTGTTGAAAACTAGCCATTAAAATCGCCAACAAATTTATTTATCGCCAGAAAAATCGCCATGTCGCCAAGTCAAAATTTTGTACGCCAAACAAATTGAAAAATCGCCACGTTTGGCGAGAAATCGCCATATCTGACAACCCTGGCGATAAGCGCAATTGCAAAATTTCGTAAAATGTGAATGTTCGCAGCAAGGCGAATTCACTACAGCTGAACTTATAAACACAGCTGTTAACTTTTTTTTGCATTTTCTTCATGTTCGGATGTCAAAATACACTATTTGCTTTGTGAGTTTGAGTACGAACAATGATTTTACAAAAACAAAATGCTTGTGGTTTTTGTTACATGTTGTACTTATTTTATTAGTGAGATTACCTGGTATGAATTTGCCTTAATTTGCAGCATCAAACTATTTCGATAATTTCTCGAATGTGTAATATACATTCATGTGTGCAATAATTGAATAGAAAAAAATTTGCCACGAAAGCCTAGTGGATGTGTGATAATCTGTTAGCCTGGAGGTACCGTGTTCAAATCTGATTGACTGAAGCGTAAGCTAAAATTTAAATTAAATAAATATTCCATTTACATTATGTACCGTGCTTGCTAGTGTTTTCTTATCTGGAACCATTATTGGCACCAGCCTAATGAAACATTACCAAGAAACCCCTTGTTTGCCAAACCATAAATAGCTTTAGTTTTGCCCAGACCGGCTCAGGGATGTCAGAGGGGGTACGACCAGCCATTTATGGGACAGGGCTGTACAATAAAATTTATACTAACTCAAAAAAATCAAAACGACAACAACCGGTCGGACGAAACAAATATCTGTACACCTACATACCATTATAAAAGCATGACAGCGGAGACGGAAGTTGGTATTTATCTCCGCACTAGTTGCCCTCCCTACCATGGTAACACCAAAGACTATTATGGGTTACCCCACAACTCAGAAATAGGTTACTTCATACTTACTCAATAACACATCACTTTAAACAAATTTAACCGGACATTTTTTTTCATCCGTTCAACCAAATGAAAACATTTAAATATTTAAAACGTTATAAAACATTTTATTAAAGAAAAAGTATTTCCCTAATTACTAACACTTATTGAAATTTGATTCAAATTAAATTTAGTAAAAAGATTAAAAAGAATTTATGTTGGTATATAATAACCTACAAATAATGAAATCTTACACATACACTTAACTACAAAAATTACAAATGAACACTATTTTCCCAAAAATACTTTGACAAAACCTGCTTTTAAATCAAACAGGATTTACGCAAAAGAAATTAATAAAATAAACTAAATAGTTTTCCTCACTTGAGAGAGCTCTCTAAAGTCGATATTGTTGGCGACTATTAAAAATTCTTTGCACCCCTAAGTTAAATTGAAAACGATTAAACGCGACCAGTATTTTCAGGCTAACAAAAGTTTAACTAACCTTACCTAACCTAACTCACACACTATAACACTTAACAAACTATTAGAATAAATGTTTTTCACAAGATTACTTCTATCAATCTTATTTCCGCTCCTGAACCCCTATTTCAGCAAACCGCCTCTAAACAAAATTATAGAATATTTGCAAATAATATTAAATTTTATCTTTTTTTAAAAAAAAACACTTTAATTCAGCCACCTTGCAATTATAATTTTAGATGCTTTCAAATTTTGGTCTCAAAGTAATATTTTTCTTTGATACAAACTATCAAAGAAACTGCAACAAAAAAAAACATATGGAACGGACTCACCAACGAATAAACTGGCACCGTAGTTAACCAGGTTGATACTTTGTACAATTCGGTAATCGTTCTCGGTGATCCAGACCCACTATAACCAAATGATACAGGATGGATTAATGCTGATAGGCACACAGCGTCTTCAAAGTCCTCCCAATCAGGCTTTATTGGGGAATCTTTCCACTGATCACAATCTAGGCTTTTCCTTTCACAGGCTTCACCACTAACCACCAGTAACTTTCGGTTGGTCGCAAATTTTGATAAATTTTTGGCTAATTGGAGCTTTATACTCCCACAAAGAAAACCTTCTTTTTATATTTCTTTATTTTTAATTAAAACTTTTTTCTATTTTTTTTACCACAGTAGTGTTGGAGGCAGTTCTTTTTTCCTTGAAACTTCAAAACGTAATCCCCTTTAATTTCTTCAAAATGTTCACCTAGTGCGATACAATTTTTTTTTTGGAACTCCGAAAATTCTATCTCTATCTTTATCTTACTACTCTTAGTACAGGCTCATGACCCCAGTATCTCTTTTACACCCTAGGTAGGTGCAACGGCTAGCAATAATGTCGCTCGAGTTTAAGCGGTTTATATTTACCTACAAGTCACTGACCGGATTTTATTTATTTTACGTAAATAAATAATTTACAAAATTAAAATATACAGAAATATCTGGAATATTAGTGTCACTGACCCTTACCATGATGGCCTTGACCATAATGATATTTTGGCCATCTTTATTGCCTGTAAAATAGAGGTTTATAATGAAGAGGTATCAGGTCGTCAGCAAAGTAGCAAGCATCATTCATATAAAAAATTTACGATAATTTGTTTTTGTTTCTTTGTATATTCATTATTTATTTTTCTTCCCGCTTTCCCTTTTTGTATTTGTACCTATGTTTATTTAATTTAAAGGTTGTGATACTCGCACAGCTGATATAATTGTATGGTTTTAAATATAAAAAAAAACAACAGAGTAAAAATTCCTCGCCAATATGCCTTTATTAATTTTTGCTGCCATATTAAGTTTTACAAATACATGTTTCTTTGTTTAGTGCTGACATACGTGCTTAAAACTGACAATTTCTTAAAAAAAAACAAATATAAAAAAAATCTTCCTCTGTTGAGCCACCACTGCGAAGCCATCAGCTGTGCATTCGATACAACCTCATTACTCAGCTTTATAAATACTGACAGCTGACTGATTTTACCTGTGAGGTTGCCAGTTCATATTTTACTTTCAACAAATCTGCCGCTACAAATCTTTCGGTTTTCTACGCTTGTCGGCCGAAAAGTGAAAGAGCGGTATGCCATTTGTCTAAAAGCCCAACGTAGGCAAACGCCCACACCCTGAGATCAGTCTTTCATGTTATCAATTTGGTTGTATATATGTTCAGACTTAAAAATATTTTCTATCACGTGTAGGTGTTGGGTCAACACTCATGCTCTACCAACACAGCCGGGCAACGTATGAAAATCGCTAAAATGAAACTTGCTGGTCTGGCAACTCTAAGTTACATTTGATATTTCTTGGCATTGTGGCAACTCCCAATCATTCTCAGCAATAGTAAATATACAGAAGAACTTTGCACGCGCCATATATTTTTTTTTAAAATCATTCTATCGTTCTATTATTTGGTCCACCGTCTGCATCAACTTTCAGAAAGTCAAGAAAAAAATTAATGTAGATAGCCAATGTGATCAGGCTGCTGTATCACCATCCGGCAAATAATAGACAAAAACATTGGCAGTTGTGGCACACATGAATGTGTGCAATTAGGAAAACACGCAACACAACCACCTAACAAAAAAAAACAATGGAATCTACAATTTAGTATGTGTGTACTGAAAATTCTAAAGGATTCTAATAATTATCGCTTGCTCCAATATATGTGTACATCCCAATTGGCAAATATCCGGCTGACCAGACTGACGCCGTTGGCGTGCCGCCGACCAACAATTTTTTTATTTATTATATTTTTAAAGCTTCGCATGAACTTTCAGGACATTCGGTCAACATACCTATAAACATAAATGGTTCATAATAAAAATACTGCAAAATTAGCACCCAAGTAGAAATAAATGAACACGTTTAAGATGAACTATTTTTCATGATTTCTTGAGCAATTGTCTCGTCAAATGCTTTCTGAATGTTATCGTAAACACAGCGTGCGGCTTACTAGGTGATATATTGCACAAAAATCCATCAAACAAAACTAAAGCATCAGATTAGCAAAAAGTTTCAGCTCGCACAACATTTTAGAGAATGAAGCTAAATTGCATGAAGGACGTTTTTACAGTCCGGATAGCACGGTTTGTATCCCATCTGTAGCAATATATTTCTTGTTTGTTTGTCTCATATGTACAAAAAAACGTCTTCGATTCAGGGAATCATTTTAATAGAGATCAATTTATTCAAATTCCCGCACTAACACCAGTTGGTCCTCACTTGAACTCATGATTTGTCATGTTCTTTTTCTTTAATGGGACTCTGTCCACCCTGTGAAGCCTTTGAAATGTCTCTAACATTCCAAGTTTTACAGATGTCAGACATTATAGCATAGTTTCAAGGACTAGTTAATAGGCTACCCGTAAATTATTTTTTTTTGCATGTAATAATCCGTGTTGATCAACGTATCTCATACACTCGGACCTAATACCAGCCTTACGGAAGAGTTTGTCGAACTAATTCCAGTCTTACATCACACGTTATAGTCTGAATATCAAACAGCATTTTATATGACATTCCGAACAGGCGTCAAACGTACTTGACTATACAGTTCCTCAACTAGCTTTAAACGAATGCACTGTTGTGCTATATAACATCTATTAAATACAGCAGATTTAAGCAATAATCCTACCACCATTAGACTGCAGATTCATTCGAACTAAATACTTCTAAAATATTCGTTGATGAATCTGTAGTTACGAAGTAGCATCACCATTTAGATCTTTGACTGCCGTAAAGAGAAATGGTTGATTTAATCCATTTCAGCTGTTAAGATATATAAAAAAAAAAATCTTTTTCCCATTTACAACTGGGAGACGTGTGACGCTGACTGGAATAATTTAGAAAAGGCGTATATCCCAAACAATAGCTACCCTTTTCATTGTGTATTTCTTTACTCGCTGCATCGTTTTAGCTAATCTATAGTTCATATTTTCCTTCTATATATCCTGTTATTATACACCATTAAAATTTGAAGAACCTGAAGAACGCTGAGAAGAGTGGATGCCCTAGATACTGTCAGTTTTGACTCGTCTTCACATAATGGAATATTTTACGGGAAGTACTAATTTATTTATTCTCTAGAGTATGGTACTTTGTTTGAAAGTTATTCCCCTCTTCAGGTACAAACGGCTTACAGACTACGGAGGATATATCACAGATGTATTCAAGGTTATGGAAATCTATCTTCAAGGAATCGTCAATAAAAAAAATAAAAACTGGACAGCACTAACAGGTAAAATGTATAATCAAATAATCCGTCAATAATTAAAGTTAAAACGGGACAGCACTAACACGTAAATTTTCAAATAAATAATTACTAAAATATATTGCAGTCCCCTTAAAACTAACATATCACAGGTCATTGCTTAATATCCTTGGCGTGAAAGATGCCAAGGTTTTTCCCCTGTAGTGTTTCCATTTCATACATACTATTTCCAATAACTTTAAGTATTCTGCATTTTCTAAATTTTAGTGCAAATTTCGCGTTAATGTTTTTCTTAAAATCGCTTTGCACAAAATTTCTCAGATATACCTCCTGACCCACTGCAAATCGAATGTCTCTGCTTCTTTTATCATACTGTTTTTTGTTCCTTTCATATGCTCTATGAATGTTTTCTTTTATAGCTTCCCTAGCAATTTGTAAATGGTCTTTTCTTTCTAAAATTTCAAATTCACTTTCTCCGAAAGATTTTAATTTTCGAGCTAAGGCATAATCAGTGCCATATAAAAACATTTGTTGTCCAAATAGTGCCATATAAGGGCTTGTATCAATGGACTCATGTACAGCAGACCGGATTGCATATTCTATTTCGGATATGTGGATATCCCAGTCCCTGTGGTCGTCCTTTAAATATGCCCGAATACCGGCTAAAAGGGATTGATTCACTCTTTCTGAAGAGTTTGATTGGGGGGAATATGAAGCTGTCCTAATGTGTTTGATTTTATAAGTTTCTATTAGATGCTTAAATTCTTGTGACACAAACTGCTTACCATTATCAGAATGAATTATCTCGGGCGTACCAAATGTGTGAAAAATTTCATTAATTAAATAATCTATAACTAGTTTCGAGGTTGCTTTTCTCATAGGTTTCAAAAAAACAAATTTGGAGAAGTGGTCGATTACAACAAAAACGTAGGCATTGCCTCGTTTTGAACGGGGGTATTTCCCCATGAAATCAATGTAAATTTTTTGAAATGGGCGGTACGTTTGTACTTCCTCACCCATTTTTGGCCTCATCTCGTAGTTAGGTGGTTTTATTTGTTGACATGTTGTACAATTTTTTACGTAATTTTTGACTTGTAAAGCCATTTTTGGCCAATAATAAAACTGCCGTAACCGATGCAAAGTTTTTGCTACGCCTCCATGTGAAGCTGTTTCGTCATCATGGGCTCTGGATATTAGGGTAGTAACCAAATTTTCTGGAACCCAAAGCTTCCATTCCGTACCACTATCATCTTTTGAAAAGTTTGTTTTTTTTTAAATCATTCCCTCGTCAATTTTCAGATCAGGCAATCTATCCTTGTTTTCAGATACTGTTTTTAATAATTCATGATATTTTGGCGACTCGAATTCAGTTGTTTCAAAGCCTAATAAATCTATTTCCTCTACCCCACACTCGTCTACAGACCTGGAAAGCATATCGGCCACCACATTTTCCGATCCCTTTCGATGCTCGATTTTAAAATTAAATGCTTGGAGCTGCAGCGACCAACGAGCTAAACGACCGCTCAAATCCTTAAGGGACATTAACCATTTTAGGCTCGAGTGGTCAGTGATAATGGTAAACTCCATTAACTCCACATAGGGCCTAAAACGTTTAACAGCCAGCACCACAGCCAGACACTTATTTTCAGTGACGGTGTAATTTATTTGTGCCCCATTCAATTTTTGCGAAAAGAATGCGATGGGGCGGTCGTTGTTCTCGTCATCCTTCTGGAACAGCACGGCACCGATTCCAACGTGTGACGCATCGCATTGAATGTAGAACGGTCTTTTAAAATCTGGATGGACTAAGACGGGCGCTGTGGTTAAGGAATTTTTTAGGTCCAGAAAGGCTTTGGTGGCTAAATCTGATATAGTGAACCTTTTTCCCTTTTTCAAAGTATCACTCAGGGGCGCGGCTATAACTGCAAAATCTTTGATAAAGCGCCTATACCAGCCCGCTGTGCCTAAAAAGCTCCTAACCTGCCTCGGCGTTTTCGGTAACGGAATTTGTTCAATGGCCTTTATCTTTTCCGGGTCAGTTCTTAGTTTTCCATCGCCTATTACAAAACCCAAATATTTTAATTCCTTGAAGCAAAAGACGCTTTCATGCCAATGGTAAGGTTAGCCTCCGCAAGACATTTTGCTAATTCCCTCAAAAGTCTCAAATGAGTCTCAAAATCTTTCGAGATGACCAGCAAATCATCTAGATATATAAATATGTTGTTTTTGAGTCTTTGAGGTATAACCGTATCCATAAGGCGACAAAGGCGTTGGGCCGCATTACACAGGCCGAATGGCATTACCCTATATTGGTAATGTGGCCGGCCAGGAATGGTAAAGGCAGTGTACTCGCGACATTTTGGCTCTAGTTCAATTTGCCAGAATGCAAATTTAAGGTCAACACTGCTAATGAAAACCGTATCGTCTATTCTGCTCAGTATGCCTTCAATATTCTGGATGGGATATGCATCCTTTATTGTAAGCTCGTTTAATTTTCTAGCATCTAAGCACAGGCGATTTTTCCCCGGTTTTCTTACCAGTGTTACCCGATTGTTGAACGGACTTTCGCTCTCTTCAATAACGCCTAATTCTAACATTTGATCCACCTCTTTGTATAATAGTTCTTGCACATTTGGTGACACCGGATAATGTCGTTCTTTAAACGGGACGTAATTAGGTACTAATTGTATACTATGTTTTTCTATTTCTGTTTTCCCTAATCCATCTTTCTCAAAAGTTTTAAATAATCCTTTTACTTCTTCTAGACGTTCTTCCTGCTCCTCAGTTAATTTATGGTGCTCAGGATTCTGTTTAGGTATTGGCTCTAAGTCTATTTCTTCCACATCAATGACATCGGGAGCTAAATGGAATTGCCGCCAAAAATCAATTCCCAAGTATAAATTTTGTTCCAGGGATGGACAAAGATAAAAGTTTATATTCTTGATCTCATCCTAATACTTTACGGGAAGAGTGATTTGGCTACAAATTTTGTGGGCCTGGCCCGAAGCTGTTCTAACATTAGAAAAGTACCTATGGGGTATGACGCCTAATTCCTCCAAAAACTCCCTACATCCTTTGCCTAGTACACTTACCGAAGCACCGGAATCTAATAAGCCTTTGATTACTCTATTTTTCAAGTAAACGTCTACAAAAACTCTTGGATCACCACTCGCAATTGCTTCCACAGAGGCCATGACTTTTTGGCTCATAATTTTTCTATTTTGGTAGCGTTTTCTGGCTGACATGACTTTCATCCTAAGTGCTGTATTTGGTTTATTATCTTGGTCAAAAATACGATTCCTAACCTTGATATAATTTAGTAATTTCTCCTCGTATGATTGCTTACATTTGGAATTAGTACTAGGAGAATTTTGTGAAGCACAGTCATCTACGATATTAGAAACTGGGTTTTCTATTATGGCACTTGGAATACCTATTTTTGGGGAGATGCGGAATTTTCGTTGGAGCGTGACACTCCCGCCTTCATCATGCTCCTTCTTCGGTTTCCCGGCTTACTACAGTTTGGGCATTTGGGCGTGATAGTATTTTCCAACCCGCACTTAAAACAAAAAACGTTTTGAACATCAGAATCGCAATCCATGTAAGTATGTCCGGCACATTTACAGTTCCAACAAATAATTTCTCTTCTTTTTCCTTCAGAAACTTCTTCTACTGCTAACGAGTTTTGATCAGCATAAAATTTGGCTTGTTCATCCTCTTCATAAATTTCGTTGACTCTGGGGCGTGGCGAGTAGCGCGTAGGGTTCGTATTTTGCATGTTAAATTTGATCTCTCGTCGGGGAAATCTCTTTTCAATTTCTTTACACTCCTCTCTCAATTGTTCAATATTATATATCGCCATGGGATAGACTAATCTGGCTAAGTGGTCTTTTACATTACGTTTTAGCACCTTTATCATCTCATATTCAGGAATAGGAGACCGAAGTTGAGCCCTAAGTGACGACATTGCATGAAAGTAATCATCCAATGATTCGTTCGGCTGTTGACGCCTCTCGACTAATTCCTGCATGATCTCAAAATCGCTGCGGTTTGACTGAAATTGATTTAGGAGGCTATAACGTAATGTAGGCCAACCTATTATACCATTTTGCGTTTTTAAATGCAGCCAGAACCACTCTTTTGCCTGTCCTTGCAGAAGTCTATGAAAATCTCTTAGAACTTCATCCCATGGTATTGCATAACTAGCCTGCAGTAATTCTATTCGAATACAAAATCATTAACAGACATTCCTCGGCCACCGCCCTCAAATACTATGTCCCACTTATCTATACGAATCTGTCCTTCTACAGGACGCACATTCAAGTTTCTTTCGTAAGAATTATGATTCGGAGCGCTGGACAAAATATTCGAGAATCTAGAACCTGCCCAGTGTACCCTGTTACCCTCATCGTGAGTAAATTGCCTCCCCATACGAGCACGATTTGTTTCATTATACTCACAACCTAATTCTTCTGCTCTATCAAGCTCTATATTATTTCTTGTTCTTCTAGGAACTTCTCCTGCCAACGGTGGCTCTGTTGTTTCATTAGATCTTGAATTGCTGTTATTTGAACTATTATCTTTTGAACTCATGACTGGCTTTAGTGCCTTATTTACCTCACTCATTATACCTTTTAATCCCTCACTCAGTGATGCTTGTATCATTTCTATCATTTCAGATCTCATAGACCGCTTAAACTCGCACGCATCGACTACTGCCATAGATGCAGCACCTTGGTCAACCCAATCAAGCAAATGGTGCTCCCTACCAACGGCTGTTTCATTTTCAGTTGGGTTGTTTAAATTCTCATTACTCCTATCCTTACGTTTACTTATATCTTTTTGCCTATTTTTACTTATAGTGTCAGACAAATCTTGAAAATTAGGATCTTGAAAAATTGAAGATCGCCGAGGAGAATGCTCTACAGGTCTTGTGAGACCTTGACGATTTAGATCAAACTCCAAAGAACGCCTACTTTTGCTCTTAGGATCATCCATACTTATTTAAATATATTTAAAAAATTTTTATTACAAAACTAAAAAAAATATGTTTATTTTTATCTCTTTGAAAATTTATATATCATTAACATTTCGATGTGTTATCAAGCATACGAAGTGACCTCAAAAAAAATTACTAGTTTCCTATTTTGTATTTATCATAACATAAATAATTGTGAACAGTATACAGACATATGATAACCGAAAATTATCTCAGCCAAAATGAGGCAAAATATGGTCTAATCTTATGGCCATATGCCCTCATTTGGCTTGCACTGATTTTTGTTATTTAATATTTAACAACAAAATGGGCAAATATGCTCTAAATATATTGTCATATGACTCGCATTTTGTTGCTTATAAATATATTTTTATTTGTGCAATTATGATTTTATTATTATTACTAGCCCTGCTATTCTTTCGGGCAGCGGATGCTGATTTATAAATGCATTCGGTCTCCGAAAGAATAAAACTCAGAATGTGCAAATATGATCACTTTGTATTGTCATATGACTCCATTCTGTTCAATAATAACATGTATTTGTAAAACAAATACAACTCGGGCTAAATAGAATCATTGATTTTCAATAAAATTTTAATAAATTCTTGACAAAAATCAAAAGCTGTTACTATGTCTGTTAGTAATACCCCCAGTAATTGTGCAATTGGCCTGCCTACGTATCAGCGACCAAGCCACAGGGCTGGGTGTATAACTAAAAGACATTATTGTTTATTTAAAATTGAAATTAATTTTGCTTTTCGTTTCGGTACTATATTTTACCGAAACCTATTAGTCCTAACCTATTGTATCTTAATTTGTTTTACTTTCGGCGTCACTTTGTACCGTGGCGCCAAACCTACTAACTGATAAATTTTGATTTGTTTTTGCTTTTATATTGTGCGCCATTTTGTACCGTGGCGCTAAACTTATTAACAGATCAGTTTTGATTTCTTTTTGCTTTTACCTTGGGCGCCATTTTGTACCGTGGCGCTAAACTTATTAACAGATCAGTTTTGATTTCTTTTTGCTTTTACATTGGGCGCCATATTGTACCGTGCTTGCTAGTGTTTTCTTATCTGGAACCATTATTGGCACCAGCCTAATGAAACATTACCAAGAAACCCCTTGCTTGCCAAACCATAAATAGCTTTAGTTTTGCCCAGACCGGCTCAGGGATGTCAGAGGGGGTACGACCAGCCATTTATGGGACAGGGCTGTACAATAAAATTTATACTAACTCAAAAAAATCAAAACGACAACAACCGGTCGGACGAAACAAATATCTGTACACCTACATACCATTATAAAAGCATGACAGCGGAGACGGAAGTTGGTATTTATCTCCGCACTAGTTGCCCTCCCTACCATGGTAACACCAAAGACTATTATGGGTTACCCCACAACTCAGAAATAGGTCACTTCATACTTACTCAATAACACATCACTTTAAACAAATTTAACCGGACATTTTTTTTCATCCGTTCAACCAAATGAAAACATTTAAATATTTAAAAAGTTATAAAAAATTTTATTAAAGAAAAAGTATTTCCCTAATTACTAACACTTATTGAAAATTGATTCAAATTAAATTTAGTAAAAAGATTAAAAAGAATTTATGTTGGTAAATAATAACCTACAAATAATGAAATCTTACACATACACTTAACTACAAAAATTACAAATGAACACTATTTTCCCAAAAATACTTTGACAAAACCTGCTTTTGAATCAAACAGGATTTACGCAAAAGAAATTAATAAAATAAACTAAATATTATTCCTCACTTGAGAGAGCTCTCTAAAGTCGATATTGTTGGCGACTATTAAAAATTCTTTGCACCCCTAAGTTAAATTGAAAACGATTAAACGCGACCAGTATTTTCAGGCTAACAAAAGTTTAACTAACCTTACCTAACCTAACTCAAACACTATAACACTTAACAAACTATTACAATAAATGTGTTCAAAATCAATTTAATAAAATTCTTAATCATTGAATTGTAATCCTTTCGTAACTAGCTTTAAGAAAAATTTGAACTTTTATTGAAATTAACGATGTCAATTACTACTAAAATATCTTCGCTGTATTGAATTATCGTGAATTATTGTATGAACAACTTTGTATTATTGTTAACGAAGAATTTTGGTAATATAACGGTTGCCCGTTTTGTAGTTTAACGAATTTTGTGTAGCTTTTTTCTATATCCTTCATATAAAAAAGACTTACTTACCTTTCAACACTGGACATATCAAGTTCAAGCCAATCTCAAGTATTTTGGAAATTTTTATTTTAAGTTAATTTATTTTGAATTTTGCTCAATAAAACAATACATATTAATGTAAGTTGGTTTGAAGAAAACTCTCTTGTATTTTATTTCTTTCCCCTAGATTCAGGTATCCCCCTCCTGGCGTGTCCCATTGCTCCCTACAGTGCATCCAGCATAAGAAGTCCTCTAACATTACTTCATGTATGTATTAAGACTTGCTCGTCAGCCAACTTACGGAATTGTCCTTACCGTTTTATATACTTCCCTATATACTTACACATATATATACGCACATATGTATATGGGTATGTACTTCTTTTAATTTTGTGCCATTTTCTAATGCAAAATTAAACATGGTCCTTCGAGCCGGATAAAAATTAAACATGGTCCTTTTTTGAGCCTATAATTCATCTTACCAAGGTCAACCTGTGATTACAGTCCAAAATCTCTCACTCTACATAAAGACATTAAAGGTTAATCAGATAATCTTATTATGCCAATTATTCGTCACCTCATACATTGAGTGTTATTAAGCTGAGCAAGCCACAAGTAAAACGGACAAGTAAATAGAACATTAAACAATTATACATACATATATACAATTATATCATGAAAAACTCTAATAAAAACCAAATGAATAGTTAAATAAAAAGGTGAACATTTAAACGAAAACTTAAAGAAAAGAATTAAATTTCAACAATTGCATATATGTACATATATATGTCACATAAAACTCGAACAAAGGAAAAAAAATTTGAAACCATACGAAACAGTAAAAATTAAACAGTTTAAAAATTATTATACATAAAAATACGAATACCAGTACATAAGTACATACGATTTAAAAAGAATACGGAACAACAAAAAATTGAGTAAAATTGGAATTTCAGTCTTATTGGAAAAATAGTGTTTTTTTTACAATAGCAACCCACTAAAATCAAACGGTTAAAAGTTAGTATACATACATAAAATTTTACAAAAAAAAAATACATACATATACACAGTTTGCAAAAGAAAATGCAACAAAATTTTTGTTAAAATCGGAATTTCGGTCGAAATTATAAAAACAAAGTTCAAATAAAATAAGTACCGTAAATTAAAAAAGTTTGTTGGTATAAGGAAACCACCACCGTGGTCGCTGTTACTTGTGCAATCTTAAAAAACAAACAAAAAGAGGAAAAGTCTCCAATTACATCTCTTAAAATTAGTAAACTGTGCTCTTGTTTAAGTGTCCATCAGTGATTACTCTTTAATATTTGGAATAAAAGAGAAAGAGAAATAAAATCTTTAAAAAAACAATCCCAATAAGAATTAACCAGTGTAAAGAGGAAGAATTGCAAATTCCTTTAGATGTATGTAAAAAACAAAACAAAAATTGAGCCGGTAGAAAAGGTAGCAAAGGAAAATAGTTATGACAAAGTGTTGATGGGGAGTAATTAATGTGTAAAGAAAAACCAATTCAAATACCAAATTAATGTAAAAAACAAAAAGCAATTAAAAATATAATAATGAAAAAGTAGAGTGAAATAAATACATAAATAAGAGAAAATACAGCAAAATATTGTGCTAAAATAAACAAAGGAAGCAACCAAAGAATTTTTTAAAACCATCCCATAAATAAATGGCGCTGTGAAACAAAAATTGCAATGAGTTTGATTTAAATAAAATAAAATATTACATAACTACTTCAGGAAAAGGAAGTTTTGGGAGCAAGAAGAAATCCCGGCTCAACGCCCTGTTTCTGAAGAAGACGCATTTTGTGAAACTTTGTTTCAACGCACAACGTACCGTAATGCCGACGGTCGCTATGTAGTAAAGCTCCCTTTTAAATCCCAATTCCCAGAAGAAATTTCGCTCGGTTCATCGCGCGCAGTTGCAAAGGCACAATATTTCAATATGGAACGTTCCCTTTACAAAAAGCCCGAATTGGCTGAAACTTATTCCAACGTATTAAAAGAATACATAACGTTAAATCATATGAAACGCACAATTTCAACCGAAAATGTGTCTCCACATGGTTATCAATCATTTTATCTACCCCATCACGCGGTAGTGAAGCCCGAAAGCAAGAGCACAAAAGTGAGAGTAGTTTTTAATGCGTCAAAAAAACGAGCTCCGGATTATCCCTCAATGACATTCTCCATGTCGGCCCTACCCTACAAGCTGACTTAACAAGCTTAATTTTGAAGTGGAGATTATATAAATATGTATTCAATGGCGATATAGAGAAAATGTACCGCCAGATTCTCGTAGCGAAAGAAGACACACAGTTCCAACGAATTCTCTTTCGTCAGAGCCCCAATGAACCCCTTCAAGATTATGTGTTGGAAACTGTGACTTTCGGAGTGAATTGTGCCCCATATTTAGCTATACGAACACTCCTTCAACTGTCCCGTGATTCCGAAGAAACGCATCCTCAAGCCGCTTATATTTTGAAAAACGAAACATATGTCGATGATATATTATCAGGGTCCCACAATAAACAATCCGCTATCGACTCTTTATCTCAGGTCATTTCCGTATTGCAATCCGCCGGATTCCCCCTAAAGAAGATCACCTCTAATTTTCCCGAAATTTTAACATCTGTTCCCAAAGAAGATGTATTAGATGCTGATTTCCTCAAATTCCAGGAAACAAGTGCAACAAAAACGCTAGGAATTCAGTGGAACGCACTGAGTGATGATTTTTCTTACTCGATTGAAACAGTCCCCTCAACTAGCTGCATAACTAAAAGACAGATTCTCTCTAACGTAGCGAAGTTGTTCGACCCAGCTGGATGGATAGCTCCCGTCATCATTCAAGCAAAAATGATCCTTCAACAGCTCTGGTTGGACGGCACTGGTTGGGATGAAAATGTTAAACCCCACACGTTAGATAAATGGAATAAGTTTACTGACAATCTCCCCGCAATCTCTACTCTAAAGATGCCCCGATGGGTTGGATTTGCTCCCTCTAGATTGATCCAGATCCACGGATTTTGTGACGCATCGGAAAAGGCTTACTGTGCGGCAATATATGTCAGAATTCAGTCCGACTCATCAATTGTGTCACACTTGCTCGTTTCGAAAACCAAAGTAGCTCCCATTGACCCAGTGAGCCTCCCTCGTTTAGAGCTCTGTGGAGCAGTTTTACTATCTAAGCTCATTAAGCAAGTTCTAAACTCAATGCCTTTCCACAACTATGATCTCTTCCTATGGACCGATTCCTCCATCGTCATAGGATGGCTAGAAAAGCCCCCAAATGTATGGAAAACATACATCGCCAACCGCACGGCACAAATAATAAGGAACGTTGGAAATATTCCATGGCGACACGTAAGGTCAGGTGACAACCCAGCAGATCTAGGCTCTCGAGGCTGTGACACTGCTACACTACTCGAAAGTACTCTATGGTGGAACGGGCCACACTGGCTTCAAAAAACACCCGAGGAATGGCCAAAGCCCATAACCTTAAAAGAACATTCTCTGGAAATAAGACAAAACGCAGCTATCTTTCATTTAAGCACTGATGAAGGAGACAAGGACATGCCCATAAGCGAGGATATGCTAAATCGCTTCTCTAAATGGGATAAGGCAGTGAGAGTTATGACATACGTTTTACGATTTGTCGAAGCAATGAAAAGAATTCTACAAACCCCATTAAAATCTCAATCACCCCTCGCTTCGCATACGCAAAAGACAGTCGCTTCGGAAAGCATGGTGTCTATAGTCCAACGAATTCCCCCCATTAATCATAAAGAATTTTCTAACACTAAGAATAAACTAATTCATCTCGCTCAGAGTATATATTATCATGAAGAGCTTCATTCCTTGCTGAAATATAAAAAGGTTCACAAAAAAAGTCCCCTATACCCCTTAAATCCGTATATAGATGAAACCCACGTTATACGCGCAAACGGTAGAATCTCTAATGCCGCTCTTTCCTTCGATGAATGCCACCCAATTATCCTCCCTGTAAGCTCAATCTTCTGCAAACTTTTCATTGTTTATATCCATAATCTTCTCATGCATGCCGAAATTAACTTGATGTTAAGAGCAATTAGAGCAGAGTATTTCGTCCCACGCTTAAGAACCGCCATTAGATTTTGTATTAGGAAATGCCTCACGTGCATTCGATACAAGAAGCAGATAACCTCACAACTCATGGGAGCCCTCCCGCGAGAGCGAAGTTCATTCTCATTACCCTTCACCTTCACTGGACTTGATTTCGCCGGTCCATTTTCCATTAAGACATCACTGGTCCGAAATGCTCCTTACCACAAAGGATATGTATGCGTTTTCGTCTGTTTTAGCACGAAAGCCATACATCTCGAACTATGTTCCGACCTGACTGCCGGGTGTTTCCAAGCTGCCTTCACCAGGTTTGTAGGACGCCGAGGCCTACCCAAGAAGGTCATGTCCGATAACGGAACTAATTTCGTTGGCGCTGAACGTGCGCTTCGCTTCGAATACGAGGACTTCATCAAATGTACTTCTCAAGACATTGCCAGAAAATACGCCTCACAGGGGTTTCATTGGTCATTCATTCCCCCAAATGCCCCACACATGGGAGGATTATGGGAAGCGGGTGTAAAGTCATTCAAAATGCATTTTAAAAGAGTCGCACAAAATAACAAATATACGTTTGAAGAGTTCACTACTCTTCTAACCCGAATTGAGTCAGTCCTAAATTCGAGACCCTTGTCGCCTATGTCAGATGACCCTGACGAATTGCTCGCACTTACTCCAGGCCACTTTCTCCGCGGTGCGCCTCTCCTAGCCCTTCCTGAGGCACCGAAAGAATCTCTGACTTTACGAGATCGTTGGGAGAAATTGAAAGTGTTACACCACCAATTTGCTCGACGATGGAAAGAAGAGTACCTCAAGGAAATGCAGAAAAGATACAAATGGCAAAATCCCCAAGACAATCCCAGCGAGGGACAGCTAGTTGTCATTCAAGATGACCTCCTTCCACCCCATGAGTGGAGGTTAGCGCGAATCACCAAGGTCTACTTTGGAAACGACGGTTTAGTATGAGTGGCGGACCTCAAAACTTCCACCGGAATGGTCACTAGGGCCATCAATAAACTCTGTATTCTCCCAATCAGGCACCCTGATAATGACACATGAATGTTTTGTTTCTGATTTGTGTTCTGTCTATGAAAAAATTTATGTTCTTTTGTCTATAAAATTCTCACAATAAAGCACCCCATCCTCCATTTCCAATGTGTTTATATCCTATTCCCTCACACTCAATTTATGCATGCAATTGTCTTTCCCTTCATGGGACCATTATTAACAATGTTCCTTCTTCATCCACAGGGCCCCCAGAAATCCACAGATTCACCAGTGCCGCTTGTGTAAGCGTTTTCACTCTCTACGCTACTGTAAAATGTTCCTCGAAATGGGCATCCATGAGCGTCAGGAGAAAGTTTGCAGGTATGGGTACTGCCAAAACTGCTTAGCAAGATCACACAGAACAGCCGAGTGCACATCAGCCGATGTTTGCCAGAAGTGTGGATGGGCACACCACACCCTGCTACACAAGCCAAGAGGAGGCACAACACAAACCAGAGTGCAACAACCAACAACCAGAACTAACTCACGTGGCTCAAGAAACACCAGCCGTCAACCATTAGAAAGTCAAAGGCCAGTACGTGTGCAAGACCGCTTAACTCTGCCTGGGCGTCAAAGAGGCCGAGCTACAGAAAGGTCCTCAGAACGAGAAAATGAGGTATCCACAACACACTCGACGAGCGTAAGGCGCATTTTGAACGGAGCCCTGCGAGCACTAAAACGCCTTCAACGATCACTTTAATACCCTATCTGTTGGCCATATTGGCCAAGGCGGCCAGAATATTCAAAATCCATTTAATAAAATTCTTAATCATTGAATTGTAATCCTTTCGTAACTAGCTTTAAGAAAAATTTGAACTTTTATTGAAATTAACGATGTCAATTACTACTAAAATATCTTCGCTGTATTGAATTATCGTGAATTATTGTATGAACAACTTTGTATTATTGTTAACGACGAATTTTGGTAATATAACGATTGCCCGTTTTGTAGTTT
This sequence comes from Panzeria rudis, assembly GCA_956483635.1. Taxonomy (NCBI): domain Eukaryota; kingdom Metazoa; phylum Arthropoda; class Insecta; order Diptera; family Tachinidae; genus Panzeria; species Panzeria rudis. Next base: position 89,867,879 of record OY101448.1, on the reverse strand, counting down.
AACGAATTTTGTGTAGCTTTTTTCTATATCCTTCATATAAAAAAGACTTACTTACCTTTCAACACTGGACATATCAAGTTCAAGTCAATCTCAAGTATTTTGGAAATTTTTATTTTAAGTTCATTTATTTTGAATTTTGCTCAATAAAGCAATACATATTAATGTAAGTTGGTTTGAAGAAAACTCTCTTGTGTTTTATTTCTTTCCCCTAGATTCAGGTATCCCCCTCCTGGCGTGTCCCATTGCTCCCTACCATTAGAAGTCCTCTAACATTACTTCATGTATGTATTAAGACTTGCTCGTCAGCCAACTTACGGAATTGTCCTTACCGTTTTATATACTTCCCTATATACTTACACATATATATACGCACATATGTATATGGGTATGTACTTCTTTTAATTTTGTGCCATTTTCTAATGCAAAATTAAACAAAATGTTTTTCACAAGATTACTTCTATCAATCTTATTTCCGCTCCTGAACCCCTATTTCAGCAAACCGCCTCTAAACAAAATTATAGAATATTTGCAAATAATATTAAATTTTATCTTTCTTTAAAAAAAAACACTTTAATTCAGCCACCTTGCAATTATAATTTTAGATGCTTTCAAATTTTGGTCTCAAAGTAATATTTTTCTTTGATACAAACTATCAAAGAAACTGCAACAAAAAAAACATATGGAACGGACTCACCAACGAATAAACTGGCACCGTAGTTAACCAGGTTGATACTTCGTACAATTCGGTAATCGTTCTCGGTGATCCAGACCCACTATAACCAAATGATACAGGATGGATTAATGCTGATAGGCACACAGCGTCTTCAAAGTCCTCCCAATCAGGCTTTATTGGGGAATCTTTCCACTGATCACAATCTAGGCTTTTCCTTTCACAGGCTTCACCACTAACCACCAGTAACTTTCGGTTGGTCGCAAATTTTAATAAATTTTTGGCTAATTGGAGCTTTATACTCCCACAAAGAAAACCTTCTTTTTATATTTCTTTATTTTTAATTAAAACTTTTTTCTATTTTTTTTTACCACAGTAGTGTTGGAGGCAGTTCTTTTTTCCTTGAAACTTCAAAACGTAATCCTCTTTAATTTCTTCAAAATGTTCACCTAGTGCGATACAATTTTTTTTTGGAACTCCGAAAATTATATCTCTATCTTTATCTTACTACTCTTAGTACAGGCTCATGACCCCAGTATCTCTTTTACACCCTAGGTAGGTGCAACGGCTAGCAACAATGTAGCTTGAGTTTAAGCGGTTTATATTTACCTACAAGTCACTGACCGGATTTTATTTATTTTACATAAATAAATCACTTACAAAATTAAAATATACAGAAATATCTGGAATATTAGTGTCACTGACCCTTACCAAGATGGCCTTGACCATAATGATATTTTGGCCATCTTTATTGCCTGTAAAATAGAGGTTTATAATGAAGAGGTATCAGGTCGTCAGCAAAGTAGCAAGCATCATTCATATAAAAAATTTACGATAATTTGTTTTTGTTTCTTTGTATATTCATTATTTATTTTTCTTCCCGCTTTCCCTTTTTGTATTTGTACCTATGTTTATTTAATTTAAAGGCTGTGTTACTCGCACAGCTGATATAATTGTATGGTTTTAAATATAAAAAAAAAACAACAGAGTAAAAATTCCTCGCCAATATGCCTTTATTAGTTTTTGCTGCCATATTAAGTTTTACAAATACATGTTTCTTTGTTTAGTGCTGACATCGTGCTTAAAACTGACAATTTCTTAAAAAAAAACAAATATAAAAAAAATCTTCCTCTGTTGAGCCACCACTGCGAAGCCATCAGCTGTGCATTCGATACAACCTCATTAATCAGCTTTATAAATACTGACAGCTGACTGATTTTACCTGTGAGGTTGCCAGTTCATATTTTACTTTCAACAAATCTGCCGCTACAATTAAAATAAATAAATTAAAAAATTAACATAACAATCTTGAAAACTTATTTTTTCCTGCATTTTTGTGGTATCGATATGGGTTTGTCAACGAAAAATCGAAATCGAAAGATTTGCTGCCACAAACTTTCGCGAGGGGTTTGTCCGAGAAATGTGTACGCAACATTCGAGTGCGATATTATTTTCAAATGTTTTGGTTTGCTGGGAATATACATACATACATATGTATGCACATTATTTAGTAGTTATGATTTTTGGGCAAATATTTGCTTAGTCTGACGATTCCACAATATAAGACTAATAAATAACGTCAATGAACATTATTTCCACATAAAAAAGGAAATAGTTTCCATACCATAATGTCCGGTTGACATTACTTCCATTTTGAAAAGAAGAGTACTGGATCCGAATTACCGCATACGTGATCGAATAAAATTTTTCGAAATTTTTCTTTTTAAGATTACGGCATACGATAATCGAGTAGCGGCTGCTAAAATTCCACTCGTTAGCACTCGAAAACAATATTTTTTTTTGTAAATCCAAATTGATTATTAGGATAAGGTTCGTAACGTTATATTCAGCAATAATTGGGAATGATTAATATTCCAAGGAACAAGGGAAAACTTAACATCAACTTAATTTTTTAACGCACACAGCAGAACAGAGTAGCACCACTTCGGAAGCCGCTACACTTCCAGTTCTTCAGAAATCATGAAAACATTATTTCATCTTGCACGCGTTCATTAACTTTTTTGCTGGGAATAAATGGAGAATTTTTTCCATCAGCTGAAACAAAAATTAATGTTCAGACAATTCTTTAGTCACGGAGTTTTTGCCAATTCTAAATTTTTCGTACATTGTTATTAAGTTTAAAGGCTCCGTTAGCCAACCGTTGCTGTACCGCTACCGTACCGTACTGTTAGCACGTTTGTCCACTTATAGAACATTTAAAAACGTGCGTATGTCTTACTCTATTTTGTTGTTTTAATATGAAAAAGAAACAGCTGTTCACAAAACACTGATGGAAATGAAAAATGTTCAAATAGTGAGTCTTGTGAAGAAAAAGTACCTAAATGATGTAAATAGTATTAAAACTATATTTGGTGTAGGTACATAAAAATATATCTATATTATATATTTATAATAAATAAATGTGTATCTATGTATACATACATATCGTTAAATAAAACGCAAAAAGCCCTAACTAACAAAAAAATCGAATCGGCTTTTTAAAAAATTCCAATGTATTTCACCAACATAATACATAGCTAAGTACATATGTAAGTAATTAAATTATTTTTTATATGTGCATACACAAAATATGGTTTGAAACCATTTTAATCCTTTCATCTATATCACATTTATATTTAACGTATATATATAGTCATATAAAATGCAAAAGGGCATATCGTCCTCTTAAATAATTTTTCACGATAGATAGAAAAACTTAATAAAAAAAAACTATTGTCTGAATTAATGATACTATGCTGAAATTTTTTTTAATCACAATAGTTTCATTTTTATTAAGTTTTTTATCTCTCCTGAAAAATGCTTAAAAACGATGATATGCTCTTTTGCATTTTATATGACGATATGTATTTCTGTATTATATGCATACATCTAATATATGTATATTTATGTACAAACATACATACTTAGATATATATGTATTACTTTAAGTATGTATTACTCTGTTGTTTGGTACCAAAAAACAGAGCAAAATACCCTCATTCCATTTAGCACACAAGCAACCCATCACTGCTTAACAACTGTCACTTAACAACGTTAGGTTTTCTATTTTATACTGATTGGGACCAAGGCATATTCATTACAGGTACCATCATTACTAAAACAAATACAACAACAAAAAACACATGTATTTTGTTGGTAGAAATACCCCAGAAATATGTCAAATATGTCGCACACATTCATAAGCTCTCTCAAATTTACTAACCCATGCCCGTTGTTGATAGAAAAATCCCAGACATGTGTCAAAATCTATTATCTGTGTGACGCACACATTCTCAAATTTACTAAAACAGCTGTTCTTGTAGTAGTACCTGTTCAATATACCTTCATTGGGACGTTACGGCAAAGTGACTTTTAAATTCGGTAAGTTTTTGCATTGGTTTTCCCATGCCATACACGAACAGCTGACACGTTTTCCTAAAGAAAGGGTACGGTACGGATCGCTATTTCTACCTTAAGTGTTTTTGTGTGTTGTAAATTAAAAACAATATAAAATTTGTGTGTATGCAAACAAAATTCTGTATAGAACACTACACGATTATTTTTCCGTGTAGAAATAAATGCAAATCTCCAAACCTGAATTTCAGTAAGAACTGCATACTACGCTTAAACGTCGAACTATTTACCTCTGGTTACCCCTCTGCCTTAGCGGATGCCACAGACAAGTAAAAAATTAATACAGCTGAAAATGTTATCATACTTTAAGATATCTTTACATGGTACTACATACCTCGTTTACTTGAGGTCTACACGTAACATAATATGTAAGATGAGATTGTCAAATGCATACAGTATAATTCGTTTCTAAGCCACACCGCTTATAGTAGAATTTGCGATATATTCCAAAATATTTTTTATATAGTCCATTAGCTCTATAGTCCATTTTCGCTTATACGCCACCAAGATGTGGTTTGAAATATCTTAAATATATGCAAGTTATGACAGATATAATCCAAAATGCAAAAGTCAAACATAATAGATTTTTTAATGATATAAGGAAGTAATTTCTAAGCGTTAGTTTTATTTTTCTAATGCTAAAAGAAATAATTATATAGAGATTCGCATATAAGCCAAAAATTGGCTTATATAAAATTCAAGATATAGTCCAATTCGCGTTATATTTCACAAATAGCGTGCAAATGAGGCAGTGGACTATAAGCGAATTTTACTGTACTACGTTTATACGCTGTGGTTATTTGCAAATAAGAACGTAAAATGCTGCCGAATACTTTTTATTGTCATTTATTAAATCACTGAATATTTATCTATTTATTAATATATTTATCTATTCGCCCATGTTCTAGAAAACGCAGCCTTTCGAAATCGCTTACAGTTTGAAAAACGCAAAGCGCATTTTGGCATGTTCTGAAAACCGGGCGATTTGCTATTTTTCGAAGTTGTGTTCGAGGAATGAAAACATATTTTTTATTATAACAAAACATAAACAAACAAATAAATTTTAAATTAAAATGCATACAGCGTTCCTGCTTGCTATAGTGGCTTTAATTGATTTATAAATTAAAATTTGTGTGAAAAATTAAAAGTAAAACAACTAATTGTACAAAAGTAGTACATGTTAACTCGATAAGCATTTTCATAAAATGAAATCTTATAGGAAAAGTGAAATTACGTTTACCCTATACATGAGATTAAGAGAAAAATCGACATTTTGTTTGTATTGTTTTGCCGACGTTTTCTCTAATGTTATCTCAAAGTATATGTCTCGTGAAGACGCTATGTTATAAGCATTTCTTATTTGCAAATAAAAACGTAGTACTACCAAGTGTGAATTTTTATTGTAACTTAATAACTCACAAAAACAATTGCTGATTAACGCACTATTTGCAAATCAGAAGTTTGGCGCGCCACGCATACACATGTTTGTTAATAAAAAATAATAAATAGATAAATATTGTCCAAACTAGTTTGGACAAAAAATAATAATTAAAAATAAAATTAAATTTTTTTATATATTAATAATGTTTATAGATGTTCAATAATTTAAAATTGCTAAAACGAAAGTGAATTACAAAAATTATATACATTGACATCATTTAAATTTAGTACTAAGTTAGCTACAAAAACATAGAAAATGTAGTTTGAACTCAACCGGTTATGAAAACCGAAGTTCAGAAATAAACGAAAATTGTTTAATACTCACTTGCTGATCAACCTTTATATAATTAACTACTTACCATAAGTAAACCAAAAAAACCTGGAATAAAACCCTGAAGTAACTATTAAACACGTATCTCTTTTATTACTGGATTTCTCTAAACCAAAGGTGAGCACTAGGATGCGCCTTACCTCTATGGACCTAAGTTGTTTTTTCAAAATTTCGGGTGTAACTCCCCCTAAAAATGTTTTCCACGCCTCAAAAATTAACTTTGGAAAAAAATATCCGGATCGCATAACGGGAAGGCGTGGCTCAAACGGACTTAAATTTCGGAAATATATCTTTAAATAAAATCTGAAAATTTTTTGGTGGTAATTTTTTCTGTGTTACATATTGATTTAATGATTTATATGAAAAAAATTAGAATACCGTTATCTCAATAACCGCACCAATCTGCGCAGTGTTACTTAAATAAAAGTTATTTATTTATTTTTTTATTAAAAATATGACATTTTTAAAAGCAAAATTAAATAAATACGTTACTGTTTCTACAAAAAAAAAAAAACAAAAAAAAAAATAATTAACAGCCCAGTCCTCAAATATTAAAGGAAGAATTACAATAAATAAAGGGAAGTTTTAACCAATCATTTGCCTAGACTTATTATTGTTTTTTGGCAATGTTACGTAAAGCACGTTTTCGTGTATTGAGTAGTTGCTTAAATACTAATTGACTAGCAAATTGTTCACAGAAAATATACGAAATAGTATAAAGAGCAGTTTGCATAAGTGTATGAGGTAAATAGCCCGTTGTGCGTTCGGCTATGCCTAAAGTTTTAAGAGCCGATTCAACGTAGGTATCAGATGAAGGAGCAAATGTGGTGGTTTTGCGAATTTTCGACATATTTGTGGCCACAAACCCGGGTTGAATACTTTGCACAATTATGCCTTGAGCACGATACTCGGTTTGTAGATCGGCACTAAATTTGTCAACAAAAGCCTGAAAATAAAAATGCTCATTTATATACATATGCAAATATTTGTAATAGTAGGTGGAATAAAGAGATTGCATTGTGGAAAAATTAAGGGAAAGCTGAATTTTTGCACGAAGCTCCCTTTTATGATTCTAAACAACATCCGAAATATCCCCGTCTATACAAGCGCCGCTAAAAAAGTAACGCGGGGTCAAAGGTCAAGAAAAGCGGAGTTGCGTAAAAATCACGGTAACATTTATCGAAAAAATAGTTAAATACAAATGTGAAGCTCAGGAAATTGCCAACAAAAAACATTGTAGTACTTTTTTTGTAGGAATAACGGTTTTTGATAAAATTAAAAAAAATAACGTACAGCATGCACTCCTTAACGGTACCTGTTTGTCAAATATTTGTAGCTAGACGTTATATGTGATTTAAAATATTGGAAAATTTATTTTCGTGAAATTTTCAGTCAATATTACAAATTTATAGAAGAAACAAGAAAGTAGTACACACTCCGAAACGTTACATGTTTTGACCGATTTAAAAAAAAAGTGGGACCATCCTGCAAGCACAGCATTTCGAACAAAAAAAGAATTTTGAAAATCGGTCCTTAAATGGAGGAGTTATGCGATAATGAATATTTGGTGGGAGTAGAGGGATTTCTCCCGATTTTCGGAAAAATGTATGGGACCAACCTGCAAGCATGGTCTTACAAACAATAAAAAAATTCTTAAAATCGGTGCATAAATGGAGGAGGTATGCGATAATTAATATTTTGGGGGAAAAAACTTACCCGCCCCCCCCGATTTTCGAAATAAATTTATGGGACCAATCAGCAAGTAAGCCCTTTGAAACAAAAAAAGAATTTTGAAAATCAGTTTAAAAAATGACAGAGTTATGCGTGTACAAACATAATAAAGTAAAAAAAAACATACACACGAATTGATAACCTCCTTCTTTATGGAAGTCGGTTAAAAATTATATTTTATTTTAACATGCAATCACCGGTTGTGTTACTTCATCAGCTACTTGTCACAAAGGTAAAAATAATATCTTTAAATTACTAGAAAAGAAGAAGGAATTAATTAAGTACATCGAAATTTGTACTACCAAAGAATAAAAATGGTATCTCTTTTCTGCTGGCTATGTGTAAGCTGAAAGTCCATAACACGAGTTTTCGCGTCAACGCTTTCACACGTTTTACGAATTCCACACTTTTCAGCGTTCCAAGTTACATGCCACGCTTTTTACGCAGAAGTTTTTTTGTTATTTTATTATCGCAAATATTTTTAAACTGCATTACAAGAGCAAAATAGTACGCTATACAAACATAATCAACGATAGCATTGAAAATAAAACATCAATGGATATAAAAAGCAGCTAACCTGCTAGCACGCCGCTGATGATGCTTACAAAAGTAGAAAGAAAACCTACTTTTTTCGTTGGACGCGTCAAGACGTCATGCTCTGTAACTTGACGCGTACAACAACGCTGATTCAACTTTTTTTACAGCCGCGTATGACGCAAGAAAGCGTGTAAAATATGTTATAGACTTTCAGCTTAAAGCAGTCAAAGGCAAATTCAGGGAGCGACGCCTTTTCATTTACTCTTCTATTACGCAAAGCGAATTAATATCAAGTGGCCTTATCATCAAAACAACACACATACAAAGTAGGTGGAGGACTATTTTTATATGTGCTTTGACAGTTCGGGTTAAAGTTTTTCTCTTTTCTTATATATAGTTTGACTGATGGGGTGTAATCAGCTGATGATCATCTGTGATGATATGGCTACCTGGTACTGAACTCGCCTTGCTATTACGTATGTATGTACATATATATGTATGTGTGTACACGCATTGTAGAGAAATAAACAACTTTAATCAATTTAGCTTGAGCTAGAGATGGGCAAATGGAAAAAATGTATCGATATATATCCTATCGATATTTTTAAAAAGTATCGATATATATTTTTTAAAAACATCGATATAAAAATATATAGAAACAAAAATTTTAAGAAAAACAAACTAAGAATTAAAAAATAAATGACATTTTAAATGGCATAAAATAAGTAACGAGAGCGTCATATTCCACTTATATGTCAGTTAAACTAGTACTCATCGGATATGTATTTACATCAGGAGCATTCTTTGCTTTATGTGTTCCCATGTCAAGCGGCTTCTTTGGAACTGCTAAATTTACAGCAGACGCAACTCTTTCGGACGATACTGAAGAAGCCTGGCATATAAAAGATTTTAAAGCATCTTCTTCAGTCTCATTGTCAAATTTTAATGTGTTGATAAGTTGCAAATATGCTTGCTTTTTAGGTGTATAGCCAAATTTGTTGCGTTTTCACACGTTTTGTATTTATTACACCACAAACTACAAGAAGCGGGTTCGGTATCTTCTTTTTTTTAATTTCCACACAGAAGACATATTTATTTACACGAACCAACGTCTTTCATACCAAAACTACATTAAACAATTAGCTTGCAGTGTCTCCGTAATGACTGTTATTATGAAAAAGCCCTTTTCTTTCGCGTCAGTTCAAAAAACATTTGATGCACAATGCCAGTTGAAAAACGGCTACAATTTATAAACCTCTTAAATATATCGAAAACGATGGTCGTAAATAAGAACCCATCTATCGATATATCGGTTTTTGAATTATCAGCGATATATATCGATATTTTTTTCTTAAATATCGATATTTTAATATATCGATGTATTTTGTCCATCCCTAGCTTGAGCATTCATACAGACAGGTTGTGTGTATCGCATACTGTTAAGAATCAGCGTTACCAGAGAAAAAATTTGTCCCAACTTTTTTGTAGTTGCATTAAAATACAGTAAGAAAAGATGTGTGTTGAACAATATGAATTTAATTTTTTATTTCTTTAAAATTATTTTGGCAAACCAGAATGTTTGGTTTGCCAACGTGCGTTATCACGCACATGATCCAATTATTAGGTCAATGCAACTCTCCTTACTGCACGTCTCCACGCGCAATATTTATTTCCGAACATAAGAAATAACGTCGGCAGAATAACAGCACAAATATGTTCATGTATAGGCTTATGTTCTGAGCTATAAAACACGTATTGTGGTATTGGACATTAATTTAAAAAATTCACTGTGAATGGATCGATGTTTTTTGTCTTTATTTTAATTTATTTAAACTATTTTATCTTAATTTGCTTTATTTTATTTAAAAATCTTTGTATTTTTACCACAGCTACAATTTTCTTTTGTTTAATTCACGCAAACAACAAATGCCGATCAAATTTGACAGCTTATGTTCAACATTATTTCTTGAACATAAGTTTGAGCAATTATGTCGCAATTTATTTGCAAATAAATGTTTCTGCGGTCCACACGTGAACATATGATGTTGGAAATAGAATTTGACGGATGAGAACATAATTATTTCCAAGTTTATTGCTCGTGGAGACCCCCAGTTATGATTTTGTTCAGGGTTGTGTTTTGATCGTTACATTCGTCGTAAACAATCGCCAAGCTGTCAAAAGTTGTTAATATTTTTGGACGCCATTGCTGTTATATACAGAGACCGAGGCTGATCGGCTTATAGCCGCGGCTCAGCCGCAGCCGATTATTTTTCTTGCTGTTAAGCCGCCGCCGACTTTAGCGGCTAATTTCGTATATGAATTTTATTTTAATTTGCTTAATTAATATAAAACAAAATTTTTAATAAATAAAACCAATTTTGTACCGAATGAAAAACGTTGAAGAACGAGTTCGCAACTTACTCTCGAAGTAGAAACAAGCATTAATTTGCCGTCGGTGAACAAGATAAACAATATAAAAATATACATATAATATTAAAAAAAAAAGACAAATATTCGCACAACAAAGTATTAACAAACACCGTTTTGTTTAATATTTTACGTACCTATACATTTTTCATTTCTTTTTGTAAAGTAAATTATAATTATAAGAAAGTAGGCACACAAACAACAAATACATTTGGTATTCGCACCAAATGAGTACGAATACAACAACAAACAACAGAAATGCCTACGTTACTGTTGTTGCTGCAGAATGTGATAACTCAGTAAACAAAAATTTACACTTGCGTACGCGGGTACGCTCAAATTCAATGTATATGACGGACCATAATATAAAAGTAAATTTTTTGATACCAGCTTCACAGCAAAGCACAAGTGCCAACAATATGAGCCAACATCAAGCTGAAAAAGAAAAGACGACAGAAAGTGTCCCGCTAGAAACTGATTCAGAAAATCCAAAAATCCAAATGGGTATTGATCGCTATTTTAAAGTGGTAAATAATAAAAAAAGACAAAGAAGTCCAAGATCGAAAAGCCTCACTCCATTGGCGAAAATGGCCAAAGATGGTAAATCTGATGCGGCGCTCTCTGAAAACCGCTTTTCACTTCTACAAAACGACGAAGACGAAATCACCATTGTCAGGTCAAGCAAGCCGCCCCCAAATATACTTAAGAGAGAAAAACTCAAATGAGCTAATTAAAAGGCTAGTACAATTAATCGGTGAAGAGGCGTTTTACGTGATCCCGATAAAACGCGGTGCGATTAATGAAACAAAAATTCAAGTAAATGAAGAAAATCATTACCGCTCAGTAGTTTCGGAGTTTGAACACAAAATAAAAATTTTTACACCTACCAATTGAAAAGTGCAAAAGGCCTCCAAAAAGTGATAAAAGGCATCGATTCATACGTGGATCCAGAAGAGGTAAAAGCGGGTCTACTAAATAATAATTTTAAAGTAAAAAATGTTACTAACATTAAAAATAGAGAGCGAGTTCCCCAACCACTATTTCGTGTGGAAATGGAACCAGGTGATATGAAATTAAAAAAGAATGAAGTACACCCCATTTACAGCTTAAGATATTTGCTGCACCGACGAGTTACCGTAGAGGAACCACACAAGCGAGCAGGGCCCATTCAATGTCTAAATTGCCAAGAATATGGCCACACCAAAACATATTGCAAGTTGCGCACCGTTTGTGTCGTCTGTGGTGAACTACACAGCACTGCCAATTGTGATAAGCAAAAAGATGGTTCCAAAATGAAAAAGTGTAGCAATTGCCATCAAAATCACGCTGCCCTGTCTATGTACATGTTAAGCAGTCTTTGTCTAACAGACGTAATCACACCTATGCTCAACCTAATACTTTCGACAATACAAATTATCCCCAGTTGCGCCAACCAGCTACCAGCCGGCCTTCATACGCCAACATTTTTAAGGCTAACCAGCCAATAGCGCAAAACATACCAAACAGCCAGTTTTCGTACGCTAATGCTTTGAAGTCTAACCAGCCCACAGCTCAAAAACGGCCTCTTGCCAACGAAAACAGTGGTTTCAATTTTGATCGACTTGAGGCTTCAATAGAAAATTTAATACAAACCGTAAATTTTTTTACAACCAACATGACCTGCATGATGCAGGAAGTGTTGAAAATGCAGTCTACATTATTGCAGGCTGCATTAAACAAACCATTAACTTAAAAATCTGTTTCTGGAACGCAAACGGCATCCGCCAACATAGAAACGAACTAGAATACTTCATGATGGATAAGCAAATTCATGTTATGCTTATCTCTGAGACGCACTTGACTGCTAGAAATTTTTTTTTTTAAATCAACGGATATTCTCTCTACGACACAAAGGACCCCCAAGGTAGAGCTTGTGGTGGCTCGGGTATACTAATAAAATCGCGATTAAAACACTACTTAATGAGTGATCAATGTGAAGACTATCTTCAAGCAACTAACATCTGCATTGAAGCTTTTCATCAAAACCTGGTGATTTCATCAATTTACTCTCCTCCCAGGTACTCTATTACAGAAAATCAATATAGTAGATTTTTTAATTCACTAGGTCCACGCTTTTTTGCCGCCGGTGATTACAACGCTAAGCACACGTTCTGGGGATCTCGCCTCATCGCGCCAAAGGGTCGCGTTTTGTTTGACACAATTTAAAAAATGAGGTTAAATGTTATATCAAGTGGGCAGCCAACTTACTGGCCAACAGATCGCCGAAAAATACCTGACGTTATTGATTTTGGAGTAGTAAAGGGTGTGCCCAGCAAAATGATCCAAGTTGAAGCATCTTTAGATTTGTCTTCAGATCACTCACCAACTATTGTCACTATATATTCACATACAACATATTCACCCACTTGTGATTTAACGATGACAACCACACGTATAAATTGGTTGAAATACAAAAAATATTTGAGTGCTCATTGCCCAGAAAATATTTCATTAAAAACGCCTGCTGACATAGATGACTCTATTAGAATGTTTGAGGCAAACCTTAAGCAAGCTGCTCTAAATGCTACTACTACAAATCTTCAGGTGAGATATAATAAAATTTTTTCAGCAGATGTAGAACGGCTTTTATCCGAAAAAAGAAGAGTTCGTAGAGAATGGCAACGCTACAGATCCCCTCAGCTAAAATCTAGGTTGAAGGAATGTACTAAACAGCTGAAAACTCTACTAGAATATCAAAAAACCGCTTCTCTTCAAAACTTTCTGAATAGGCTCGACGCAACACCTTAAACAGACTATTCGCTATGGAGAGCAGCCCGAGGCCTCAAAAGACCAGTGATATATAAGCCTCCATTGCGAGCTTCGAATGGAGACTGGGCAAGAACTGACGCTGAAAAAGGTACTCTGTTTGTAAACCACCTGCAGAAAGTATTTACTCCAAATACGTCTGATACTATGGTTGAGCTGCCACAAGTCCTCGCTATACTAGATGTTACTTTGAGGTTCAACATTCGTGAGATTGAACACTATATTGCGGGCTTAAACTCGAAAAAACCCCAGGCGCTGATAAAATAAGCAATAAAATGCTCTTAGAGCTACCCTATACTGCAAAACGGATAATTCTATTTATTTTTAACAGTATTTTGCGCCTTAAATGCTATCCCGCAGAATGGAAGGTTTCGCTGATTACCATAATACCTAAACCAGGCAAAGATCATACGAAGGTGGAGTCCTATAGGCCTATAAGCCTGTTGTCTAACATGTCAAAACTATTTGAAAAGCTACTTATAAGTAAGCTAACACCCATACTGAATTATACTGGATACATTCCAGACCACCAATTCGGTTTTAGGAGACAACATAGTACGATTGAACAAACACATAGACTAGTGAACGTGGTTAGAAAAACCTTCGAAGAAAAGAAATATTGTTCTGCGCTCTTCATCGATGTTTCTCAGGCATTTGATAAAGTATGGCACGCAGGTTTAATACATAAACTAAAGCAAAACCTACCCGAAAACATCCTTAAACTTTTAGAAAGCTATTTAACTGAGCGAAAATTTGTTGTTAAAGAAGGTAATTTTCAAAGCCCTCCGCAACCCATCGAAGCCGAAGTTCCTCAAGGCAGCATCCTCGGTCCTGTATTATATCTGATATATGCCTCTGACTTGCCGGTAAGCAGTAACATACACATATCAACATTCGCTGATAATACAGCTTTTCTAAGTGTTCACAAAAGCCATCAAGAAGCCACCCGCAATTTGCTAGATTATATACCCCAGTTGGAACAATGGCTAAAACAATGGCGGATAAAAATTAACGAACAAAAATGTCTACACATTACTTTTACATTGTGCAAAGAAACCTATCCACCTATACAAATAAACAACCAAACTATACCTCAACACACTGAAGTAAAATATCTCGGTGTTCATCTTGATCGTCGTCTAACATGGAAGTCACACATAAATGCAAAGGTGACCCAAATGAAATTAAAAGCAGCTCAAATGAATTGGCTCATTGGAAGGAACTCTACTCTAAGCCTAGATTGTAAACTTCTATACAACTCCATTCTAAAACCAATATGGTCCTACGGAATCCAGTTATGGGGCACTGCCTCGGCATCAAATGTAGAAAAAATTCAAAGGCAACAAAATAAAATACTCCGTACGATTACAGCAGCCCCAGGGTATGTCAGAAGCAAGCGAATTCATAAAGACCTAGATGTGCCGCCGGTTAAGACAGTGTTTTCTAAGCACGTGACAAGCTACATAAAAAGACTTGAGTTGCACCCAAATCCCCTAGCCCGAAACATCATTAACTTTAGAGGCCACAATCGGCTGAGAAGGAGAGACACTCTTGCTCTCAGCCGAACACGAGAGACGTAAACAATCAAACAACCAACCGCTGAAACAAATATTTTTGTCTGGCACTGGCTGGACTTACAAATTAAAATTTTAGAGTTAAGATTTAATTACTTATTGTTAGTTCAATTTTATTGAAGATACAATAAATAAATACATATAACCGAAACAAAATATTAAAATTTTCGTTATATTCTTACTTTCCATTGTCCGGTTTGAGGATCCTTTTTGGCACAGGCCAGCCGTTCTGCATCTGTATCCTTGGCCAATATCGTTGTGACCCCTTCAGCCTCACCTTTTTTAATAAATAATTCCAGTGCACTTTCACCTTCTTCATGATTTGGAAATGCAGGATTTCCAGCATGCAGCCACGGAATCCAGCCGTGCCAAAAGATATCCAATTTAAATTTATATATTTCAACACACAGATCACAGAATATAAGGCCCCTATTATGATTCACAATTAAACTAGGTTGAGTTGTCAAACCTACGACCCAACTCAATGATTTTTTTGTATTATGTTTCACAACTAATTTTAGTTGTCTTCGAAAACAGGTTCTTATCTATACTCTGTTTTTTGAAACCATAGTAGCCATCACAAAATATTTTAAATATTTTTAGTTTTGGCCTCACTATTTTTTCTTGAGATTTTATATTTTATGGATATGGCAACAATATGGGTTGACAAATGGGATAGATTGGCGCTTGAAAGTACCATTTTAAAAGTAACACAATAGTCGAAATAAAAACCAAAACATAACTGATAAAAAAATTGAGACAACTGCTTTGATGAAGTTGTAATCCATAATAAGAATTTGACAACTACGGCTCAACTATCAATTTAGTTGTGAATCATAATAGGGGCCTAAAACACAAATATTGAAATTAAAATAAATTTTTGACGTCAGAAAATTTCAAAATTGAAATTCTGCAACGATGATGGTTATCTCCATCAACAATGACAGTCAAATACAAAGTTTATGGAAATGTATTAGTAAGAAAATTGTGTAGGTATTAGTTTCGGTCATACGTTTCTTGTAGGTCTATGTCCCTGGATGACAGTGGATGCTCAAAAAAATCAAGCATTTTGCTAAACATATTGCCTTTTAGGTAAATATTCAGGTGTGTGATGGAAATCGATTCCGTAAACGAAGCAATTTTGAAAGGTGGTTTTTAATAATATTTCTTTATTAAAGATAATTTTATCACATATATTATAAAAATATTTCTTTATTACAAAAGAGTTGTATTACAAAAATTATAAAAATTTGATGAAAACTGCTTTAAAATGGACTTACAAAAGTGATTCGTTTTCAAAATCGATTTCCATCACATACCTGATTATCACATTTGTATATAGAAAGTTTACTACTGAAAGTTTCTGATACAACCATAACATTTCCATTATTTAATAAACAAATATTATCAGGAGGAGCGGTTGTAATTTTATATCCATAAATCTTAACAAAAGAAAATAGTGTTTTCGATTAAACTGTCTCTATAATTTTTCCAGGTGAATATTTTCTATTTTTAACAAGATGATATAATAATGGGATATTATTTGAGGAACTATTAGCAAGGAAATGCAAGGAGAACCCGTTAAAGTTGCATATGTGTATATGCATGCAAATCAATATTTTTTGAGCCCGAATGTATTAAAAAGCATTCTAAATTCATATTTTCATTTATTAATACATCAATAATTGCATAAACTTCTAAAAAATACAAATAATTTAGAATACTTTTTGTTACAACCAAGTGCGGTTTTAGTGCTGTGGGGATATTTTTATTATAAACCAATACTAATACAGAATATTCTACTAATACATCCTTAGACTTAGGTTTTTGACAGCACACTTAGGTTTTTGAAGTTTCTGTTTGGCCTCTATGTACCCTATGGTACATGTATAGTAGCTTTGTTGGTATTTTGCCACATACAGTGTGTAAAATAAATGATAATGATGAAAATAAAATGCTTTTTATTAGAAATAAAAATATATTTTTGAAAAAACTAAGGGGATTGGGGCTAAATGTATTGAAAATTTTAAAGAAATAGTAATTTCAGTGTGAACCGCATTATTATAAATTTTTACGACCAATAGATATAATTTCTTGTGATAAAATTTTAATGAAAATCTTTGCGTTTATTTTATCGTATTACTGTAATTCAGAATTCTCACAGCAATACAGCTGCAAAATATTTCTGACCACCAATGGTTTGGATATATCATGGTCAATGGTGTTAAACGTGACGATTTTTCGTTATTTTGACGTTTTTTTAGATCAAATTTACCAAAATGACGATTGACGATTTTTTGTTCAGTACCCCATATACTTTGACGATCTGTTGAGTTCACTACTTGTTTCTTAATATATCATATACAACACTAGATCCATGATGCAATAATAGAAGGTAGTCCAATTCTCTCTTTTCGTCGCCATATTAACGTTCTGACATTTAATCGAATTATGAAAATTCATGCTACCATATTATTTTACGAAATCCAATTTTTTCCGTTTTATTAAAAAAAAATCTGATAATTTTTAATAAAATGCAGTAACACAAGACACTTTTGTAAGGATTCTGGTGTAAAATTTGTTAACTTTCCATCAATTCCTTATGTTCGGCAAAAGTGGTTTAGTTTATGCAATATCAATAAGTCTGACTTGCCAAAGACACCTTGGTTATGTTCATTAAGAAACAATCCCTTAAATTTTCTCATACTCACAGCTTGACGAGCAGCACAAAATCGCAAAACATCACTTTTACTGTGAAAATACGCGAAAAATTGCCAAATTTCAAACAAGCCGTAAAATTTATTAAACATCGCTAAAATTCTAAGGAATGCCAAAATCTCAGAAAAAATCGCGAAAATAACGAAAATTCGCAAAAACTTGTTAACATTATATTAAAAACATAGTCTGAGAGTGATTAAAAATCGGTAAAACTGTAATTACTACAAGAACTGACTAAAAAATCCCTCTTTTTGCGAAAATAGTGAGAATTGGCGACAAACAGCAAAGTTTCAAACGAGCTTAAAATTGCTTAATAATAGCTAAAATTGTAAGGAAAATTGAGCAAAAAGCTCAGAAAAAAGTCGCGAAAGTGAAGACAATTCGCGAAAACTTGGTAAGATTAAAAAGATATCAATGTCTGATATTGATTAAAAAAATGACAAAACTGTTAAAAACCAAAAACTGAAAAAAAATTACCATTATCGCAAATATTGCGAATTTTCGCGATTTTTAACGTCTTCTTGGCATTCCTTACAATTTTAGCTATTTTTAAGCAATTTTACGGCTTGTTTGCAATTTTGTTTACTTTTTAGCGTATTTTCACCATTTTCGCGATAATATTGATTTTTCACCATTTGTTGAATTATTTACAATTTTACCGATTTTTAATTCATATAAAACTTTATTATTTTTTCGATGTTAGCAGGCTCTTGCGAATTGTCGTTATTTGCTTGAGTTTTGCCGATTTTTTTTTTGCATTCCGTATAATTTTAGCTATCTTTAAGCAATTTTGGGGCTTGTTTGCAATTTTACAATTTTTCGAGAATTTTCGCGACTTCCGCGACAACTGTGTTTTGAGCGATGTTTTCGCAAGCTTTGTTCATTTTCGCGATGTAAGTAATTTTTCTATTGTTAAAGTAATTATTACCTCTTTATAAGCAATTACTATGACTTTCGCCCAAATACATGTAATTGTAGTTGATAATCTTCAATTACAATTAAAATAATTTGTAATTGCTAGTATTTCATATACCCATTGCATGTAATTGTAATTGTTCATGCCTCAATTACAATTACATGTAAACGTAATTTCTTGACTTCTATTAAGTTTTATCACGAAAAATTATATTATTTGCTGATAATTCCTTATTATTAAAACATTTTGCAATTTTGAAATTTATGTAACATAATTGTAATTTGTTATTAAATTAATAAAATTATTAAATTATTTACAAAAATTACACATTCTGTAAAAAAATTCCAACTTATTAGTTCCCATTTCGTAAATGTGACAAGGTTTTCCTTTAATATTTCTAAAAAACAAACTTCAAAAATCAGCTTAAATCTCAAACAGTTTTAAAATGAAATTACCTTGTATTTTTTATCATGGCTAGATCTGATAAAACTATATACATATTTTTTTAAATTGATATACATTCAACAGAGCCAACTGGCACTGACGATGGAAGTATAGCGGCTTCCGAAAGTGACTCTACTCTGTTCTGCTGTGTACGTTGAAAAATTAAGTTGATGTTAATTTTTCCCTTGTTCGTATAAATAAACAATTAGCTTCTGACTTGATCTAGTATAAAATCAAACCAAAAAAGTTTGTCTTAAGTAGAACGAAAAACATAAAAATGGGAATGAAGAAAATAAACCAATGGCACCACTGGGAAAGTGCAGTTTGATATCAACTTGAAAGTGAATTAATTCTCGTATTAAATTTTCACGAAAAAATTTTATACATATGTGAAAAATGTAAACACATTCTATAAACTTTTATCATAATCTGAAGATTATACTAAAATAAAGCAATAAAATTAGAAAACAAGGACCTAATTGTGTAAATAACATCACCGAAGTTAAATTCATATTAAAGCAAAAACAAATTTGAAAAAAATTACAAATTTGTTTTTCATACAAATTCTTCATCAAACAAATGCATACAAGTTCAAGCGTTGGTTTACCACTCAAAAAATTTTTAAATTTGTATGAAAAATAAAACTCAGTTATATATAAAATATTTGAAATTTTTTTTTTGTTCTCTATATAAATTTCACTTTGGGAACGTGATTTACACAATTAGGACCAAAGTTTATTGTGCAACTGAAATGTGCTTGTATTTATATGGGTATATCGGCATTAAACTTCTGTTTCTTATAACTTTGCATATTTTGGAATATATAGAATTTTTAAATATACTGTCTCATAAGCTGCTCAAAGATGGCACATAGCCGAAACCGGTCTGTTTACAAACCAAATTTGACGTGGGATGACGGAAAATCGTTCCAAATTCAAAAAAACCCCGTCGGAAGAAAAACACAAAAGTTAAGTTACATCCTTATTCTGAACTTTGTATCAATTGACAAAATTATAACATATAACAATTTTTATATTTTAGGCAATGTAAAAATTATCATTTGTTATTATTTTTATTTTGTCACAGCGCTTAGAATAAGGGGGTGAATCTAAAATCCCAGAGATCAGGCAACGACTTCAAACTTAAAAATGAACTTCTGAAAGCTTGCCGAAACAGAGTTTGTTCCTTGTAGGCACAGAAATGTAGTTTGTATTCAATTACCAAATTCATAAAATCAAATAATTATTATTTCTTTATTATTTCTTTATTGAAATAATATGATATGATAAAACAAAATAAATGAAAATATTCTAAAAAATTTCAAACAAGTGGTTTGGTAAAAACAAACATTTTGGTTTTTAATTTTGCCACATCTTTAACATTTAATTTACTTTGAGCAGGAAAAAAATGCATTTAAAAATATTGAAAAAATTAAAAAATAGTCCCCCAGCTTCAAAACTTCTTCCATATTTTGTATATAAATCTAGGAAGTTATAAAAAGGGTTTTCATATTTTTAGCAGGCTGCCAACATTGACGATAGATAAATGAAAATAAATAATAAGTCAAACAAAATTATTCATCAAGCCACCATATAAAGATAATAATAAAATTTTAAATCAGCTTCAAAAACATGTTTGTTGAAAATATATATCATAATTTTTTCTGTTGACCAAAGGGCGCCGAAATCAAATCTCGATCCACCCTGGCCAAAGGCTAGGGCCGGCGCTGTATCGGCGATACCAATTCCGATACCGATACGCATATTCAATTTGAAGTCAAGTTAAAAGTAACAAAACCCAAGTAGAGTATTTTTTTATTATACAAAATTACAGAGCAAGGGATTATTAATATTTAAAATTGATATTGATAAGATTTAAAAAATAACGAATTGAATTTCGGTGTTTGGAAGTCATGGTAAAATTAACAATAAGTAAATTATTTTTTTACAAAATAACAGCGTAAGATATTCGGCCCTGTTGTGTAACCCGAAACCGAGTAAATTTCTCGTTTTAAAAACAAATTAATATTTTTGGTGTTCTCTAAACCGAATTCACATAGTTTTATTAGTTCTAAAATCGACTAAACAAACCTGCTCGAAAGTAAATCGAATTGTTTTTCTTCGAAAATGTTTTTCTTAAAAGTAAAAAAGGACTTTGAATTTATAATTCAATGTGTTATTTATTTATTTGATTTACAGCCCTTTCGATTAAAAGTTAACGTGAACTCTAACGGGACGTTTTGTATGCAAAAATCGCCGTTAAAGTCTACGTTAACTTTTAATCGTATATTGTGAAAAGGGCGGCTAAAAATATTTTTGTAAAAATGTCTTCTAAAAAATAACTTTAAAAATAGTATCAATATGCAAACCTGATCAAAAATATATTTGATGAAATAAAACAAATTTTTATGAGTCGGAAGTTATTATTCGGCTTAAGTTCAATAATTGAATTAATGTTAATTCAAATTATTTTAACGGCACGCGCAAAAAAGTTGCATACATGTGTGGTTTCTGTGGTCTAATTTAAAACTGAAAATCAGAATGCAAATTATAAAGGTACGTTCACACTTGGCATATATTTGCCGAAAAAAACGTGACCAACCAACAGACAAGCTAAAACTGTGTTTCCTTTAATTTCAATATTTTTTAAATTATGTGTTCGCATTTATTACAAATAATTTAAAAATAGCTTTTTGCAACATAATTAACTTTATTTTGTGATATAAAACCGAAGTTAAGTCACACTAACCCTTAGCAAAAGTAGTGGCTACGTTTTTTTGGGTAAATATTCGCCAAGTGTGAACGTGCCTTAAGACATTAAGAATACAGCATTATTTATAAAAAATATTTTATGTTTATTGAGAGCTTATTTGACAATTTTCTATACAATAGTTGTCAAATAACGCTTCAGTAAACATAATATATTTTTTATAAATAAAGCTGATAGAATATAGAAATTTTTATCACATTTTACTGACAATATTGTAAGATCTCACAACCGCCTGTACATAGCTTAACAACAACATCACAATTTTATTTAGTATACACTATTGGGCTGCATCGGATTTGATAAAAGGCATTTAAATACATTCACATGTTTTCAATATTGAATGGATTTTATTCAATGTTGAAAAATCAAATGATTGCATACACAAGGCGAAAGAGAAACAAAAGCCACGTCAACCGGAAAGAAGGAAAACAGAGGGAAATGTGGTACAACTAGACTATAACCCGAGTATAATGTTTTGAATGTTTTCTCGAACAAGTGAGTTAATTCAACTGCTACTAAGAATTTCTGTGTTCGTTGTTGTTTTTGGTTTTGCAAAACGTACACAAAAATTTCGTGCTTTTCAGTGTATGTATCAGAGTACGAAAAAACGCTGCGCAGCGCAGCGCCGCTCTTTTCGCTTTTTTTTTGCGCTTTACGCAAAGAGCGGATCAAATTTATTACTGCGCTTGCGCTGCGCCAATATTTTTGAGCAAGCGCAAAAAAGGAGCAATTTCCATTGCGCTTTTTTTGCGCAAAGCGCAAAAAGAGCAAGAAATGCGGATAGCGCATTTACAGTGGTGTAAAATGTTAGTAAAGGAAATAATATATTTTTTAGCACAAAGAATAAAAAAGTAAGGAAGAACAATATAATACTACTAATCGAAATGCTGTTACGTAATGTTTTTATTGTTATCTATTGAGTAATTTAAAACAGATTTTCTATATAAATAGTATCTAATACATTGAACAGCTTAATGTCTCAGAACGGTTATAACATTTTTTATTTTTCCCGAAAACTTCAAGATATAATGCGGCACGTATTAAATCTCAAAGTCTTTTACAGACCAACCTAAATTACGACGCAAAGCGCAACGTAATTTAACGCTTAACTTTTACGCTGAAATGAGTAACCTAAATTAGAGCGTTAACGTTGCGCCAGAAACAGTAATGTTTACTCACTTTGATTAATAAAAAACTCTAAATAGAAATAAGAAATAGAGATGAAGACGCTTAATTGCAAATAAGTAATTTACATTACTTATTTGCAAAATATGTATATATGTAGGCATTAACAAAATAAACAACAGTACTTTTACAGCCAACTTCACTTCTTTACGCGCTGTCAGAATTGGATTTTCCAATTGCAAAGCGTTGACGCCGCGTTATTTCGATGGTTTCATACATTTTGTATGGGCATGAGAAATTTTGACAGCCAGAAAACACTTTGCGTCGTAATTTAGGGTGGTCTGTTACACTTAATGTTCACTAGAACTTTTGTTTATCCATATACATACATATGTATGTATTATACATATAAAAAAATGTGTTTGTTTGTAGATTTTTATTACGGCATCACGCCTGAACGACTGAACCTATTTAAATGAAATATGGCCCACAATTTTTCCGGATTTGTTACCAAGAGGGGATAAAATGGGTCAAAACTTCCCCCCATGCATAACTCTGTCATTCGTGAACCGCTTTTCAAACTTTTTTTCAAAAGTTGCTCTCCACGATGTATAACTGTCTCATTTGTCAACCGATTTTTAAAAATCTTTTTTGGTTTAAAAGGGTTCAGTCTAATAATTTTTTTTAAATCAGAGGAAATTTGCTCCGCCCAATGTATAACTCTGTCATTTGTGAACCGATTTTCACAAATATTTTCTTGTTTGACAGGGTTTGCCTGCAGTTTGGTCCCAATTTTTTTTAATCGGAGGGCGAAATTTGCTCCCCCATGCATAACTCTGTCATTTGTGAACCGATTTTCAAAATGTTTGTGTTGTTTGAAAGGTTTCGCCTGCAGTTTTGTCGCATATTTTTTATTCGAAAATCGTTATTTTCAAAATTATTTTTTTGTTTGAAAGGGTTTGCATGCAGTTTAGTACCATATTTTTGTTTGAAAATCGGAGGGGGAGATTTGCTCCCCCAGTGCATAACTTTGTCATTTGATAAGTGTTTTATGGCGAGTTGTACTATTACACCGCGCACTTTATTTAATTTATCTTTGATACTCTCCTTTTACTCTTGCTCGCCAAAAATGTAGGAGGACAATTTGTTTTTGGTTTCTTTCATCTAAGAATATACATACCTTGCGGAAAATTTGGTGACAATTGATCCAAAAGTACTCGTCTTATCACTTGAGAAAATGAGACTGGTACCAAAAATAAGGAGTAGTGAATGATGAAAAAAGACATATTGTGTAAATGGTCACATATTAACCATTTTCAGTCAATTTAGTTGGTATTCCGGCTATTATTGTAGTAAACGACACTGAACAAATTCGATGCACCTGGATCTAAGGCCTATCACATAGTATCTATAAAATATTAATTGCCTCACTTCAATGAGACTGCCATGACACTCAGGAACCTGTTTCGTAACTATATTCAAATATTAACTCCAGCTTAACTGGTATTTATAGCATTGAAATATAAGCTGCCCCTGTGGTCGAGTGGGTAGTGTACTAGCCTGTCATGCCGAAGGTTGTTGGTTTCGAATCCCATCAAAGGCACCGCTTAAAAATAAAATACAATTTCTAGTTGGAT
This sequence comes from Panzeria rudis, assembly GCA_956483635.1. Taxonomy (NCBI): domain Eukaryota; kingdom Metazoa; phylum Arthropoda; class Insecta; order Diptera; family Tachinidae; genus Panzeria; species Panzeria rudis. The sequence goes on along the minus strand of OY101448.1, from coordinate 89,843,341 downwards.
TTGTAGCAATAAAAAAATAAATTAATCGATAATTACAGCTGATTTTTTGAATAATATTTATATATAATCTATATTATTCGACACCAATTAGGACTCCATAAGATAGTTCAGAGACAAGTTACAAGGTGCATACAAAGTATCAATTAATCCCCTCCTAGGCCATCCCCATGTAAAAGTGGCTGGCCCGCTTCATAGGAAGTGTTAGAACTCGGACTGGTCCCTACCGCCTGGGGACCGGTCACGTAACTTGTTTTGTGTCAGTTCCATTTACCGTAGGGTACTTACACACATAAGTAAGTACATCATAAATTATGCAAATCTCATAAAAAATAAAATATTTTTGTCAGCACTTAATTATGGCAGCAAAAGAAAGAATGAAAAGGATGAACCTGTATGTTTATAAGAATGTACGTATGCCTGAATGAAAGAATACAGATTACGCATTCAGCTTTTGAAGAAATTATATTTCTGCGCATCTACGTCACATCATCAGACAAGCACAAACACCATCACACCAACACGTACATATATTTGGTATAGGGAAATTTTATTTTAATTTGGATTTCAAGATTATTTTGACGTCGCACCAGTACACAAAAGTTACCGGAAATGCGCAATTTATATTCTTTGTTTCATGGTACGTATGTAAGTATCTACGTATGTATGTGTGTATATGATTTGACCACATTCCTTGCTTAAAAAATGTGTACATACTTATATGTTTTTGTCACATCACCATCATTTATGATCTTGTACTGTTTCAATAAAACAGAACATCGATCGTCACCTTAAACGTAAACGGACGTAACTACACTTTTATATTTTTTCAGTATAAGAAAAAACAGCTTTAGTCCTCTATTCGTCCATGTAAAATGAGTATTATAAGTATTCGTGACCTGTTCATAGGTTAATTTTTCATATTAAAGAGTTTTTTGTTTTTCTCTTTTGAAATTATTTCAATGCAACTTAGGGGTCTTATGAACTCATATGACGACATACAGTTTACATATAAATAATATTTTTTCAAGGCAAAACTTTTTTAGGAATTTCATTTTAAATAAACAAATTTATTTTATTTATGTTTTATTTTTGTATGTAACACCCCGTCTTATGGTTACTTTTATTCTTATTTGTTTACGCTTTTTAAAGATTTTGACTCCAAAGACTTTTTTGTCGTGGCAGCAATGAATAAACTCAAACGAACCACTGTTGTCATAAAAAAGCATGCGTAATGCGCCGCTCAATATGCGCAATACGCAGCGCAAAGCGCTAGGCAAAAAAATTAAATGCGCATTGCGCAAAGAGCGGCGCTAATAAATTGAATGCGCTGCGCTACCAATTGCTCCTTTTTTTCGCTCCGCTCTTTACGCTTGTGCGCTTTTTTTAATACGCTTGTAAAAAGTGGACAAAGCGTAATGAGCAAAAGGAGTGCGCAAGTCCGAACTCTGGTATGTATGTCAATATGCCGATATGTATGTATGTATGTGTGTATGCATGTGTTCTTTTCAGGGTAGGAAAAAATTCTGCTTGCGAATGAAATTTTATTTTATTCTTTCGTTTTAAAATTTGTTTTCGCAAATTTAAAAATAGAATTCGCGAAAAGAATTTTATATTTTATTCTTGGCATACCAAGCAAAATAATACACTCCAAAGAAGTCATGAAAATGTAGAGTTTGCCATCTGGAAGTAGTGCAAATTTCTATAATTTCTATTGATTTTTGCATATAAATACTTGTCATTCCAAGAAGTTTTTTCGATTCCCAATCACGGAATTGGAAGCGATTTTAAGAAAAATTTCTTCTATAAATGATATTTTTCTCTTGGAAAATGGATGAAAAATTACCCATTTTCGCAACTTCTTTCTTTTTATGCGAATTTAAACGCAAAACAGTATTTTCATATCAAGTATGTTTATTTTGGCCATTGGCGTATCTAGACATTTTTTCTAGGGGGGCAAATTTTTTTTTTGAAAATTTTTAATCCGTCTATGGATTTTCCTTACTAGCAATACCACTAAAAAATCGATTGCTTTTAATAACACTGCCTTACTAACTTTTATTTTTTGAAGTTTTTTATTTACTAGAGCATTTTTTTAGAATAATTATGATGTGCTAAATACAAAAAAGGAATAAAGAATTTCATTTCGGCCATTGTGCAAAATATAACGGTTCATTCTCGTTTTTCGGTGTATACTTCTTGTTAAAGCGTCAATCAGAAACAAAGCCTAGTTCGTTTAAAATTAATTATATATTATTTTAAAGGCTACTAAATTACGCGTCGAATAGTGGCTCTGATCGAATAAAAGGCTACCAAGTTAGAGTGGATAAAAGTTTAAATTCTATGAAATTTTTAAAGTTCATCACCATTTTTTGCCTTATCGGAAGCTGTTTTGTACCACAAATAATAAAAAAATCCATAGATTTATTATTTGATTGAATAGCCCATTCGATTATAAAAATTTTAAGCCATAATGGACCTAAATCTGATGAAAACAAAAAATCTTATAATATGTGTTTTATTATTTAGGCTATTTATGATCAGATTTTTTCTTTACTTTAGATCAAGGTTGGCAACCGATACTGTAATTAATACCGCTACCGATTAAATACCGTTTAAAATTGAATACCGGTATCACTACCGATACCGTAATTGTTTTAGGTTGGAAAATACCGGTATTCAAATACCGTTTCCTTCAATACCGGTATCATCGTTTCGGTATGAAAAATAATATAATACGGCAAGTATAAAACTAACTTTTAAGTAAAATTTTTAGAAAATATCTGTTTTGCAAGTCGAATACATTTTTAATCACCTTAACCAAACAAGTGTCTGACCGAACGTTTGGAATGCGGCAAAAAAAAACTATGCTTGACGTTCCGTAAAATTAAGTTTAAATACTTTGCTTGGTTTGAACCTTAATTTGGAGTTTTTCGAGTATTGAACATAATCTCGCACAGTGGAATACAAATGAACAAAATGATATAAGAAATGGATATATAGCAGCTTCCAAACAGGCCGCCTACAACCACATGTCTCTAAAAGAGTGTAGCTTAGCTAAGTTTGAAATTTGAAGAGTGCCACAAGGTCTTAAAGTAGGCCAACTCTTGTACATCATATTACAGAATTTGTTTACAAATTTTAGTTACTGCGGTAATCAAGACGAACTCACTATAGGTGAACTTTTATGCACAGCTTTTAAATTTTTCTTGTATTTTCATCACGGTCGGGTGTCAAAATACACTATTTGCTTTGTGAAATTGACTACGTACAATGATTTTAGAAAAACAAAATGCTTGTGGTTTTTGTTACATATTACACTTGTTTTATTAGTGAGATTACCTGGTACGAATTTGCCTTGGCGGTAACCAGATCATACAAAATTGGGCATATATATTTTTTATATATTTATGTCTTTAAGGCATGTTTTCTCTATACGCAAGGCTTGAATCATTAAATAAAAAGCCTGATTCATGGTGTTATATGATGTAAATTATTTAGTAAAAAATTTTTACACCGAACTTCAAGTATGGTATATAGTCCCATTTAAGGATTTTTAAATCTTTTCTTGGAATTTGGGATTCCCAATATGTTTATCTTGCTTTGTATTCAGTACATAAATTCCGATATATGTAGAGCAAAATTTCAATCGAAAATACATATATGTATTTAATAAAAAAATTTCTAGCACTAAGAAAAAAATTTTGTTTGCACTAAAACTCTAGGTATAACCCAAAAGCTTAAAATGTTTAAAAACTGATCACATTGCTTAAAACTAGACATCAATTTAACATTGGCGTATATAGGCCTTTCTGGGGCGCAATGCCCCTTGATTTTGCCCCCCCCCCCCCAAAATTATTGAAATATTTAATAAAAATTATTAAAAACTTCTCTATGTTTGGAAAGGCATACATATTAGTATTCAAATCGTAAATGTATCCCGTTTACTTATAGAAATCATTACAGTTTTTATAAAAAGTTTGTTTTAATAACACTAGTTCACAAAATTTCAAGTTTTTGCGATCACCTCAAAAATGAAATGTTTTCTAAAATAATTTTGGGTCACTGAACACGAATATGACATTGATTTATTTTTCTTAAGAACAGTTTTCGAGATATTCGCAAAAAACGTGTCCAGTTCTTGTGTTTTTCCAAAAGTCTTTATTTGTCGCATAGTGTAATTAGTAGAAAAGCAAGAAAAAAATTTTAATTCCTTTATATTTTAAAAAATACTCGCCATACTCGCATAAAAAAAATTGTGAAAATGGGTAATTTTTTATCCTTTTTTCTTGAGGAAAAATCATTATAGAACACCGAAAAAGAAATTTGTCCGAGCATCGCTTCCAATTCGGTGATTGGTAATCGAAAAACAGAAGTTCTTGCAATGGCAAGGTTATGTAAAACTAATTAGAAATGATCCGAATTTGCAATACTTCCGGATCGCGAATTCTACATTTTCATGACTTCTTTGGAGTGTCTTTTTTTGCTGGAATACGATTTAAAAAACAACGAATTGAATTTGAATTCATGGTAAAATTAACAAAAAATAAATAGTTTTGTTTTACAAAATAATAGTATAAAATATTATTAATTTTTAAAATTGATATTAATAAGATTTAAAAAATAACGAAATTAGTTTAGTTCATGGTAAAATTAACAAAAAATAAAAATTTTGTCAGAAAAAAACTCTGAAAAAATTTTTAAAAGTATCGTCGTATCAACAGTAAAATATCGCCAATACCGATGTATCGGAAAATCTGAAGTATCGCCGATATATCGGTATCGATATTCTTTACATCCCTAGTAAAAACTGAAAAACGAAAATGAACCGTTATATTATGCACAATGGCCGAAATGAAATTTGTATTCCTTTTTTGTGTTTAGCACATCATAATTATTCTAAAAAATGCTTTAGAAAGTTAAAAACTTAAAAAATAAAAGTTTGTAAAATAGTGTTATTAAAAGCAATTGATTTTTTAGTGGTATTGTTAGTTGGGAAAATCCATAACCGGACTAAAAATAAAAATAAAAAATTTGTATGAAAGAAAATTTTTAGGTAGAGCTATATTAGGGTGATTTTTATTGCAAGTAGTTTTATTTTTACAGTCCCCACCTGAAATTCAGTTGGATATGTCGACAAAAAATACTACAAAAGTTATAGCCCTCAGTATTAATTTTAATAACTTTCTCAAAGCGTGGAAAAATTTTCCAAACAAAAAACAACTAAAAATAATGGATTTTCCTTAAAAATTCTATAACTCAGCCACATTTCATGCTATTACATTATATGTACTTGGTCTCTATTTACATGGAATACAATTTTTTTTAAATACGACGAAGTGTACCTTGTACTGGTGTGTTGGTACGGTTCACTGAGTTTCATTTTGCCAAAACTTCTCGTGTTTTTGCTTTTTGTTTTTTAAATGGAAGATTTGTTGTAAACGTTATTTCCTATTAAAATGTCAAATTGCTTAGATTAATAAATAATTCTTGAGATAGTAGACTTTAAATATATTTTTTTTATATTTTTGATTCGATGAACCGTAACAGTTTTATAATACTTATAAGTTAAAGTCTGATATCTCAAGAAATACTAATTTAACCAATTTGGTTTGTACTTTTGTAGGAAATTACATTTCCAATAAAGTTTTTTGTACAGTTGATTATTTCGGAGAATTTTAGTCAAAAATCAAATTCAGTGACCCGTACGAACTTACCAGTAAAAGTTACATTTTCATCGCTATTAGCACATTTGAAGATTTTTTTACTCCGCTTAAATCGAAACCAAGTACAATGTAATAAAATGCGGTTGAGTTATAGAATTTTTAAGAAAAACACATTATTCTTACGTTATTTGGTATGGAAAATCTTTCAAGGCTTTGGGAAAGCACTTAGAATAAATATTAGGTGCCGTAACTTTCAGGGTACTTTTTTCTCTACATATCCTACTGAATCTTAGGTGGGGACTGCAAAAATAAAAAATACTTGCAAAAAAATCACCCTAACGGATCTTTTCATAATGAATGATTAAGAGTTAACGTGGACTTTAACGACAAGTAAAAAATGTTCATGTTTTTTGAAGCATTAAGGCAATAAATCGCATAATAATACGCTTTAAAGAAGAGCTTATTGCAGAGCAGAAACTATATTAAAAAAACAGATTTTTCACTGCTGATACAATGCAGGTTATTAAGCGAGAAAGTTTCATATAATTACAATTTTAGTGCTAAAAATAGTGATGATTTTCAGCGCTTCAAAAAGCGCTTTTTGTATCAAAAATGTAGTACTCCAAATCGGGAACTCGCCATACAAAAATCAGCAGCGATATCAGCAGGTTTGTAAGCACTACTTTTATTCTCTAATAGGAAAAACCTGCTTTATTTTTTTACTGTGATACATATATCAATAGAGTTGTTATGGTTAGTAAATTAGTTATAGTTTTTAACAATGTATGTATACATACTTATTTAATCAGTTTTTAAAAATTTGTAAAAGACGTTTTGTAAAAAATTGGTGTTTCGTGCATATAAATTTTATTATTAATATGTACACTCAAAACGAAAATCAAGTAATCCGTAAGTAAATCCGTTTCTTAAACCAAGTAAATTATTGTGTCATCTCTTACAAAGGTAAATGTTTGCGTTAAAGAGTCAATTATATGCACTTACTAAATTTCTTTGAAACTTCTGAAGCGGTTTCGGAGATTAGCGTGAAGGAACACAGCGTCACAAACTTTCTTATATAACGATATAATCCAAGAGTGGCTTAAATATCATAAAAGTAAGTCCTAAAATATCTCAAAAACTGCAAATTTTGAGTTGGCATGTTTAAATCTATTACAAATAATGCATTTTTAAAGTATCTTATTAGTTCTTAGGGATTTTGTTTGATTTCATGTACTAAATTGTAATACCGGTAGTATACCTGTAGTAGAGTTTCGGTAGCAGTATATACCGATACCGATATAACTCAAATACCGCTACCGATACCGAAATAAAAATAATTTTAATAAAAATACCGCTACCGTTAATCGTTACGGTTGCCAACCTTGCTTTAGATGCAAATAAAACAATTTATTCCATTTTAGTTAT
>OY101448.1:89781253-89831253 GCA_956483635.1 Panzeria rudis | reverse complement strand
CAGATATATAAATAATTTTAGAAATAATTTTTTCATACAAACAAAGAAGTGTGTTGAGTCGATCTTAAATTCGAAGAAAGCTCCTGGTGGGAATAAAATTAGCAACAAAATGCTTACAGAGCTACACTATATAGCGCAAAGGATAATTGTATTTATTTTTAATGCTCTTTTACGAATAGAATACTATCCTGCGGGATGTAAGATGTCATTGATCACTATGATACCTAAGCCCGGAAAAGACTATACTAAAGTGGAGTCTTAAGCCTATTGTCAAATATGTCAAAACTATTTGATAAACTGATTATGAATTAGTTGACCCTCATACTAAATGAGAGTGGATGCATCCCAGATCATCAATTTTGTATCAGGAGACAATATAGATCTATCGAATAAACGTATAGCAAGCCTTGTGAGTGTGGTTAGAAAAACAATCGAAGAAAAGAAATATTGTTCTGCTCTCATCATTGATGTTTCTCAGGCTTTTGATAAAGTATGGCATGAAGGATTAATCCAGAAATTAAAACAAAATTTACCCTTTAACACTCACAAGCTATTAGAAAGCTATTTAGCTGGACGAAAATTCGTCATCAAGGAAGAAAATTTTATAAGCACATCTCAGATGATTCAAGCCAGGGTTCCCCAAGGTAGCATTCTGCGTCCTCTATTATACCAACAGACTGCGACATTCACACATCAACATTTGCTGATGATACAGCTTTTCTAAGCGTAAGCGCAAGCCTCAAGAAGCATCCTCAAAATTGCAAGAATATGTATTGCATCTCGAAAAATGGTTAAAGCAGTGGAGAATAAAAATAAACGAACAAAAATGTGTATATCTTAAGTTTACATTGCACAGGGAAACATGTACGCATATTTCTATCAATAATCATATCATACCGCAGCACTTTGAGGTCTAATACCTAGGAATTCACTTTGATCGTCGTCGAACATGGAAGACTCAGATAGACGCAAAGCAGACCCAAATGAAATAGAAAGCAGTTCAAATTAATTGTCTAATAGAAAGAAATCCTACACTTAGTTTTGACTGTAAAATTCTCCTATACAACTAGGGCTGCAACATCGTTCTTAAAAACATCGATGTTTGAAAACATGGATGTTTAAATAAAAATTTTCTTTTCAATATTTCAAAAGAACAGACTTAAAAATTACTGCAGTTGAAATTTTAAATCGATTGAGGCATGCACGATGTAGCGTTAGATGAATATAGTGAATTTTTCTACGAAACTCTAAGGTAATCGCTTAAGAAAAAAAAACGCCCATCGGCTTTTTCAGATTTCCTTACAAATTCTACTTAGATACATTTGCTATATTATTTATCTCGATTTTAATTTTTACCATTCCGGTTAAAAATAAGGCCACATTTGATATAATTTATATGGCTTTTAATTGTTACCCGCCCGGTCAAAAATATGGCCATGAGAGCAGATTTTCTAAAATTAGTAAACTTTTCAGAAACATTTTTTTTACCTGCATGAAAATAGTACCAAACTTAATGTTTTAATTTTTATTTCTTTACTATTTATTAATAACATTAAATTAAAAATGTTGAAAACTCTCGAAGAAAATAGATGATAACTTCAAAACGGCTGGACCAACTTTCTTCAAACATAGGTTACAAAATTTTGTGGATCAAGTCAACTTTCAAACCAAATTTACTAAATTAAAATCTATCTAGAAGATATATCTTCGAACCGGCTGTACCGATTTTCCTCAAACATAGCTAAGAACACTTCCGATCAAGTCACCTTTTAAACAGAGAAATCTAAATCAAAAGAAGACTAAATCAAAATCGGTCCAGCCGTTTGGGCTGCACGATGACGTGTACCGACATACAGATACACAGACATACACTACAAATTTATAACACCCCTCTTTTTTGATCGGGGCTTAAAAACATAGCAATACTCTTATATTTAACAAATTTCTACGACACATTGAACACGTATTTTTTCATGAATTTTTACGATGTCGATAAGTCGAGTTCGTTCTCATATTTATATTGAAAACAATAATAAAATATTTAAATTTGTTTTTGTTTTCAGTATAAATATGAGAACGAAATCGACATGTCAACATTATGGGACAGGCAACGTCAAGAAAATGCTAATTTCCCATTTTTTTGGACGACGCATGAGACGTATGAGTAATATGATGGTATGTGCTGTCATATTACTCATACGTCTACAGCGTCGCGTTAAAAATGGGAAATTCGCATTTTCTTCGCGTTTTTTTCGGAATTAAAAATTCGTAAAAAAAATTCCATTCAATATATCGTTATTGCCATATTTTATAATAAATAGAAAAGAATTCACCATCGCTACATGAATTAAGGTAACTTCAAAATTTCTTCCGCATATTATCATGAATTTTGCTTAAAATCATAAAATATTTTGTTTTTTTTTAATTTTGGCTATGCTATTAACGGAGATATTTACGAAATCAGGAAGAAAGTCACGGCCAATAACCAATTTTCAAAAATACCTTTGAAAATGTTAGGGATTTAATGAAACAAAGTGTATATTCTTTGTCTCTTAATAAGCTTTACAACATGTCCAAATTCATTAAAATCGGATAACATTTGTAAAAGTTAATAGGACAATAAAGTTCATCATGCCCGAGATAGTCAATTATGACACCGTGTGTTTCACCATGGTGGTCTCAGTTTCATAATTCTTAAAGCTTAGGTCCTCCTCTATGATTTTTACATATGTGCATCATTTTGTAATCGGATCTTAAATTTCAAATGTACAGTATCATTACCTTTTTTCCAATTGGAACAACTGTGCGTTGTAGCATGTAAAAGTGCGAACATCAAGAATCATCTTTTTAATTTGCCCTATATATAGTTAAACTTGTTTTATATTTTTAATTAAAAAACAATTTAGATATGGTAAACAATTTTTATAAAAAATATTTAAAATAAACGAAACAAGCGCAAGCAGATTAAATGAACGATGTCGACGTTTTTAGTTTTGACAACGGTGTATCGTCCATAAAAACATCGATGTTTATGAACGATACATCGATGTTTTGTAAACATCGTTGTATCGTTTGCATCCCTATATACAACATGATAAGAAAACCAATTTGCAGCTGTGGTATTCAGTTATGGCGTACCGCCTCTGCATCAAATATAGAGAAAATTCAAAGGCGACAAAATAAAATTCTTCGTTTGATTACAGTGGCACCTTGGTATGTCAGAAACCAGCGTATTCATAAGGACCTAGATGTTCGATTAGTAAAGACTGTGTTTTCAAAACATGTGAACATATATAAAAAAGATCGAATCGCATCCAAATCCCCTAGCCCGCAGCATCATTTATTTTAGACACTCGGCAGAGAAGGAGAGACACTCTTGCTCTCAGCCGAACACGAGAGAAGTAGGACATCTAAAGAAGCAACCGTTGAATCCAAATATTTTTTCGAGCAGTGGCTGGACTAAATACACTGGTCAACAAAATGTTGTAACAAGAAATGTACTTAATAATTTTGATTTACCTACCTACCCTTATTCAAACAATTGCTTAATTCACAACAATTTGTATCGCCTTTCTTGTATCAAATACACTTTTTGTTTATTTGTTTGTGAACACCTAGTGTAATATGTATCGGCATGTAAGTAATATTGTACTGATGGACAAAAGAAGAACAAGCTCCGTACAAATACTCTCAGAGAGTATATACAAATGCTCTCTGAGTATCGTAATAAATACGACTTTTTTAAAACATATGAAATAAAATTGTATTGAATACACTAATTTTTATATGAAAATTATCAACAACAAGTTTACGCTATTGTATTCAATACAATATTACACTCAAAGATACAAGAGGTTTTGTGAATTAAGCAAATATATTTATTTTGATTTGGTCCGTCACATTTACTAGATAACGGTACATTTGTGTTTTTCGGTGGAAATTGCTCTTTCAAGCGCCATCCATAGTCAAAGGCTGAAATAAGTTCTTGTAAAAGTACATTATGATAAAATATGGGGGCAGTGCTACACCTATTTTGTAGTCGGTTTTTTTGCAAGAATTATTATCAGTTGTGTTTTTGTTTTAATTTCGACTATGGCGTTACTTTTGCTTCATTATTCCGGATGCTAACTTATCCCATTTGTCAACCAATATTGTAACCCTACTCATAAAATATAAATTCTCAAGAAAAATATTAAGGCCAAAATAAAATTTATTTTGTAATGGCTACTATGGTTTCAAAAAACATAGCGTAGATAAGAACATTTTTTTTGGGCATTATTTCGAAGACAACTAAAATTGATTGTGAATCATAATACAAAAAAAAATCGTTGAGTTGGGTCGTAGCATTAACAATGCAACTTAGTTGAGTGGTGAATCATAATGGGGGCCTTAATTATTTCTCGCACAAAACTGCTTCCGAAAGTACAAAAATTGGAGAAAAAAGTTAAAATTTCATAAAATCTTAACTTCGATCCACTCTAGCTCAGGTACCACATGCTATTATTGAATCAGCCTTTGACTCTGGATGAAAGAGAAATATAAAAAAGGACACAAATGTACCGTTATCTAGTAAATATGACGAGATCAAAACAAAAACAAACTCATGTAAAAAAATTGCGAAAATTCGCGAATGATTTCGTAATTTAAAAAAAGCTTTAAAGTTTATCAAAAATCGCTAAAATTGTAAGGAATTCCAAAAACTTTGCGAAAATTACGAAAACTCGCAAAAACAAAGTCTACCTATTAAAATTCGTTAAAACTGTCAAAAAGCATAGAATTGGGAAACAATCACTTTTATTGCGAAAATAGAAAAAATTCGCGAAAAATTGCAGATTTGCAAACAAGATTACCTTAAAGTAAGTAAGATCTAAGGAATGCCAACAACTCGCAAACAATTGGCAAAATTACGAAATTTCGCAACACTTTTCTAACAACAAATAGATAGCAAAGTTTGACATCAGTAAAATTGCCAAGGCCTGGCTAAAAAAATCACTTTCGTCGCAAAAATAGCATAAATTTGCAACAAATTGCAAAATTGCAAACAAGCGCTAAAATTTTTTAAAAGTAGCTACAATTGTAAGAAATGCCAAAAACTCGAAAAAATTCGCGAAAATGACGAAAATTTGCAAAAAATATTGCTAACATCAAAAAGATAGTAAACTGTGATATATTAAAGGAATTCACAAGGTGTACTAATGTCATAGGTACTACCATAGTAAAACATTTCAAACAGGACATATTTGGATAGTCTGTTATATGTTATATGATAGTCTGATATATTCAAATACTAAAGACAAAAAACTGCAAAAATTAAACATCAAAATATTTGTTCAATTCACAAGCTCAGTCGTATGTCTTATCGTTTAAAAAAAGACGACGCTTCCTTATGTGCTTGTGAACAGACAAATTTGTTGTATAATTATTTTGTCGTATTTTATATGTTAATTCAATGTTCATTTTCAGTAAATAAGTTCATTTTCAGTAAATAATTTATGCCGAAAAACGAATTTTGTTATTATTTACAGGTTTAAAGATTTCTTTAATACAATTAGCAAGTTTTCGCTAATTTGCGATTTTCTTTCGTGATTTTTGCGAATTTTTTCGTTTTTGACTGTGTTGGCGATTTCTAAACAATTTTAGGGCTTGTTTCCGATTTTGCAACTTCTCGCGAATTTTTGCAAATTTCGCGATAAAATCGACTTTTTGCAAGTTTTCAGCTTCCTTACAGTTTTTCCGATTTTTAAGCAATATTAGACTTTGTTATCATGCCGCTATTAGAAAGTTTTTGCGAATTTTCGCTATTTACGCGATTTTTACCAAATTTTTTGCATTCCTCACAAAATGATTGCTTATTCAAAATTTTGCAATTTTTCGCGAATTTTCACTTTTTTCGCGACAGGCGTAATTTTCCCAATTTTTTTGGATTTCTTACATTTTTAAAGTGTTTTAATCAATATTACGCTTTGTAATCTTTAAAATTTTAGCAAGTTTTTGCAAATTTTCATAATTTTCGCGTTTTTCCCCGAGTGTTTGTTTGACTTTCCTTACAATTTCCGGTCAAGTTTAAAATATTGCAATTTTTCGCGAATTTTCAACATTTTCGCGATATGCTTGATTTGCTCCAAGTTTTTGTCATTTTTAGAGCTAGAGTCACTTTTAATCTATATCAAACCTTGATATCAATGTTTGCATTTATTTACTTTTGATTTTGCAAATAATCATAATTTTGCGAAGTTTTTTGAACAACTCTTCTACAAGCTGTTATAGCTGGTTCCGATTCTATACTTTATATTTGTTTACAAATTAATCTAGCAAATAAAATATTTCCAGACAATACAACCATTTGGACAACATATAAAAATCAATCGTATAATTATAACGCAGTTTTGTATGAAAATTGCAACAACAAAAATACAATATTGTATAATTAGACGATTACACAACACATACGACGTTAATACGAGCTTGTGAATTGAACAATTAAATAAAAAATATTTATGTACATGTAATAAAAATACAAAAATTTTAAATAGAGACGGTTTTATGCGAAAATTATTCAGCTGAACATATAGCACGTCATAAGCACATATCTAAATAAGTTGTAGTGTCATATTACATTTTTTTATTGAGAATATCCACAACAAACATACAACTATTGTATAACGTTAGTACCTACAACAGTTGAACACATAGGACTACCTTGTGAATTCCTTTATTGAAATGTCAGCAGAACTGTAAAAAGGCAAAGACTATCAAAAAATTACTTCTATCCGGACAATGGCGGAAATGGCTTGAGTCAAAACTAATTCGTTAAAATTATGCACAAGGGCAATAAGTTTAATTAAATATAACCTGTATCGCAAAACTTCTAAAATTTGCAAATAAATTCTATAGTCGTAATTTTGTTGTACATATTGCAAATATTGCAAAAATTCGCAAATAATTTTTGGATACAGATAGAAGCCGTTGAATTATTTTCACATAATTTTGCATTGTCGTGCCAAATATTATTTTATTTTTGTAATATGTTTTCTCATTTGTTTTGTAACGTCTTGTTTATATTTCAAATAGCACACTGAAATATGACGGATTGTTCACAACAGTCATATTTTATAAGTTTTTTAACTTATGACCTTTTGAATCCCCCAAATATTTTTTTTATTTTTCTTTATTTAGTGCATTTCATAGTAAATTTAAATGCTAGTGTTTTCGTCTTTTGATTATAGCATTTTTAGTTTTTATCGGATTTCGGTCCATTATGGCTTACAACTTTCGTAATCGAATGAACTATTCAACTAGGGATTCATATTTATTTGTGGCACAAAGCTGCTTCCGAAACTACAAAAATTGGGGGAAAAAAGTTGAAAATTTCATAAAATTTTAGCTTCGATCCCCTAAAATTCATGCATTTTTATCCGATGAAAGCCAATTAGAAGTATACATCGAAAAATACCAATGTACCATTATCTAGTAAATGTGACGTGATACATTAAAATATAATTTTATTTCTGTTATGCTTACCTTTGATCCAAGCATAATTAGGCAATAGTTTTCCTGTTACACGCAAAAAAGTGTTTTTTGTTGACCAGTGTTATCAACAATTTAAATTTTCAGAGCTGAAGACTTATTGTTATATGGCATTTACACTATCTCGAAATATAGTACTTACGAGATTTCGAGCTAAATCTTGTTGTTTTTTACTAGATTTCCCATACAAAAGGAAATCTACACAGAAAAAAAGATTTGTAAATAGAATTAATTTTTTAGTAAATACAATTAGAGCTTTCACTGAAAATGAGCCTATAACAATTTTTGTACATACAAACAAGGAATTTGTATTTTCCACAAACTTGTTTGTTAACATTTGTTGCGCTTTCCAAACAAAAAAAAATAGTTTTGCAATTTTTTTGTTAGATTACAAAGTTATTTCAATTAAAGTTATATTTATATTAACAATGTGAATTTTTTAATTTCCGAATAAATTTTGATTGTCATAATTACTATATTAATTATTTTTTATACGCAAGTACAACCCTTGAATCGAATTTTTCTTGTCTGCGAAAAACACTAAATGTCTTTGCGCGTAATCGAACCGGCGCCCTCTGGACTAATAGACTAACGTACTTGCCTCTCAGCTACAGAGAGCGATACCATTTGTGAAGACTTTTTACGATATGACATAAAACAATATGACATACTGTGTTGACATATCGTAAGTTTTTTACGATATGACAACACTGCGATATGATACACACAGCGATGCCATTTGTGAAGATTTTTTACGATATGACAAAAAACGATATGACATACAGTATGTCATATCGTTTTTAGTCATATCGTAAAAAAGAGCCAAAGTTGGCATCAATGGATACACGGTGTTGTCATATCGCGGTGTTGTCATATCGTAAAAAACTTCCGATATGACAACACAGTATATCATATCGTTTTTTGTCATATCGTAAAAAATCTTCACAAATGACTTCGCTGGCTACAGAGCAATTCGTTATTAAATATGGAAATAATGAATACACACAAAACTTGATTTCTTGTGTTTCTTCTATATGTGCGCATTCCATTATGATATAATTTAGCAATTAAATACTTTCATTGAGTACTTTAATTGATTAGAAAAATTTTAATTTGTTACATAAAGTTAATTTTTTCACAAGTTTAGACAAAAACTTTAGTTGACATTTTTAATCAAAACACTATTAATGTCAGCTTAAAAAAATAAATTTCGCAATCAAAATAAGTGATGTTGTGTCATTTTACGCTAGGAACACAACTGGGACGAACGACGAATTTCGCACAACACGACGAATTCGTCTACAAAAATTCGCAGTGTAAATTCGTCGTATGAAGCACAACAGCGACGAAAACGTAACAGGTGCTTGAAAATTTAACATTAACAAAAACACAACTAACAGCAATTTTTGTAGTTAATTATTATCTATATTTATTTCAAATGCCATAAAATAAAAATAAAACAATTAAAGTAAAAATTAACTTTATTTACTAAAACAGTTGAAAACTAAAACCAAACATGGTCACTTGGTACTGATTCGTTCGTCGTTCGCCGGCGTAAGAAATAGGAATAAATCTATTCAGAGTTCGCCGCGTATGGCGAATTTCGTCCGACGCCGTTATTGTGTGTATTTTCATATACACAAATGTGTTCTATTTCTGGCGACAATTATTCGCGGCCAAAACTTCATCGTTCGTCCCAGTTGTGTTCCTAGCAGTAAATAACAACGGCAATACAGTGCTGCCAACAATTAAATTTTATTATTAAGTAGAAAAATAATACGTGGAAATAATGAAGCAGTTTCAAAAACTCACTACTGATAACGTTTATTCATTAAAAAACTTACAAAATTATCGTTTATCCGCAATAAAAATATCGCCAATACCGATGTATCGACAAATCCGAAGTATCGCCGATACATCGGTATCGATGCATCCCTAAAAAAATTCATAGCGTAAATTTAGTTTAATAAAAATATATGTATGTATATGGAGAAAAGGAGGACTACCCCGGACGGCCTAAAAAAGAGGACGGTGTCCGGGGAAAAGAGGACGGATGGCAACCCTACTCATACTCCCCACAAATTTTTTTTATTAAAATTCAAATTCGGATGTTTTCACTAAATCTGTTGTAACTTCCTAACTTTTTGCTCGATGTTAACAATGTTACTTTTTGTACGTTGGGAACAATCTTTTATTTAAGATATAGGTCAAAACAAACTCTTTGAATTTTTTGTTTGAATGTTTCGAAGAGGCAGAAATTTCCCCCTATTGCCCTTTTGGTCATAGTTTTAAAAAAATGCATATCCTATAACATTGCCGACAATTCATTGCGATCGGATGAGCGCATAAAATACGAACAAATAAATATTAATTTTTTTATATTAGAAGATTAAAATTTGTAGTAACATTCGAAAAGATAGAGATATTTACATCTCAATAAAGATACATATTTACAGCAAATCAGGCTTTATATCGAAAAATTCATATTCAATCATTTGTTAAATTGCTGTTGATTCCAATATATGTATCATATTGTTTCGACTTGCTAAATAACAACAAATATTTTAGTTATTATAAGATGTTTTTTTTCTATAGATACTAAATAAATATTTATGTAATTAGGTAAAAGTGTACTTTACAAATGTACAAATACAAAATTCATCATTTTATTGAAACGAGTGCTTTATAATGACACTTCAGAATTGCAAATGAAAATTTTAAATTTAACGTGAATTTGCATATTCATTTTACTAGTACTTTTTATTAGCACTTTGCTGTAATAGATATTTTGTTTGAACTTGTACTTTTATGTTAAAATTTATTTATTGACAGAACTATTGTGAACTTTGATTATTTATATTTGTTAAGTAAAGTAATAATAATATTGCAAGTAATTCCATGTAAGTGCAATTTATTTGGAATTTTTAGTCAAGGGCTGCTAAAATGTCATTTTAGTAGCCTTTAGCTAAAACTTAATTGTAACCTTGCCAAGAGTTGAAATCCGTCAACAGGGTAGAGATTTTTATGCATGTTTTTCATTTCAGACTCAAAATCCAATTTTGTCATTATTCGGTCTTAAATATTTTTAATAAATTAAAATTTTTTTAGAAACTTCATTGTTATTATTTATTTGACTTCAGCATTTTTTGTTTTTTAATGATACCATAAGGCGTCATTTATACTTAATCGTGTATGAAATACACATGGACGGACAATATTAAATAGGATTGGAAGACAAGGTGGTCCTTTATTTTAATCTATACTAAATTTTACTGGCAACACTTTATCGTAGTAAGAGTGGAGAGCGAATATAAGACTGGGGTCTAATCACGGCATTAGATATCGAGTATATTATCGTATCAAATAATATTTCGATACGTGTCGATTAAGCAAATCACCGTATACGATATGAGCCGAATCGTAATTTTCTAGCAAATTGTTATAGATTTACGAACATTTGTTTTCCAAATGCAAACAAATGAAAAAAACAAGCAACTTAAACAGAAATTGTGTGCGAAAAAAAAGTTTTTAAATAAAATTATTTTTAAAAATAAATCCTATATTTTTGTTTATTTATCTTCATCAAACAACCAAGACCATTGTGTGATACGCATTAGGAAGGATGTAAGAGATACAAGCGACTATTTGTCCCTGCCGGCTTTGTTTTAAGATATTAAGTAAGGTTTAGACTAATAAAGGAAGCATTCAGTGTAGTATCCCAGCAAAAAATTTGGTTACTGGTAGGCAAAAAAGTATATGAGGATTTAAGTCGTAACTACTTATAATTTGACTCGATAACTATTTATTTTTGATTGAGAAGTCCAAAAAATAAGGGGTACCCCTTACAAATGTATTTACATTGTCACAGCAATTAGCTAATTATTATTTGGCTTACTTGAAGCTAAAAAATAAGTAGTCAAATAAACAAATTAGTATTAAAAAAAATTTTATACATATGCACAGTGGTAGATTTCGGCCAAAACCATATATATTTTTTATTTCTTGTTGTAAGGTCATAAATTTTAGTATGTGACTTAATTGTTTAATTCACAAAACCTCTTGTATCTTTGTATCGAGTGTAATATTTGCTTAACAATTTGTATCAAATACAATTTTTGGTTGTTGTTTTTAAACACCAAGTGTATATTGTATCGGTTTGTATCTTGTATTGTTGGACAAAAGAAGAACAAGCACCATACAAATACTCTCTGAGAGTACATATATGCTAATGCTCTTTGGGTATCGTATTAAATACGATTTTTGCAAAACATATGAAATAAAATTGTAAAAGTGTATTTCATTTTTGTATGAAAATTACCAACAACAAATTTTACACTATTGTATTTAATACTAAAATACAATCGATATAAAGATACAAGAGGTTTTGTGAATTAAGCAATTGTATTGAATACAATAGTGTAAACTTGTTGTTGATAATTTTCATTAGGGATGTGACGATACGCCGTTTTGCCGATCCGATACCGATACCGATATTTAAAAATAAATATCGCCGATACCGATTCCGATACCGATACGAATATTGAAATTGAGTTCAAGTTTAGATTAAAAAAACTCAAGTGCAATTTTTTTATTATAACAAATTACATTATAAGAGAGAATATTTAAAATTGATAAAACATTGGAAGTAATTTTTAAGGAGCTACATTTTCTTTGCTTCCAAAAAATCTATATTAAAAATATGCAGATAATTAGTAGAAAAGCAAGAAAAAATGTTTAATTCCTTTATAATTTTAAAAAAATACTCGCCATGCTTTTTAAAAAATCGATTTTTTTGTAAAGGACATTTATCAACTAATATTCTTCTAAATAACTTATTAGCTTAATTATTAAAAGACTTCTAAGTTTATATATATTCACTTAAATTTACATGAAAATACAGTTCTAAGTTTAAATTCGCATAAAAAAAATTGTGAAAATGGGTCATTTTTTATCCTTTTTCCTTGAGGAAAAATCATTATAGAATACCGAAAAAGAAATTTGTCCTAGCATCGCTTCCAGTTCGGTGATTGGTAATCGAAAAACAGAACTTCTTGCAATGGCAAGGATATGTAAAACTAATTAGAAATTATCCAAATTTGCAATACTTCCAGATCGCGAATTCTACATTTTCATGACTTTTTGGAGTATCTTTTTTTTTTGCTGGAATAATATTTAAAAAACAACGACTTGAATTTGAATTCATGGTAAAATTAACCAGAAATAAATATTTTTTTTTTACAAAATAACAGCATAATATATTATTAATTTTTAAAATTGGTATTAATAAGATTTACAAAATAACGAAGTGAATTTAATTCATGGTAAAATCGAACAAAAATAAATTATTTGTTCAAAAAAACTCTGAAAAAATGTTTAAAAGTGTCGTCGTATCGACAGTAAAATATCGCCGATACCGATGTATCGGAAAATCTGAAGTATCGCCGATATATCGGTATCGGTATCGGTATTCGTTACATCCCTAATTTTCATAAAAAATTAGTGTATTCAATATACTTTTATTTCATATGTTTTGAAATAGTCGTATTTATTACGATACTCAGAGAGCATTTGCATGTACTCTCTAAAGCTTAGTCTAGATGGTATGTTGAATCAGGGGTGTTAAGTATGACGATTTTTTACGATATGACAAAAAACGATATGACATACTGTGTTGTCATATCGTAAGTTTTTTACGATATGGCAACACTGAGAAAGCGATGCACCGTGTATGGCTTTCTCGGTGTTGTCATATCGTAAATAACTTACGATATGACAACACAGTATGTCATATAGTTTTTTGTCATATCGTAAAAAATCGTCATACTTAACACCCTGTGTTGAATCAGCAAATGTGTGCTAACACTCATATGCTTTAAAATAACAACAAATTCGCCTGTCAGCACATTCAATATGCTAAGCGTCTACACGGTATGCTGAAAGTACCAAATGTTTTAAAGTCAACATATAACAGCAAATGATATGTCAACATATCAGTTAGCATACAATTTTTGCGTCTAAAGGCGCTTTCACATTGTAATACAAGCTTTGAGATTTTTATTAGATTTTGTAAGACGAAAATCAAACCAAAATCAGTCTGACTGTCAAAAAATCTTAAAGAAACTTTTCTCATTAAATTTTGTTTCTACACTATCACATTCCAAATAAAACGTAACATTTGCATGCAATAAAGCAAATTTTTTCGTTCTTCTTTTTCTTTATTTATGTCGGCAAACAAATACACAACTGTTTTTGTTATTCCTATGTTTGTTTGTGCAATAGACAACCCTTATAAAATGAAAAATGTGATTGTTTAGAAAATTTCCTAAAAATGACGAATACCATAATACTGTCAAATTTCTTTACGTATTATTTGACAAATCATAACAATTTATTTTCACACTGTTGGAATTTTACTTAAGATTTGAGTTTTTGACAACTATTAATACTAAATCTAATAGTCTGAAGGCCGCTTAAATCATATGTTGAATTCCGTATGATGATATATATGCAGTCGTGTAAACATTTGTTTATAAACTTCAAATAAATTTTACAATACTCTTTCTTTATTACTTATTTCTATCAATTATCGCTTTTAGTGCAAAATTAATATTTTTAGTGCGAAATTAATTTTTAAAAATAAAATATTATCTCATCAAAGGATGTACATATCACTAGCATTGTTCTGAAGAATGCAAAAAATTAGAAGATACGCGAAAAATTTCTAAAATATGTTGAAGAAATTTCTTAAGTCAAGGATACCAACGCTGTTGAAACTACAAATAATAATAATCATGAAGTAATAGCCCTTTTTAGACAAAAAATGTTTGTGAATTTGTTTCGGCGCTCTCTTTTGGCTCCGGAGTTGCGGAGCTCAAAACTTTTACTTTGAACTGGCCATAACTCATACAATTCTGCATGGATAACGATTATGTATATCATTTTAGAGTGCTCTAAAATACTTTTCTATTGGTATATACATTTTTGAAATCCATTAACCTATTGTGAACCAAACGCAATTTAAAAAAATTAATCCGACTTTTTACGTAAAAACACCGTTATCTCCAAAACTTACCCATGTAACAGTACTTAACCATGTATATAAATTTATAGAGAACTTTCCAAGCTTTCATTTGGTGTACACTTGAAAGCTATCACTAATGAAATACGGAAGTTCTGCAACTTCAAAAATGAGTTTTCAAAAATATATATTTTTTCGAGGCAATCTCCATTTGTGCATTGGTGTTGTGAAAGTATTGAGTATTCGAGTACCGGGTACTCAATACCGAACATGATTTTCGGTACTCGATACCCAAAAGTACCTACTCAATACTTTCATATTTGTATTTTTTAGGGTAAAAACGAAACTTTTGCATTGAAATAGGTTAAAGTAATACAACTCTGTTAAAACACGTTTTTAAATAATTCTCACCCTTGTCATTTAGAGAGATATTAACTAAATAATTAAAATAATTTAATATTAAAATAATTTTAAAGACCCTAGTTGTTCAAACATGTTTCAATAAATGAGAATTTGCACCCATTAAACATTTTTATTTTGAAATAAAACAGCCGTTAAAAGTATCGAGTAGTATCGAGTACCCAGTTAAAATTGTATCGAGTGATATTGAGTAGTCAAAAGTAGCCGCTTTTTACAACACTATTGTGTATTGGTATGTATATGAAAAGTGCTGTTCAGTTTAGGTGATGTTAAAATTTATAACAGGTTTTTTGCTTGGCAAAAAATCTTTCCTCAGCGAAGCCACTATTCAACATACATAGAGGAGAAAATCCTTAAGCCCGGCCAAAGGCCGGTTAGTCAGACAATCTTTACTCAGCGAAACCACCATTCGACATACATAATGAAAATAAGTATATCAAATGATAACTTGGAAGGTTCTCTACAAAATTATATACATGCTTACGTATCGATATATTGGTTATTTTTTCAGATAACGGTGTGTTTACGTAAAAAGTCGGGTTAAACATTTTTAGAACAGTATTTGGTTCAGAATGGGTTAACGGATATCAAATTGTGTTGACAGATATAAACCAGTAGAAAGGTAATTTATAACACTTTAAAATTATGTATGTACATATCCTTTATATCCGTGCAGAATTGTAGAAGTTTTTGCCAGTTCAAAATAAAATTTTTGAGCCCCGTAACTCCGGAACCAAAAGAGAGCGCCGAAAAAATTCACAAATATTGTTTGTCTAAAAAGTGCTATTACCTCATGATTTTTTTATTTTAATTTTCAACAGCGTTGGTATTTTTGACTTGTTCCGAAGAAATTACTAAACTGTAAAGAATAAGAAAATCACATAAGTCGCGAATATATCGAAAATACGCAAGAAATTGATAACATCCCGGAAATTGCAATGTTCCGTGCCGAATCAGGCAACATAGTTAACATATAATATGAGAGCTGAGCTGAGCTGAAATATAAATTCTATATGCTATCAAATTTGTTATATGCTGAAAAGCTTGCGTACGCTTTTCAACAAATAACATATCTGTCAGCATACGTAGTAAATATGTTAAAACGTAAAAATATGGTGTCTACACGATATGCTAAAATCGTAAACATACGTTTGTTGACAACGTTAAAAATGGTCGCCTTATGTGGTTAAACATACGTACGTTGAAAAAATTTTGTGTACACGATATGTCGGCACTGGTGACAAATTTTTTACCATAAATATGCTGATTCAACATATCGTCTAGACTAAGCTTAAGAGTATTTGTATGTATCTTGTTCTTCCTTTGTCCATCAATACAATATTGCAAGCCGATACAAATTACACTAGGTGTTCACAAACAAATAAACAAAAAGTGTATTTGATACAAGAACGGCGATACAAATTGTTGTGAATTAAGCAAATTAGTTAAAGGCCATTGTATTACCGTTTTTAAATTTTTGCCACGCCCATGAATAACGCCTCTCATATTGTTATGGCCATTACTCCGCCATTTCTTGCCCAATCCTAAAGATTTATAATCACTGTAATGGTCTTGCCCAATCCTAAAGATTATAATCACTGTAAATGGTTTTAAGGCAACTAAGTTTCTCACTTTAATGACTTTAAAATCTTACGTCAAATTCTTTGTGCTTTTTCTAGTATAAACTTTTAATATATTTTTTTTATTTTTCTAGGTCTAATGACAATTACAATTTTTACATTGCTTAAAATATAAAAATTGTTATTTGTTATAATTTTGTCAATTGTCACAAAGTTCAGAATAAGGGGGTTATATATAAATTTTTATTAAAGATAATTTTTATTATGTGAACTTATACAATATTCATATTCGAAGTATTGTAAAGGTATTTTTATCAAACTATAAATTAAATTAGACCGTAACTTTTTAAGATTAGCCATTAAATTGAGAAGAAATATTCAAATATCCTTAGAAGTATATTAATTAAAGTTACATATTTTGTCCCTTTTTTATAAAAATAAACTCGCAAAGTAGAAATTCTTAGATACTTTTGTCTCTAAATCAAGGTAAGAAAAAAAGGAAACGTTTGATTTAGTTTTGTTTTATATATTTAAATGTCTAAAACCCAAACAAAACAAAAACAACGAGAACGATATTCCCATATAGTTTGTATTGTTTGTGCTTGTGTGCACTAAATGTACATTAACTTAAAATTACGCAGCTAGAAATGAGAACAAAATCGAACAATTTTAAGAAAATCCATTTGCAAACGTTTCCCGATTAATATGCTCATCATAGTAGAGAATGTGTTAGTGTAATTATGCTAAACACATTTCTGCTTTTGTTTTGTTTGCAAATGGATTTTCTTACGATTGAAACGGGATATCAAAGCAAGCAGATGAGTGAAAAGCCAATTGTTTTGTTTGAAATATTTGTCATTGCAAAAGTATTTGTCTGGTTTTACGCATGTACAAAACGACTAAAAATATTTTAATAGTTTGTGTCTTCGCATGAAACGTTTGCGAAAAGTTTTGTTTTTGGAACGTAAGTTCCTTATGGCGCGCCATGCACATCAATGCTTTGAATAACAAAAATCAATGCTTGGAGGGTAAAACAATTTTTTTTAAATGAAAAAATACTGGCGAATACTGGTTAGAAAAATACTGGCATAATGGTGTTGCATACTTTTAGGATTTTTAGATTTTCATTTGTGAGTTGGATAAGTGGTGCGTGGCAGTGATAGCTGAAGCTGTTTCAGCTAACTAATATTTATCTATATCTATATACATATATATATATATATATATATATATATATATATATATATATATATATATATATATATATATATATATATATATATATATATATATATATATATATATATATATATATATATATATATATATATATATATATATATATATATATATATATATATATAAAACTGAATATCTGTTTGTTTGTATGTATGTTTGTTTGTTTGAAAGCTATGTACTCCCAAGCCAGTGAACTGATCTCACTGAAATTTTCACAGTATATTACTAATGATCTGGAAAGAACAATAGTCTATATAATTTTGAAATATTATAAGTGGGCGTGACACTTCCAATATAGAAGAAATTTATATTTTAGGATATTTATCGAACTAATGTAGCTAAAGGCTTAAAAATTTGTGTGAGTAACTCTTTTTATAATGTTTTTAAAGAGATATTATTAAAGAGTGGACAAGTGGGCGTGGCACCTCCCATATATATCAAATATATATTTTGACATATCATGGGAACTAATGCGCTAAAACACCTAAAATGTTGTAGGAGTTACTCCACTGATTTATGCTTTGTTTTACAGAAAATAGTCAGAGAAAAATAAGTGGGTGTGGCAGCTCCCACATTTCAGCTTCTCAGAAACTATGCAATCGATTTTTATGAAATTAAAAACATAGATACATCCGCGTCTAAAAGAGGACATAGGCTATACATTTTTTTTCAATAGGACTACGAAGGGAGGTAGGGGATATTTCGTCCTCTTTTAAACTATTTATTCGATTTTGATGAAATTCAAAACATAGATAAATCTGAGACTAAAAGCAGACAGGCTATTCATATTTTCAAAAATAGGACCACCAAAAATGGTAGGTGAAATTTCTTCCTCTTTGAAACTATGTATCTGTCCGATTTTGATGACATTCAAAACATAGATAGATCTGAATCTTAAAGAAGACATAGGCTATACATTTTTTCAGAAATAGGACCCCGAGCGAAGGTAGGGGCAAATTTCTTCCTCGTTGAAACTATCAATCCGATTTTGATACTATTCAAAGCATAGATAGATCTGAGTCTAGAAAAGCACATAGGGTATAAACTTTTTAAAAAATAGGACCAGGAGGGGAGTTAGGGAGAAATTTCTTCCTCTTTGAAACTATCTATCCGATTTTGATGAAATTCAAAACATAGATAGATTTGAGTCTATACATTTTTTTAAGAATACATTTTGGGTCACTTCTGTATTACATTGTAGTTAGCTTTCAGTTAGTCTAAAAAAGTTAACTATAAGTTGATTATTTTTGTAGTCGACTAAGATTTGCTGGTAGGGTAAATACAAAAAAAAAATTAACAAATGAATAACCGTACACACCCACACACACAAACCAACTTTGTTTACTTTTCTTGTTGAAGTAATAGATGCGTTCAACTACCCATGGGTTTTTACTATTATGCACTGGATTTATTGAAAAAGTAAACAAACAGGCCTACTATTATTTTTATGTTTATGTTTTATACACTCTCAGAGAGTCTCTCTGAGTAATTTTGCTAATTGCATATACATATGCTAGACAATTTTTCTACAGTTTTTAGTATTGCATATCTGCTACACAGTAGCAGATATTTTGTTTTTGTTGTGCTGCATGTGGTAGCATATATCCTAGACTTGCAAGAGCTGCAAGGTTTGCAATAGCAGTTTCCTACGAAGAGTGATTTCCCCTAATATAATAGTGGAAATCACTCTTGGTAGCATATTTGCACCTCTAGGATATAAACTATCATTTTCTGCTACAAAGAATGAGTGTCTTTTTCATACATGTAGGAAATACATACATATATAACAATGTATAACTATGTATGTAATTTTTCAAATGTACCATAAAAAAGAACCACTTTTAAGTTTTTCTTAACTTATTATTTGTAGATTAATTCTGAACTAACATTTATTCAAGATGTATACATTTGATATTTAAATACAAAAAAATAAATGCACAAATAAATAACCGAACACACACAAACCAACTTTGTTTACTTTTCTTGTTGAAGTAATAGATGCGTTCGACTACCCAAGAGTTTTTGCTATTATTTACTGGAATTATTAAAAAAGTAAACAAGCAGCCCCACTATTAGTTTGTATTTTATTTTCATGTTTATGTTTTATACACTCTTAGAGAGTCTCTCTGAGTAATTTTGCTAATTGCATATAAGCTAGGCAAGTTTCCTACAATTTTTAGTATTGCATATCTGCTACTGTGTAGGAAATGTAAGTTTCTTATACTTTGTTCTTGTTGTGTTGCATATTGTAGCATATATCCTATACTTGCAAGAGTTGCAAAGTATGCAATAGCACTTACCTACGAAGGGTACTTTTCCCTAATATAACCAAATGTAACAAATAAATGCATCTCTTGTAATACTAAATAGCCTAAATAGTTATTTCATATTTATTTTTGTTGATTATATATTTTACATATGTTAGTAAACTATGCACATTGGTTTGTGGCAAAAAAATGGAAGTAATTCAGTATCTTCGTAACTGCTGAAGCCAGTGACATGAAATTTAACATGGTTATAGCTGAGGTGTTGTCCGTCTTAAGTTTGAAGAGTTTGGGGTGCTGGCTCCTTCAAAAGAGGCTCCAGGGGTTCCCCAAATTGGTAACCTCGGGTATGTCAAACTTTAAAAAAATCGCCAAAACTACATTTTTGTCCGATTTCCAAACCCTTTCCCATTTTGGAATTCGCTATCAAATGCCTACATTTGCCTCACTAACGGTTTGAGTTGCTCTTCGATAGTTCAAAAGTTACAAGCCTTGCAAAAAAATTTTTTTTTCCAAATTTGGCGATCTTATTCTGGTATGTATTGTTTAAACTGTGAAGTTATCTTAAGTCGCAAACTTATACCAAAAATTGAATAATAATCTGCACAATTCAACAAAAATTTTCGAATTTACCGAATCAATTTATCTTAATGTAGTGAGAAATTAATTTTTTTATATTTTTCATTTTTTTATTTTTATTTTCATTTAAATCAGACAAAAGAACTTGAAGATGTGCCATTAAAGTTAAGAAAAAATATAAAAAAATTAATTTTTGTTGGATTGGTATTGAAAATAGTGTAAAAATTAGGGATGTAACGAATACCGATACCGATACCGATATATCGGCGATACTTCAGATTTTCCGATACATCGGTATCGGCGATATTTTACTGCCGATACGACGATACTTTTAAAAATTTTTTCAGAGTTTTTTTTTAACTAATAATTTATTTTTGTTCGATTTTACCATGAATTAAATACACTCCGTTATTTTTTAAATCTTATTAATATCAATTTTAAAAATTAATAATATTTTATGCTGTTATTTTGTAAAAAAATTATTTATTTTTTGTTAATTTTACCATGAATTCAAATTCAAGCCGTTGTTTTTTAAATCTTATTCCAGCAAAAAAGAGATACTCCAAAGAAGTCATGAAAATGTAGAATTCGCGATCTGGAAGTATTGCAAATTTGGATAATTTCTAATTAGTTTTACATATCCTTGCCCTTGCAAGAACTTCTGTTTTTCGATTACCAATCACCGAATTGGAAGCGATGCTAGGACAAATTTCTTTTTCGGTATTCTATAATGATTTTTCCTTAAGGAAAAAGGATAAAAAAGTACCCATTTTTAAAATTTTTTTATGCGAATTTAAACTCAGAACTGTATTTTCATGTAAATTTATGTGAATAAATATAAACTTAGAAGTCTTTTAATAATTAAGCTATTAAGTTATTTAGATGAATATTAGTTGATAAATGTCCTTTAAAAAAATCGATTTTTTAAAAAGCATGGCGAGTATTTTTTTAAATTATAAAGGAATTAAACAATTTTTCTTGCTTTTCTACTAATTATCTGCATATTTTTAATATAGATTTGTTGAAAGCAAAGAAAATGTAGCTCCTTAAAAATTACTTGCAATGTTTTATCAATTTTAAATATTCTCTCTTATAATGTAATTTTGTATAATAAAAAATTTCACTTGAGTTTTGTTAATCTAAACTTGAACTCAATTTCAATATTCGTATCGGTATTGGAATCGGTATCGGCGATATTTATTTTTAAATATCGGTATCGGTATCGGATCGGCAAAACGGCGTATCGTTACATCCCTAGTAAAAATATGAATTTGGTCTTGAGGTCTTCATTTTCTTTGCGTGATAACAAACAACATATAAGACTTTTGTTTGGATTATTTTATATAATTTTAATGGTAGAGACCTGCAGATTAAGATTTTTTAATTTGTTTTTAGAGTTTCGCAAAATTTGTGGTCACTTAAGGAAAAATATCAAAAATTTAGTAAAATTTAAGGTTTTTCGTTAATTTTTTTAATCTTTGACCCGCAATATCTTAAAAACTACTTGAGATACCGCTATGAAATTTTCAGCGTTTTAAGATGGTATAGCTACTAAGAAAAAACAGTAAGAAGCTTGGACCAAATACAATTCGAATTAAGTTTGTTTTAGTAATAACAAAAAGTGATATGAAAATCTGACATTTTTCGGTATTTTTCTTGTCCTGACTATACTAGTCGCGGGGGCCATTATCGCCACATAAGGAAAGTTGCTATCAAAAATAGCTTCAAAATTCCGGCCGAAAAGTTGAGATCGCAGCTTTGCTATTTTTGTACCACTCATGCAAACATGAAAAATATTTTTAAAAATGATCTATTATAGATAGAGCATAGCTTTTTAGCTTGTCAGCTTGTTTTTTTTTTGTCCTCTATCCAAGTCATGTTAACTGGGTTAAGGTCTTTGAAGAAACTTATTTTTTATAATCAAAATACTGAGAGTAACTTTTTGACAAAAAAGTTTACAAAAAATCTACTTTTTTTAACTGTAAAATTGAAACTGCTGCCATTTCTCACTCCATTAAGATAAATTGATTCGGTAAATTGGAAAATTTTTGTTTAATAGTGCAGATTATTATTAAATTTTTGGTATAATTTTGCAACTTAAGACAAATTCACAGTTTAAAAAATACATTCCAGAATAAGATCGCCAAATTTGCAAAAAAAAATTTTTTGCAAGGCCTGTAACTTTTGAACTATCGGAGAGAAATTCAAACCGTAAGTGAGGCAAATGTAGGCAGCAGATTCCAAAATGGGAAAGGGGTTGGAAATCGGACAAGAAATGTAATTTTGGCGATTTTTTTTAAAGTTTGACATACCCGAGGTTACCAATTTTGGGAACCCCTGGAGCCTCTCTCGAAGGAGCCAGCACCCCAAACTCTAAAACTTAAGACTGACAACACCTCAGCTATTACCATGTAAAATTTCATGTCACTGGCTTCAGCAGTTACGAAGATACTGAATTATTTCCATTTTTTGTGCCACAAAATGCTATATTGTGCAATGCTATATTGGAATATCATTACTAAATATTGTAGTAATAGGTTTATGGTAACTAAAATATGATAAGTGAGCGTGGGAGGATATAGAAGTCATATATCATGAAAACATTGCATCAATGGTGGTACCATATTTAGTCCTACCCAGTAGAGTTGTGTCGTTCCGGAACGACCTCGTTCCATGGCACGATTCCCTAATTGGAACGGCTCGGAACGATTCAATAAAAGGAACCTTGCGAATTTTCTTAAGGTTAATTTTTTATCGTTCCTCTTTCGGTAGTTGCAAACCGTCTTGAGGAGTAATTAATTTATTTTGACAAACGTCATAGACAAACGTTCAAGACCATGTGTTACATTTGTTTTGTTCACTTATTACTGTACACTTCTTTGTGTAGAGATTGTTTTATTTATTTATGGTTATGATAGATTTTATTATTTTCAAAAATGTATTGCCCACAACAAGGCTATAATTTTGTTTACAAATATTTTACGAAAACAACGAATTATTTTATTATTATGTCAGAAAATTAAAATAAACCTTAAAAAATGTTTGTTGACGTTTTTAGGATCGACAGAGACGTTCTTTCATTCACTGTTCAAAGTAAAAAGCCGGAACGATGAACGAAAGGAACGATTCCACAAAAGGAACGATTTTGCCCAACTCTAGTAGTCAGTGTTCTGCAAGAAACTAAGTCTAAATCTAACTATTTTTAAAAAAATTGTGCTAAGCGTAATCTTTCATCTTTACCGAAGTTAATATTGAAATCGCCGCCAAGTATGGGCGGATGTTCATGATATCCTGATAATGCCTCCAGAAGAAAATCCATTATGTTGGCAATGAATTGATTAGCCGGTATATAAACTGTCATCATAAAAATTTGTCTACCGCTAAGCAATGTGCATCTCGCGGAGCATATATCTCCTAAATCACATTCCGATTGGTTTACGCAACGGGAATTTATTCTCAAACAAACATTATTACATACCTCGTTTATAAGTATTTCTTATTTACAAATAAAAACGTAGTGCTGTCAAGTATGTCTTTTTGCTGTAACTTACTAACTCACGAAAACAATTGCTGAATAACGCACTATTTGCAAATAAGAAGTTTGACATGTCACATTTACACATGTTTATTAATAAAAAGTAATAAATATATAAATATACTAATAAATAGATAAGTACTCAGTAATTTAATAAATGACAATAAAAAGAATTCGGCAGCATTTTACGTTCTTATTTACAAATAAGCACTGTGTATAAACGTATTAATAGACAGTTACATCGTGTTGCGAATCACCAACATTTTGATAGATGGCTCTCACGTTTAATGCTTGGTCGTCTGTAGTGTGTTATGTGATTGCAATTTTCAATTTCGAATAGTTCCTCGCTACCGAGCCATGTTTCTGATAACATTAATACAAGTGACTTTTGTATTATATTGCTATGGAAATCACGCGCATGTGCACAGATACTAAGCAATTGAGGGAAAATATCATATTTCCTGCATTTATTTTCTCGAGTAGAAGTTGACCAATCGAGCAATATCGCCACCACATTTAACATATGTATGTACTCCCTTCTCGGTCGGAGGGAAAAATCGTTCAAACTGAATTTCACTATTTCGAGCTATTAGAATAAAAGGTTCCATGTGAAAGAAAGTACAACAATGTTCTAATTGCAAAAATAATCTCTTTAAATCAATATACAGTATAATTCGCTTATAAGCCACACTGCTTATAGTAGAATTAGCGATATATTCCAAAATGTTAGTTTTTCTGTCATCTATAAGTAAAATACCTGCAAAATATTTGTTATTTAGTCCATTAGTCCTATAGTCCTATAGTCCATTTTCGCTTATACGCCACCAAAATTTGGTTTGAAATATCTTAAATATATGCAAGTTATGGAAGATATAATCCAAAATGCAAAAGTCAAAAATAATATATTTTGTAATCATAATTTTATGAAAATATTACTCATATTGAAGAAAAAATTGTTTTTATTTTAGCAATCTTAATTGCAATATTTGTGAATTGAGTAAATAAGGAAGTAATTTATTAACGTTAGTTTTATTTTTCTTTGTTAAAAGAAATAATTATATGGGGATTCGCATATAAGCCACAAATTGGCTTATATAAAAATCAAGATATAGTCCAATTCGCCTTACAGTCCACAAAAAAGGTGCAAATGAGGCAGTGGACTATAAGCGAATTTTGCTGTATTAACCAAATCTCCGAGTTAGAATCAATTTTAGCTATTACTTTCATTTTAAGATAGCATATGGAACTGCTTTTTCGCGAAAGTTGTGATACCACGTAGATGGAACCATTTGTAAATGGCTACGGCATTTTGACCAAAATGTTAGTTGGAACCTTTTTATTCTAAGTGCTCGATTTGTAGCCTATACACATAATTTCAATCTTTTCGGACTTCAAGAAGTATCTTTTCTTTTAAAATATATTAAAATCGTTAAAACCGTAAAGATTGTCAAAAGCATTCTTGTAAATAGCGAAAATTCGCCTAATTATGCTAACATCGTAAATATATCCAAGTCTAAAATTGACCTAACACCGTTTAAACTGTGGAAAGGTAAAAAAAGCAAAATATTGCTTTTAAAGCGAATATTCGCGAAAAATTGCAATATTGCAAGAAACCTATAGTATTGATTAAAAATCGCTAAAGCTGTTAGCAATGGCAAAAAATTGGTAGTAATTTCAAAAATTTCGAAAATTCGAAAAAAACTTGCCAATTTTTAAAAGATAGGAGGGTCTAATATTCTTAAACGATAGCTTATATTGTAAAAAAGCAATAACTTTCAAAAGATCAATTCTATCATGGAAATAGTGAAAACAAATTGCCAATTGCAAACAAGCTCTAAAATTTATTATAAATCATATGGAAAAATGGAAATTACAAAAACAACCCGTTTTTACGCTTAGTGTTTCGTTTTACAAAGATAGCAAAGGCCAAAAACATCTAAAAATATTTCTTATCTCGGATATGAGAAAATTTTCGAAAACTAGCTTTATGCTATAAAGAAATAATTGAAACTGTGTTGAGAACAACAATATCTTAAAAAACACATAATTCGCGGAAATGGCGAAAAATCGCAAACATTTGCGGACTACTGAATTAATCTTTTTTTTGTTTGATGTTTTGGAACTCACCAATGTAGCCTTCTGGAAGTATTTTTTCTTTGTTTACAGTCTCCAAAAATAAGCATCCATTTTTGGAATGGTTGGAGAGGGAAAGATTCCCGTTTCTTAATTTTTCCGTGGTTTGCCTACATACCAAATTTCAGTCTTCTAGGACTTCAGGAAGTACCCTACAATTTTTATTACATGTAAAATATGCACCTTAGGTATTTTGGGGTTTCAGGAAGCATCCTAGAATTTTGATTACATGTACAAATTTGCACCCCCTTTACGAAAGTTTCCCCTTTCTAAATTTTTACGTAGTTTTTATGCAATTTGCATACTAAATTTCTGTCTTCTACGACTTCAGAAAGTATCGTAAAATTTTGGTTACATGTAAAATATGCACCCCCTTTTCGAAAGGTTGGAGGTGGAAAGTTTCCCCTTTCTTAATTTTCCCTTTGTTTGTATGCTGCATACATACCAAATTTCAGTCTTCCAGCGCTTCAGGAAGTACTAGGGTATTCACTCGAATAATGTTTGCTCGATTAATCGAATAATTAAAGTCAAATAATGTTCGATCAAACAAAAAATTTATATTTCGAGTAAAAATTTATTCGAGTAATTTTGGTCGAGTAATCGAATAACTTGATTAAAATATTTTATGTAAATTTCCTTTTTCTTAATGAGTTTTTGTAGATTTCTTAATAAAAAGTGGAAATTTTTTTTATATGAAATTAGCCATGAATTCGAACGTTATTTCATACTAATAGTCCGCATGATTAAAAAGTTAAGTAAATAATGTAGTAACAATAATAGGGAGAAAGAAACCAACTTCAAATATCTTTTAAAAAAATTCGGAAATATAAACACCAAACAAAAATTATTTGAAATAAAGAAGATATTTCGAGAGCAACTAGTTAACTAGATGTTTCGTATTAAAACATAGAAAGTAATGTTCGGAATTATAAAAGCCTTAAGGTAGGAGGGTCACATTTGGCAAATATTTGCCGAAAAAACGTAACCTACGGACAAGTTAAAATTGTATTTTCTTTAATTACAATATTATTTGAAATATGCGTTCGCATTTATTAAAAATAATATAAAAATAGCTTTTTGCAGCATAATTAACCTTATTTTGTGATATCAAAAAACAAGTTTAATCAAACTAACTTTGAGCAAAAGTAGTGGTTACGTTTTTTAGGCAAATATTTCCCAAGTGTTACAAGTTAATATTTATAACAACAATAGTGCTATGCCAATTCTGGTTATTTTTATTCTGCATTGAATACAGGACAGGTCGGAATGTTATTAAATATTTCCTGGCGCAAAATTTTCTCAAAGCGCAACATTGAACAGTGAAAAAAAAACATTTTAAAGAATTTCTTTTGTGTTCATTATTAAAATATATAAAAACGCGAAAAAACTTGTTTCGTTTTATTTTTGTCCACTAAAATGTACAAAAACCCGATTAAATTCAAACTTTTCCGATTAACTCGAATAATTTTTAGCAGTGAAGCTTACTCGAATAACTCGAACGAAATAAAAGTTTTACTCGAGCTCGAGTAATATAAAAACCTCAATTTCGATTAATTGATTAATCGAACAATTGAAAAGTCGATTAAAATGAATACCCTAGGAAGTACCCTAGAATTTTGATTACATGTAATATATATTTCAAGTATAATTTTGTGACGATCACATTACGTATAAAATCATTCAATTCGATAATAAAAAAATAAGAAAGTTATTAGCCGTTAACAGAAAACAGCTATTTTATTTTTCATACAAAATTAACTTAATTCACAAAAAATTTTGTATGGGATATAAAATCGGCTTTTTTCACTTAATGCCATAACTTTCTTATTTTTTGTCAGATCTCCTCGATCTTGATATCTCAAAATAAATATTTGCTCGTGTCCAATCCGGACTTATTTTGGAGCGGCAACGCACACTATAGAAAGCTTTGCTGCATTTGCTCTGAAGATATTAAAAAAAATTATATAAAAAATTATGTGGGAGCTGCCACGTCCAGTAATTTTTGTCTGACTATTTTCTCTAGAACAATGCATAAAATCAATAGAGTAACTCCTACAAAATTTTAGGTGTCTTACCGCATTAGTTCCAATGATATGTCAAAATATATATTTGCTATATATGAGAGGTGCCACCCACTCCTTAATAATATCTCTTTTAAAACATTATAAAAAGAGTTACTCACACAAATTTTGAAGTCTTTAGGTGCATTAGTTCCATAAATATCTTAAGTTAAAAATTGCTTCTATATGGGAAGTGCCACGCCCACTTATAATATTTCAAAATTATATAGACTATTGTTCCTTCCAGATCATCAGTAATATACTGTGAAAATTTCAGCAAGATCGGCTCACTGGTCTAGAAGTCCATAGCTTTTAAACAAACAAACAAACAAATAATCACTTTTCTATATGTATATAGATAAATATTAGTTAGCAGAAACAGCTTCAGCTATCACTGCAACGAACCACTTATCCAAGTCACAAATGAAAATTAAAAAAATGCTAAAAGTATGCAACACCATTTTAAGCCAGTATATTTCTAACCAGTATTCTCGCCAGTATTTTTTCATTTTCAAAAAAATTTTTGTTTTACCCCCCCAAGCATTGATTTTTATTATTCAAAGCATTGATGTGCATGGCGCGCCATAAGGAACTTACGTTCCAAAAGCACATACTGATTTTAATGGCAATTTTCTTTTTTTATATATCTTGATGCAAAATTAGCAATTATTTCTGTGGTATTTTTATTGACTAAATTATGTTTTTCATTTGTTACAGCACGTCTTCACGCGCAATAATTATTTCCGAACATAAGCAAATACAAAAATTTTTAGTTATTAAATAAAAATATACTGATGAATACATATTTTATTATAAATGTTTACTTTATTACGATGGAAGCGGCTCAGCACGCCGGGTGTAGATAGTTCTTAATAATGGCCATAATCACACGAGACTAATTCATCTGGCATAAAATGTATACGTACAAACAGCTTTGTGTGTATTAAGCAAGGCATATTCATTACAGGTGCCAATTTAAATAAAAAAATACAACACCACAAAACACAAGTATTTTGTTGGTAGAAATACGCCAGAAATATGTCAAATCCATTATCTGTGAGTCGCACACATTATAAGCTCTCTCAAATTTACTAACATATGCCCGTTGTTGATAGAAAAATCCCAGGCATGTGTCAAAATCTATTGTCTGTGTGACGCACACATTTTCAAATTTACTAAAACAGCTGTTCTTGTAGTGGTACCAGTTCAATCTACCTTGGTATTAAGCTATGTACAGACGATTGTCAGATCTTACAATATTGTATGTAAAATATGGTATAAAGTTCTTACAATCGTGTGAACTGAAAATTTTTGTCTGACAACGTTGCCGGAAAAAGCATTGCCAGTCGATTTTAATACTACCTGCTGACAAAAATTGTTAGACATCTTACAATCGTGTGAACACATCGCGTTGCCATTGTCAGATTATTGTCAGACATATTTTAATTATCAGATGTGCGAAGTTTCTGCAGCCGAAAATGGCGCCATTGTCAGAGACTTCTTTATATTTGCAGCACTGCACACATATTTTTTTAGGGAAAAAGGAAAATAAAAGAAACTATGCAGCTAAAATAGTTAAAACTGCTTCTTGATGTTTAATACTAATTTATATTTTTACTTTTTAAAGTTAACACAAGCACAGATGATAAATAATTGATAATTTCTGACAATCGTGTGAAGTGCTAATTTTTTTGCTGACAATTTTTTATTGTCAGTAAATCGTCAGCACATTGGCAGATCTGACCATATTGTAAGATCTAACAACCGTCTGTACAGGGCTTTAGTGTATTTTGCATTCATTTGGTTTTGCAAAGTGTGCATGTATTAGTTTTGTGCTGCTAAAGCTGTTTTTAGACTATTATACGAGCTGTTCGACTTCTGCACAAAATGCTACCCTGATATAATATGTTGTTATTGCTTTTTTAAAACTTTACATAAACTCATTAGAGCAGGGTTGCATTTTCCACAGAAATCGAACGGCTTGTGAGATAGTGTAAAACAGGTATAATGCGGGGTTGTAGCTGGTTGAAAAAGTATGCCAACCAAAATCATTATCTTCCCCTCTCTTCCCCATAAGCTAGCATTTTATGCCAGCACAATTGTTCTCATGTGATCATAGCCAATTCCTACATTACATATCAGAACAAATTTTTACAGGAAACATGCAAAAAGTGAATTTTTTGAAAATTGTGATAATGACAGTCAATTCAAATAATAATATTAAATCTACATAAGTATATTTATGTACGCATATGATAAATACATTCAATACGTTAAACAGTCATTCAATATAAATTTTAATATTCTTTCCGTGTACGCTTTGCATTTTTTTGTTTTAAATTTAAACAACGACTGATTGACTTCCATTACTATTGTGGTGACTTAGTCAAATTAGTATTCGTTGAATTTTTTAAGTTCAAAAAAGTGTTATTTATGCCATTGCTGGTTTCATGTGTATATAGGTTTTGATATAAGAAATTAATTATGAATTTATATTTATTTCGGTATATTTACGTGTTTCAAATAAATGATGAGTTAGCGGATTATTTTGCTTCAAGAATTATTTCAAGGAACTTAAAAATATGTTCATATCGAACCTTTGCTGCAATAGAGTCATAACTCAAAAAACATGATTTTTTGCATAAAAATAAAGGTTGGAAACAAAAAAAAATTATATTTTATTTTGAATCCAAATTGATTATTAGGCTAAGGTTCGCAACGTTGTATTCAGAAAGAATTCGGTATGATTAATATTCCAAGGAACAAG
The DNA here is from genome assembly GCA_956483635.1 of Panzeria rudis. Lineage (NCBI taxonomy): Eukaryota > Metazoa > Arthropoda > Insecta > Diptera > Tachinidae > Panzeria > Panzeria rudis. Next base: position 89,800,131 of record OY101448.1, on the reverse strand, counting down.
GGTTTGGGAATCGGGAATTCCGGGAAAAGTCTGTCTAATATTCCCAGGAGATTTTCCCCAAAAAACGGAAGATTAAATGTTCACGCTATTTTCATAAATATATGGACTTTTTTGACATACATATATATAAGGTGATCGCCAAATTTATTTTGATTCATAAAAGAAATTTGTATCACAATCCTGTTTTTCTTTAATATCAAAATTTTCAATGTTTTTCATAATATGTATTACAAAAGTTCGTTTGACTGACTGTACAACTAAATTTACACGATGAAATTCTTTAAATTCTTTTTAAAAGTTGGTACCTTTTTCATCGTCTGTTTAAATACTAGTACCATGTTTACCGATGTCGGATGATATTTTTCATTCTTACAATTTCATTTGAAACAAAAACAAGTTCGATAAGCACGCAGTAATATTTTTTAATACAAAATAAAAATGTGAACCGTTCCAACTTATACAGAAATCATATCATTTCTCTTAAGCCGAGAAAAATTATTGGTTGATTCGAAAAGTACATGCAAGATGAATTTAGCAATAGATGTCCTTTAGTGACTATAAATAACAAAGTGCAACACTTTGTATAAGTATCAATGATTACAGTGCTCTCTGATCGTTTCCTAAAGTAAATAGTTCGATATTAAAGAACTTTGAGTGATTTGCCGCAATATTAGTGATACAATTTTGTAAACTGTAGTGGAAGTTTTGAGCTCATAGAAGCTGTAAAAACTTTGAGTTGACACCACTTAAATTTATTATAAGTTGACGCAATTATTGAAACCCTGAAGGAGATATTTTAAGATAAATAAAATGAAAAATCAAAGACATTTAGACAGACTGTGGCTCAGGGTATGTAAAATTCAGTGCAGCTGAGTATAGTACTGTTACTTCAAGAAAAATAAGAAACATTACGGCAAGACCTTAAAATTAAATGTTTAACTAATTGCGATATAGTCGTCAATTAGTCTTTATAGAATATCCTACTGTGTAATAACTATAAACTGTATTTGCTTGAATTCACTTAAAAGTTTTTAAAAATTTGTTTTAGAATTGGTTTTATATTTAGTTTTATTTAAAAAGAATGCTCACATTATTAAAACAACCGAAATTTTGCCAATTTCCATTTAATAAATGTATTCAATTTAGAAAATTAACTTTTCCCGGGAATTTCAGGGAACGCGATTCATTCCCGTTTCCCGGGAAGTGCAAAAGTACGGGAAATCTCAAACCCTATTTGTGTTAGTTGATTACCTCAAAATTATTTGAAATTAGTTTTGAAACCTTAAAATATGACCAATTAAGTAGATGTGCATATGTATGTACCTCTGTATGTGAATACATACCCTGAAGGAATCCAGGGGGACGAGTGTCTCCAAGTCACCACTTTTGTCGACAAGTTTGTTGACTTTTTGGTGACAGTGTCAACGAATCGTCTACACTTTCTATTTTGCCTTTAAGCTAAGTACCCTGTTCAAATTTGCGAAAAAAGTTTTTTCATACGAAAAATATGACAAGTAACCAATTATAATAGCCTTTGAAAGTATGCTGCAATTGTGTACGTTTTAAAAAAACCCAACGTGTTTGTTGTAAATTCCACACGAAAAAAGTGGTGCTTATATTATTTCGCATGAAGACTCAAAATGTTGTAGATACATTTCATATGTTTTTCACAAAATAAACAGAGTACTACTTCTGCAACAATTTTTCATGAGAAATTCGTAACAATATTTTTTATATGAACTTTTGACAGCAGTTCGCACGAAATGATGAACATAGTACCATGCTTTAATTGGAAGAGAAGTTTTTGACCAACGTTGTCAACTTTTAAATTTCAAAAGCACTGAAACCAGGAAAAAAACGCGTAATTTTTGTAAAAAGGCACTAAATTAAAAGTTTTTCATTTAATACACTAAATCACAAAATATATTTTTTATATTAAGTAAAACTACAATTACTATAACATTAAATTAAAAATGTTAAAAACCCCGAAGCAAATAGATGATAACTTCAAAACGGCAGGACCAATTGTCTTCAAACATAGGTTAGAAGATTTTGGATTATGTCACATTTAAAACAAAATTTACAAACTAAAGTCGATTAACCCGTTTGGGAGCTGCGGCGTCAAAGACACACAGATTCAACAAAATACATCTACACAGAGTTTCTTCAAGCATAGCTAAGAACACTATCGATCAAGTCACCTTTGAAACAGAAAAAGCTAAATCAAAATCGGTCTAGCCGTTTTGTCTGTACGTGGACTTGTACAGACACACACTACAAACTTATAACATCCTTTTTTGGTCGGGGGTTAAATAAATATGTACTTGATCATTTCATAAAGTAAAATGCATAATTTTTGATGTATTAAAGAACATATCGCACTTGCACTTCAAAAGTGACACAACTCAAAAATATGTCTTTTTCAGAAAACGGGGAAAGAATAGAAATGTATTCACTCCTCAAGAGCTTAGTACACAATTGTTCAATTCACAAGCTCAGTCGTATGTCTTATCGTTTAAAAAAAGACGACACTTGTTATGTGCTTGTGAACAGACAAATTTGTTGTATCGTTATTTTGTCGTATCTTAAATGTCAATTTAATTAATACCAACACAAGGCGAATTAATACCAGGTAGCCTCGAGAGATCAGGTGACTAAGAAATTGTTTCTATATTTGAACTATCAACAGTGTTAATATATCAGCTTTTTGACATTCCAAATATAAATTCGCCGTGCAGAATTTATATTTGGACTATCAAAAAAGCCGATACATTAACACAGTTGGCAGTTCAAATATGGTAAACAATTCGTAGTCACCTGATCTCTCGAGGCCACCTGGTATTAATTCACCTTGATTTGATACCATGGGAGTTTTAATTTGACGCCAAATAGAATAACTTTTTTCGCGACAAGCAATTTTGATTAAAATAGTTTGACAATTAAATTGAAATGAATCAATTATATATTTATCATTAAGAAGAATGTATTTTCTGGTGTTACGTATCACATATATAAAAGATTTTTACAAATTAATCTAACAAATAGAATATTCCCAGACCTGGCCTCAATACAACTATTTGAAGAACATATAAAATTCAATCGTATAATTATAACGCACTTTTGTATGAAAATTACCAACAACAAAAATACAATATTGTATAATTAGACGATTACACAACACATACGACGTTAATACGAGCTTGTGAATTGAACAAATATGTTTGTACAATGTTTTTATGCAATATGAAAAGCAATATGACGAATAATTTTGTACTATTAACTCCAAAAATGCATTCCTTGAGTTGTGTCGCTTTTAAAGTGCATTCGTGATATAATTTCAATCAATCAATTTCAATGTATTTTAATAAAACTTTAATATTTTACTTAAAAAAGTAAATATTAATTTGCGAATATGCACGTTACAAAATTAAAATTAATGTATTTTAATAATTCAAAAAAAAACTTTTTAAAACTGCTGTAATTTATGAAAAAATAAGTCACTATATCTTTAAAACTAGAGTTAATCAGAAGATAAAAATAAAAATTTTCATTGTTGTATATCAGTTGGTATTTCATAGGTTTCACAACATGAATTTTCTCGCTTATGTGAGACATAACGTTAACCGTGCGTAAGGACATTCTGTTACGTAGTTTAGACTTACCCTGCAGCCACACGATCAAGTTTTTCATTCAAGTTTTTCACACGTGCTGCTTGCCAAAATTCAATGTAATTGACAGCTGTGACGTGGTTTGCACGCAACTTGAAAGTAATTTTGTAAAAATAAAACAAAACACTATGGCGGCAGAATATTTGCACAAGAAAATTGTAGTCAGCTGTTTTCTTGACTGTAAATTGAAACACTCAACTTGAAAGAGAAATTGAAAGCAAGTTCGCATCAATTTTAAAAAGTATGAGAGTACTTATTGTAAAAACGTGTGAGTGTATTAAAACTAGATCGTCTAACCCCAAAGTTATATAGATTCATTAAGCGTGCAACTTCTGCGCTTGAAAAGGGAAGTGACAAAAGTTTGATGGCAATATTTGCTAATGACTTAAACGGGCTTATATCAACTGAATATTTATATTTTACTTGGACAAAACTAAATAAATATGTAAATAAATTAGTTTATTCTTCTAAAAGGCTGAAGAAAGTATGTTTAACAAAGGGCTGCATTAGCAAGGAATTTTATTTACACTTTTTATTTATAAATAAAACTTATTTCTGAATTTTATGTTCAGTGCCACCGTCACAAATAAAAAGCATTAAAAATGAAACTAAAAAAGCACCAAGCACTAGCTCTAAAATTTTTCGCGTCGAAAAGTTTAAAAAGCACTAAAAACGGTGCGAAAAGCACTGATTTGACAACGCTGTTTTTGACATCTAGAAAATGATTTTTTATTGTCTCAGTTTGTTGTGTTGAAAATAAATGCGGCTGCACGCAAAACTAAAAATTTTCATAAAAAATGCAATTTAATGGCCTTAGCTAGTAAAAAGTTTCATATGTGTTGACTAGAATCATTAAAATAAACTAGTGAATCTCTGGTACCAATGTCTCCATATGGTCCCATAAGTACCATAAGTAAGTCAATAGTTCCGAGGTCAGTGGTGGAATCTCAATGACAAGCACATGTTAAATGTCTATAGCACAGAGCGTTGCTTGGGAACAATTAGTCAGTAGTACTGGTGACAAAGTCAATAGTGAATCAGTACAATTTTACTATCGACATTTCCTGCAGGGTACATACATGCCCATGTAAGTTCGTCTGTTTTATACTACGTTTGCTACTTAAGCGTAGTATGCAGTTCTCACTGAAATTCAGGTTTGGAGTTTTGCATTTATTTCTACACGGAAAAATAATCGTGTAGAATTTTATACAGAATTTTGTTTGCACACACACAAATTTATATATTTTTTAATTTACAACACACAAAAACACTAAAAATTAATTACAATGTACGAAAAACTAGAAATGTCAAATATTCCGTGACCAAACAATTGTGTGAACATTAATTTTTGTTTCAGTTGACGGAAAAAATTCTCCACTTATTGTTATAACATGCCTGTAATAGACAATAAATGCCAAAATTCCGTGTACTTTTCTTTTGGAACTGCGTACTAGTAAACGGAAATTTCTTTAAGAAATTTACCAACCTGAATTTCAGTTTGTTTTTTTTTACACATACTTCTTATGGCAGCCTGAATATCATTTAGAGCTGCATACTACGCTTTAAATGTAAATGAATCTCAATTGAGACATTTGTGCTTAAATTGATTATTACATTGAAATCGTGATTGTCAATAATAGCGAATCCTATAAATAAGTAAGAGCGATTATATTATATTCACTTCCCAGCAGCTAAATTTACAACTAGATACGCTATGTGACAGTCATATTACTAGTTGTAATGTTACTGGTCAAAAACAGGGACCGTCATATTCCTAGTTGTAGCAAGACTAGTAACGATGCTAGTAAAAAAAGAACAATCATATTACTAGTTGTATCGAGACAATAACGATACTAGTCAAAAAAGGACACAAATTTCAGGTATACGGCTTGTATATAAAACATATTTTTAGCTCTTGAAAAAATAAATAGAAAGTGGTTCAGAGGGTGAAATATGAGGAATGTGAGTTCGTACCGCGGTTGAGCCAAAGTTTTTTTAAGAGTTACAAAATCTAAATAAACAAACTAGTAAGAGCACTAGGTTACAACAACTAAGGTTCCAACTGGGATATAACTGTATACAAATGAACTAGTTGGGCTCCTATGACAACCTACTGTTAATATCGATAGTTCGATATATGAAAAAAGAACAGATGGGCAACTAGTCTGAAGTACAAAGGAACTAGTATAGCTCTAACTACATACTAGTTACTTTGTCTGCAGGGTTATTTAGGGATTTTAAAAGAGTACATCACCGTTCACATTGTAGCGACTTCTCTGCACATATTTAAACTTAAGCTATTGAAACAGTTTTTCTTATTTTTATTGCCTGCAGACAGGCCTGCCATATTTGCCGACTTTTTGCCTCAAAATTATTAAAGTTCCGATTTTTGCTCCAAAAATGCAGATTTTTCAATAAACACTTAAAACAGGGTAGCCGACTTAGCTAAATTACATAAATTACATAACATAACATAACATAACATAACATAACATAACATAACATAACATAACATAACATAACATAACATAACATAACATAACATAACATAACATAACATAACATAACATAACATAACATAACATAACATAACATAACATAACATAACATAACATAACATAACATAACATAACATAACATAACATAACATAACATAACATAACATAACATAACATAACATAACATAACATAACATAACATAACATAACATAACATAACATAACATAACATAACATAACATAACATAACATAACATAACATAACATAACATAACATAACATAACATAACATAACATAACATAACATAACATAACATAACATAACATAACATAACACAACATAACATAACATAACATAACATAACATAACATAACATAACATAACATAACATAACATAACATAACATAACATAACATAACATAACATAACATAACATAACATAACATAACATAACATAACATAACATAACATAACATAACATAACATAACATAACATAACATAACATAACATAACATAACATAACATAACATAACATAACATAACATAACATAACATAACATAACATAACATAACATAACATAACATAACATAACATAACATAACATAACATAACATAACATAACATAACATAACATAACATAACATAACATAACATAACATAACATAACATAACATAACATAACATAACATAACATAAAATATGACCGCAGACCATGACCGTCCGAAGTTGGTCGACCGAATGTGATTCGGTGTATATGATCGCCAGGTGACCAGCCGAAGGTGACAGGCCGAAGCCGACAGGTGGTAGGCTGAAGGCGATAGGAGATTCGTTCCTATCCGGTGCACCATAGCACTGTACGTTTTTAGAGTTCCGTACACCAAAAGTGTCAAGGAACCCTACTGTTTTCGTTACGCAGTCCGTCTGTCTGTCTCTCACTGGCTGTTTTCTCGAGAACCGTAAGAGCTACGGACCTAAAATTTTCACAGAATATGTAAATATTTGGCCGCTACAACAACAAACAAAAATTGCTAAAACACAAAAAATCACCAAAACTAAAAAAACTGCCATAAAACCGAAAAAGTGGTCAAAACAAAAAAACAAGCCGCCAAAACTTAAGATAAATCGCTTAAACTAAAATATCGTCAAAAAACGAAAAAAATCGCAAAAGACGCCACAAAAAAACGTTAAAACTGAAAAAAAATCCCAAAACAGAAAAAAATCGCCAAAACAAAAAAATCCCCAAAACTGAAAAAATTGCAAAACAAAACAAAAAAATCGCTAGAAAGAAAATCGCAACACTGAAAAAATCGCAGAAGTAAAAAAAATCGGCAAAACTGAAAAAAAGTCGCCTTGATTAAGAAAATCGCAACACTGAAAAAATCGCCGAAAGAAAAAAAATTGCCAAAACGAAAAAAGCTCCAAAACTAAAAAGTAGGGATGTAACGAATGCCGATACCGATACCGATATATCGGCGATACTTCAGATTTTCCGATACATCGGTATCGGCGATATTTTACTGTCGATACGACGATACTTTTAAAATTTTTTTCAGAGTTTTTTTTAACAAATAATTTATTTTTGTTCAATTTTACCATGAATTAAATTCACTTCGTTATTTTTTTAATCTTATTAATATCAATTTTAAAAATTAATAATATTTTATGCTGTTATTTTGTAAAAAAATTATTTAATTTTTGTTAATTTTACCATGAATTCAAATTCAAGTCGTTGTTTTTTAAATCTTATTCCAGCAAAAAAAGACACTCCAAAGAAGTCATGAAAATGTAGAATTCGCGATCCGGAAGTATTGCAAAATTTGGATAATTTCTAATTTGTTTTACATATCCTTGACATTGCAAGAAATTCTGTTTTTCGATTACCAATCACCGAATTGGAAGCGATGCTAGGACAAATTTCTTTTTCGGTGTTCTATAATGGTTTTTCCTCAAGGAAAAAGGATAAAAAATTACCCATTTTCACAATTTTTTTATGCGAATTTAAACTCAAAACTTTATTTTCATGTAAATTTAAGTGAATAAATATAAACTTTTAGAAGACTTAATAATTAAGCTCTTAAGTTATTTAGAAGAATATTAGTTGCTTGATAAATGTTCTTTAAAAAATCGATTTTTTAAAAAGCATGGCGAGTATTTTTTAAAATTACAAAGGAATTGAAAATTTTTTCTTGCTTTTCTACTAATTATCTGCATATTTTTAATATAGATTTTTTTGAAGCAAAGAAAATGTAGCTCCTTAAAAATTACTTCCAGTTTTTTATATTCTATTTTATTATATTCAATTTTAAATATTCTCTCTTACAATGTAATTTTGTATAATAAAAAAATTGCACTTGAGTTTTGTTGATCTAAACTTGAACTCAATTTCAATATTCGTATCGGAATCGGTATCGGCGATATTTATTTTTAAATATCGGTATCGATATCGGATCGGCAAAACGGCGTATCGTTACATCCCTACTAAAAAGAAATCGACTAAAGTGAAAAAATCGCCAAAACCGAGAAAAATCGTCAAATGGGTGAGAAGCGCCTACAATGCAAAAAAATCGCCATAAGTGAAAAAATCGCCAAAACCAAAATAAATCGCCAAAAATCGAAAAAGCCAAAACTGAAAAAGTCGCCATAACAGAAAAAAAATCACCAAAACTGAAACAAATCGCTTAAAATGAAAAACAACGCCGAAATCGATCTTTTTCAGTTTTGGCGATTTTTTCGGTTTTTGACGATTTTTCAGTTTTAGCGATTTTTGTTTCAGTTTTGGTTTGGTGAATATTTTTTCGGTTTACGTAAATTTTTTCAGTTTTGGGGTTTTTTTATTTAGCCGATCTTTTTCAGTTTTGACGATTTTTTCATTTTTGGGGATTTTTTTCTCTTTTCGCGATTTTTTTTCAGTTTTGGAGCTTTTTTTTAGTTTTTTTTTTTAAGATTTTTTTCCAGTTTTAGGGTTTTTTGCGATTATTTTCGTTTTTTGATGATATTTTTAGTTTAGGAAATTTTTTTAAGTTTTGGCCGTTTTTCGTTTTGACGACTTTTTCGGTTTTTTGAGTTTTTCTTAAGTTTTTTTTTGGATTTTTTTTAGTTAAGGTGATTTTTTGGGTTTTACCGATTTTTGTTTGTTGTTCTAACGGCAAAAGTTTTACATATTCCGTGAAAATTTCAGGTCCGTAACTCTTACGGTTCTCGAGAACACAGCCAGTGACAGACAGACTGACAGACAGACAGAGGGACAGCGTAACGAAAATAATAGGATTCCTTGACACTTTTGGTGTACGGAACTCTAAAAACGTACGGTGCTATAGAGCACCGGGTAGGAACGAAGCTCCTATCGCCTTCAGCCTACCACCCGTCGCCTTCACAAGGCCTATTTAGGCCTGTCGGCTTCGGTCTGTCACCTTCGACCGGTCACCTACCGATCGTATACGGCGAATTACATTCGGTCGGCCAACTTCGGACGGTCATGTTCTGCCGGTCATATATTATGTTATGTTATTTATTATAAATCGTCAAACAACAGAAACAAAATTAGCTGTTTAGCTGATTAAGCCAGCTAAACTAGCTAAGCCGGCTAAGACAGCTAAGCTGATTATTTCAGCTAAGCTGGTTAAGCCGGCTAAACCCGCTAAGCCGGCTAATCAGCTAAGCCGGCTAAATCAGCTAATTCGGCTAAGCTAGCTAAGCCAGCTAAGCCGGTTAACCGGCTAATTTTTTAGCTAACGTTTTTAGCCGGCTTGGCTGGCTAAATTGTACAGCCCTAGTTTCAGTATAATTTATTAATTTTGGGCAGCACTGGAATACTTGTTGCATTAAAAAGATACAATTGTTAATCAGTCAGCTCTTCTACCAAAGAGAAAAAGGGTTAGGTTTATTTACAATTACCAAGGACATTTTTTTGACGACATGTCTAACGTCAGATAAATCAACCAAGTTGTATAAATTCCCCTCAGACATTTGGCAAATTAGTCGGCAGTTTTCTGGTACGATGTTTCTAGAAATATTCTGAAATATTTTTCGATTAATTTCCTTTAAGAGATTTAACAGAACAGTCTGCTCATTTTCTGTTCTACGTGTTACGACTTTTAACAGTCACTTCTGCATGTTGTCTGATTTTAGTTTTTGTAATACTTTTCATTTATCTCTTTAGAGTTTGCGCATAAATGTTTGAATTTTTAAACTTATAAAATATAAGTTTTTCTGATGAGCTGCAGATTCTATATGTGAATTTAATACGATATTTCTGATAAATCTCAAATTTTAGCTCCGACTTTTCGCAGATATTTTCTAATTTTCTGTCAGACATTTTTCCGACATTGTTCAGACATGTCGAAAATTCCTTTCGAATTTCCCCAGAAAATTCTTCATAATTTCTACAGAATTCTCTGAGACATTTCGGCAAAATTTTTAGAATTTCCTCAGACAAAGAGTTAAGATTTTTTTTCAACAATTGAATTGAAATTTCTTTTCCTATTTTATTTCCATTGTTTTTTTTATGTTAATTGATATGTTATAAACATTAGTTAATGCTGATTTCTGGGCGATTTTTTAAAATTGAAGTGCCGATAATGCCGATCTTTTCCTGAAAATATGCCGATTTTTTATCAAAATCATCTGGCACCCCTCCCTGAAGTTACCGCTTAAGCTTTTGAGGGGAAAATTCAAACTAAACATACACTTTTAGGGTTCCGTACACTAAAAGTGTAAAAAACCCTATTGTTTTCACTACGCTGTCCGTCTGTCTGCCCGTCGGTCTGTCCGTCTCTCTCTCTCTGTCACAGTCTGTTTTCTAGGGAACCGTAAGAGCTACGGACCTGAAATTTTCGCAGAATATGTAAAACTTTGGCCGATACATAATAATTTTGAATATGTAAATTAGACAATTTGCTCTATGTTGGAAAAAATTTCAAATCGCCAAAATGAAAAAAGTTCTTAAAGGAAAAAAGCGCCAAAATAAAAAAACCCTAAACCGCAAAAAAATCACCAAAACTGATAAGATCACCAAAAAACTAAAAAACCGCAAAAACCGAAAAAAGTCGTCAAAACAAAAAAAAACACTAAAACCTAAGAAAATCGCTAAAACTAAAAATATCGGTGAAAAACGAAAAAAAATCGCTAAAAATGGAAAAAATCACAAAAACAAAAAAAAGCGCCAAAACAAAAAAAAACCCAAAACAAAAAAAACCCCAAAACTGAAAACATTGCAAAAAACCGAAAAAATCGCCAAAACGAAAAAAGTGTCAAAACCAAAAGAACGCTAGAGCTAAAAAAATCACAAAAAACCGAAAAACCCCAAACCGAAAAAAGCGCCAAAACTTATATAAATCGCTAAAACTAAAAATACCGTCGAAATCCAAAAAATTATTGAAACTTAAAAAATCGGCAAAAACGAAAAATCGCAAAAAACCAAAAATCTGCAAAATGAGAAAAGCGCCAAACCAAAAAAATCGCCAAAACAACGAAAAAAAAAATTTAAAAAAAAACTAAAATTAAACAAAAAAGCTAAACGGAAAAATTGCCAAAATGAAAAAAAGGCCAAAAACGGGATATATGTGTATTCGTACAGAAGCTTTCGTGTGCGAGCCAAAGTCGCACCTTACTTAATTTATTTAATATTTTAGGCACACAATACAAATTCTAGATATTTTGTTCGTTTTTGGAGGGAAACATAATTTTATCCCGCTGAATTTTAAAAAGTTTATAATTATTTCCTCTTTTGGTTATTTTGACTATTTGCTACCTAGTTTTTGAGGAAATTACAAATTTTAAATTAAAGTTTTTAACGATTTATCGCTAAATTGTTTGAAATATTTTATATTTAGCTATTTTCTAGCTATTTTTAACTCGCTTTTAGCGATATGTTTGGAAAAAAAGTTGGCAACAGTGTGTATAGGTCCTTTGCAGTCATTAAAATAAATTTTCCTAACATTGATTTATTCTTACGAAAATTGCCTACCAAAGCGTTCAAATATCATTACTCTGACTGTCCCTAACACTATTTCACTTACATTTGTCTAAATTTCTAACAAAAATAGTATATAATTTTTAATAAAATTAGTGCAAAGTAACAAAATACTATTAAATTGTCTCTTTTTAATAAACTTCAAAAAAAGGAGAAAGGTTATCAATTCGTCATGTATCTTTTTTATGGATGTTCCTCCAAAACTCCGCCATTTATAAACCGATTTCGGACTTTTTTTCTTTATTTAAAAGGATATACATCCTGATTGGTCCTGTTGAAAAATGAGCGGAGTCACGCCCTTACGAAGTAAATACACATGCCTTTTCAAGTACTACTCAACCGATTCTTATGAAGTAAATGTTCTTTTTCAACAACTGCCACACCCATGAAAAGTATATATTCATTTAACTACTTCTACTCAACCGATTCTTATGAAACTTCGCACACACAATTAGCTCTCGTAAAAGTACAACACGATGATAAAATATGAGGGCAGTGCTCGCCTATTTTGTAGTCGGTTCTTTTGCAAGAGTTATTTCTTGTAATGTGTATAATTTTTTATCAATTATTATTTTTATGTATGATTACCTATTGTCCCTGAAGGTTGACGTCATTCCCCTGTAAAATCGTATATTTGTTAAAGTTCAAATTTTCAACGCATTTTTGATTTGCAATAACTCAATCGCGCTTTGTGTTTCGTAATGAGCTTTCACACTTCAGTTGGTCATTCCCCGGTGTTGTTTTATAAAAAAGCTCAAATTATTTTATAATTTTGTGTGTTTTTAAATGATTTTATTTAACTTACCCTGTTTGTGAAGTTTGTGTTGTCGGGTCAAATTTACTAATTGAAAATTTACCACCTTCCTGTTGATCGATTGCTCTGACATTTTGTAAGCGCCTTTAGCTTTGGTGATAATTTAATATTGTGATTAGAAAAGTGGGCGGCGCCACGCCCATAAAAAGTGATACTTAGCTTTAGACCTTTCCTGTTAACCGATTGATCTGAGATGTAGTGGACGCCTTGACTTACAATTACTCTACACTTTTGTATTTAAAAAAGTGGGCGGCGCCACGTCCATAAAAAGTAACATTTAGTTTTAGCCCTTTTCTATTAACCAATTGACATGAGATTTGGTGGACACCTTTACTTACAATGACTATACACTTCTATAATTAAAAAAGTGGGCGGTGCCACGCTCATAAAAAGTACTACTTAGTTTTAGCCCTTTACCGTTAACCGATTGATCTGAGATTTAGTGGACACATTTACTTACGATGACTATACAATTTAGTAATTACGAAAGTAGGTGGTGCCACGCCCATAAAAAGTAATACTTTGTTTTAAAGCCTTTCTGTTAACCGATTGATCCAAAATTTGGTACACACCTTTACTTTTGATTACTACACAATTATGAGATTAGAAAAGTGGGCTTCGACACGTCCATAAAAAGTAATATTGATTTTTACCCCCTTCCTCTTGACCGATTGATCTGAAATTTGGTAAATAGCTTTACCTTTCATGGCAATACAATTAGTGTTAAAAAATGGGTGGCGCCACGCCCATAAAAAGTAATACTTAGTTTTAGCCCTTTTCTGTTAACCGATTAATCTGAGATTTGCTGGACACCTTTAATTACGATGACTATACAATTTTGTAATTAAAAAGGGGGCGGCGCCACGCCCATAAAAAATAATATTTAGTTTTAACAGTTTTCTTTTAACCGATTGATCTGAAATTTGATGAACACATTAAATTTTCATGACATGACGTTACTATTATGTGTATTCAGTATTATTGTAAATCACAGATGGCCGCCACCACAAAATGGTGATTAGTTATTTGTCTATAAACACCTCAATATGGATATCAAATGAAAGGGTTTGTTTGACTAGTAGAATACAGTACGCGATGAAAAACTTCCAATTCCAAAATGGCATTCAGTACGGAATGGGGGGGTGTTTATATTCATGCATAGATATTGTCAGCTCCCTCAATATTGGTATTAAATGAAAGCGCTTGGCTACTATAATGCAGTACCGCACGAAAAAATCCAAATCCAAGGTACAATCCGAAAGTAAATGCCAGATCATAGAGTTTAGGACATAAAGTAAAAAACTTAAAAATAAAACACATAAGTAAAAAAAACTTTTAAGTTAAATGGTTTTATTGTAATGAAACATAATAATGATGCAGATAATGCACTAAAAGCTAAAAAATAATTATTTAGTACCAGGTGCCAGCTACCACACCACTCTCCACACAAACATAGGGCATTGATCAGACTAAAATAAAACCGTGGGGCGCATCGACTTTCGGCCCTGTCAGCTGGCACCTGGTACTGCATAATTATTTTTTAGCTTTTAGTGCATTATCTGCATCATTATTATGTTTCATTACAATAAAACCAAGGCGAATTCATACTAGGTGGCCGCAAGAGCCCTGCTGTTTACATAAATGTTTACACACTTGGCCTGTCAGCAATGTTAATGTATCAACTTTTTTGACAGCTCAAATGTAAATTCTCCACGGCGAATTCTCTTGCGACTACCTGGTGTTGATATATCTTGAATAAAACCATTTAACTTAAAACTTTGTTTTACTTATTTTATTTTTAAGTTTATTTTATATATCAACTTCCGATTTATGCCAATTTTGCAATGGTAAGTATTTAAATTAGCATTTATGAGAATTTTGTAGATATTCGTCACTCTCCCGCCAAAAATATCGAGCAATAACCGCAAAAAAGATGTGAGTGATATGGTAATCGATTGGCACTTACGTCTTTTTGTCGGTTATGGCTCAATATTTTCATAATTTTCCTTATTTTCAAACATTTTCACAATTCGGTTACATATTAAGAAATTAATGTGTACCAACGATAATTGCGTAGTTATTCTTTAGAGGATTAAAGTTTCTTATTTGCAAGACCAAATTCAGCAAAAAACTTCAATGCCAAAAAATATGTCGAAATTCGCCCGTAATCTCCGTATCAACCATATGTATGTATGTATGTATACGGGAAATGATACATGATTTCGGTACCGTTTAGTTTCAAAATTTCGAGCTTCTTTGGGAAATAACATACATACATACATATGCATACGCCCAGGCCTACTTACCCAGAGGGAAATAGAATTAGTACGGATGCCTTCTAGAATGTCTATGTACTCTTTTTGGATGTGCATACTCAAATCTTTTTTACACACGTCGTCATTGCGGGGACGATCTTCCGTTTGCTAGTTCTAGAAGGCCCGACAAATAGAAGGTCTTTTGAAGGGTTTCTAAAGAAGGTCTGTCAAAAAGCAAATGGAGGTAAATTTTTTTAATCTCGGTATTTTTATAGCGGCGTATTTATTTTTGATTAATGTGATTTTCTATTTCGAATTTTTTTTTCCATCTAAAGAATTTTTTTATACGAATGTATTTAGTTTCTGCAGATTAAGGAGAAGTTAATCAGCTCCAACATAAACATGTGATGTCTCATGTACGCAAATTTCAGCTTTATATAAAAACTAGATGTGCCCGCCCGCTTCGCGCGCTTAAATATCGCTTTATGACTATAAGGTGTCTGTAAAATATAATAATATAACGTTTTTACATATTTTTTAAAGTTCCCGTTGTACAAAATAAACAGTGCCACCATCGTTGAAAAAACAAAAACATCTTCCTAATTTCCCTCAACATTTATATTAGTAAAATATGGTATATTTTCGTTTTTTTCTATTTTAACTTAGAAATAAGATATTTTATCGCGGTAAAAAGTACCCTATGTTTGAAGCATGACTCTAAAGTACCTCTATACCGAATTTCATAAAAATCGCTTCAGTGGTTTTTGAGTGAAGCGTGTTCGGACAGACAGACAGACAGACAGACAAAAATTCCAAAACTTGGTTTTTTGTTCTCTATATCGATTACTGTTTACGCCACCATACAAATTTTCAAAAAATATTTCATGTACAGACACACCCTTTTTACAGTTTTACTATATGTATAGATTTCTAAAGTAAATTTTTGATGAAAAAAAAAACTTTTTCTTTGGCAAAAAGAAAACAAAAAATGCAACTCCTTCTCTTCTCCCTTTTCATAGAAGCGAATGTGGAATGTGTATCTTTAAAATACTATCTTATCTTTCATAGGGAATATCCAAGGACTTCTGTATAGCATTACTTAAGGCCCTTTCACATTGTAATACAAGCTTTGAGATTTTTATTAGATTTTGTAAGACGAAAATCAAATCAAAATCAGTCTGACTGCAAAAAAGCAAATTTTTCGTTCTTCTTTTTCTTTATTTATGTAGGCAAACAAACAAAACACTACTGTTTTTGTTATTCCTATGCTTGTTTGTGCAATAGACAACCCTGATAAAATAAAAAATGTGATTGCTTAGAAAATTTTAATGACGAATATCATGACACTGTCAAGTTTCTTTACGTATTACTTGACAAATCATAACAATTTGTTTTCACACTGTTGGATTTTTACTTAAGATTTGAGTTTTTGACAAGTATTAATACTAAATCTAATAGTCTGAAAGCCGCTTTAGCAGTTAGGTAAGAATTGTAATTGAATCAAAAAAATTTCTAAGCAGGCTTTAATAAAGCCTGAAGTAATAAGGTCTTCTGAGTTCTCGTTGGATATGTATGTATATTAGGGTAACCCTATATTCTTTAAAGTGCTCCGATTCTAATTCGCATCCCCTATAGTCTTAAAACTAATGTGTACCAATTTTTAGACCTATTGAAAAATATTTAGAGCTAGCTCAAAGCGACTGAAATCCTCAAAAAATAGCGATTTTTATTACCATTTTTATATTTTGTTCAACCATATGCAACTAATTTTATGCCCAATTTCTTAAAATTGTTACTCAAATTACACGGAGTTTTATCTTTTTAAAATGCTAAAAATCACAAAAATCCAATCACCAGTAATAAATTCCGTGGCCACAGGGAATAACAGCTAAAGTCGGTTTAGGACAAAATGTATTTATCATTATACTTTTGTTTATTTCTGCTAAGTTAACTGTTGTTTCTTTATAAATTTAATTACAAACTAATATATCATAAAATTGCAAACATCGGGCATGCAAAGATTAGCTTAATCTAAATTCCCCGATTTTAGATAGCGATTTTAAAATTATCTTTTGGCCGCTTGCCAAAATCGAGTTTAGTCGTTATTCCTTGAGGGCACAGAATTTATGACATAAAATATCAGGCACTTAATGACACTTTTATGGTTATCTATCTCAGCTGCTTTGCACCTGATTCCGTTTTTCAATTTCAAATCCTTCTATTTTATGTTTTACTTATTAAATCTTCCTAAAGTTTTGGAACATTCTCTGAAATTGTTTTTTCTATAATAACGTAGAAAAAAAGTTTAGTTTATTTGTTGAACAAAACCAAAACTCAAAAGGAAAAAATACATACATATAATTATTTTACAATGTTATAGAAAACACTAATAGGGAATTTAGACGCTGAGTTTTCAGACAAGACTATAATGTCCATGAGTGTAGTGTCGTATGGTCCATGGACATTATGACACTTTTTAGAGTTTAAAGATTTTTGTATAGCCGGCCTTCGCTTGGGCTTAAGGGCTTTACCTCTTGGTATATCGACTAGCGAGTTCGCTGAGCTAAGAATTTTCTGTTTAGCCGGTATAAAATTCTTAAGCACTGCCAATAACCTGCTACGCAAAATCTTTACTCAGCCAAGCCGATTTTCGATGTATTGAGAGGAGAAAATCCTCAAGTTCAGCCAAAGGTCGGCTATGCAAAAAGCTTTGCTCAGCGAAGTCGCTTTTCGATATACCGAGAGGAAGAAATCCCGGCTACGCAGAAGATCTTTAATAATAAAAGTAAAATATCTCAAACTTTTCAATTCATTTCCAAATATTTCTTTGCATCGACATACTTTAAGCATTGTTGACGCTTTTTTCCAAATTTTTGTTGATGTCAGATGACTTTATTTCCGACCATGGTAACTGCGCTCAAGGATATAAAAATATATAAGCACACATACATATGTATATCTGAATTTGTTTTCATTTCTGAAAGTATGGACATTATGACATATTTCAAAGTTTCATGATGTCTATAATAATAATAATAATAATAATAATAATAATAATAATAATAATAATGTTAAAAGGTTTATGGATATTAGGACACTTTCAAGTGTCATAATGTCCATTGACGTTGTGACACTTTTTGGAGTGACATAATGTCGATGGACATTATGTTCCTGAACATTATGTCATGCCACGTTTTTTAAGGCTTCAGTCGCATTGGGTCACCTCCAACCACTCTAAAAATTTATACACATTAGTTTTAAGACACTCAAATATTTTGATGGGGTGAGAATTAGAATCGGAGCACTTTTAAAAATACTGGGAAGCCCTAATGAACATACTTACAATGTCGGTATTACATGCATACATACATACATATGTATGTATGTATGTATGTATGTAAGTACATTTATTACGAAAATATCTAAAATGCCCTAACATTTCGTTAAAAATCAATGTTAACTTACCAACTTCGCGTACGATTTTCCAATACCATCTGTCGCACCGGTAATTACTGTAAGAGAAAAGAACATAAATTAAATAGTCGCATAAAACTAACTTGTGATAACACCTTATCAAAAAACCAAATTTTTAAACAAGAACTTAAAAGATAATTAGGTATTTAACCATAACACAAACCCGTTATCTATTAAAAAATACATTAATTAACC
>OY101448.1:89537166-89781053 GCA_956483635.1 Panzeria rudis | reverse complement strand
AATTTTAATCTAGTGGATCATAGTTTAAGACAATATTACACCCGCTGAGCCCACTGTGTTGCCACTATCCTCGTATCTTTCCGTTCGCCAAACTCTAATTGCACTATTGCAAGGGGAGCGGGATGTTTATGCACAAAACCTTATGTGAATGCATCTGAGTGTGTCCCTTTTTTTACCTTGTTCTTTCATGCTCTTTGCCTTTTATTTTGCATAAAATAAATCAAGTTAAACTTGCGTTGTACATATTTCTTAAAAGAGGTTTTAGTTCTTTTTGAGACGTGATCTAGTCGAGTGTCGTAGCAGCGCAGTGGGCGAAGTGTTTTTTAGTGATTTTAAATAGAAAGTGGTTTTTTAAAATTAAATGAACAAATATAAACTAAAGTTGAATTGAACAAAACTCTTGTGAAAGAAATACACCTGAAATAAATAAACACAAATAAATTATAATTAAAATTACCAACAACATAAAATAAAGGTTTTACTCTTAAATCTAAAAGGGCAAAATATACTTTGATATAAATATAAATTCCATCATATATATATACTAAGAATATTTCTTCAACAAAATCAAACAAACAACAAAAAAAAGGTAAACCCAACAAACATATTTGAAAAAGTAAGTGCAGTGTGTGTAAACGTCATCACTCGTTCTACCATATCATTGCCGGAGATCCTCCCCAGAACCAGCTTCAGACCCCATCAGTATGTATGTATGTATGTATGTATGTATGTATGTATGTATGTATGTATGTATGTATGTATGTATGTATGTATGTATGTATGTATGTATGTATGTATGTATGTATGTATGTATGTATGTATGTATGTATGTATGTATGTATGTATGTATGTATGTATGTATGTATGTATGTATGTATGTATGTATGTATGTATGTATGTATGTATGTATGTATGTATGTATGTATGTATGTATGTATGTATGTATGTATGTATGTATGTATGTATGTATGTATGTATGTATGTATGTATGTATGTATGTATGTATGTATGTATGTATGTATGTATGTATGTATGTATGTATGTATGTATGTATGTATGTATGTATGTATGTATGTATGTATGTATGTATGTATGTATGTATGTATGTATGTATGTATGTATGTATGTATGTATGTATGTATGTATGTATGTATGTATGTATGTATGTATGTATGTATGTATGTATGTATGTATGTATGTATGTATGTATGTATGTATGTATGTATGTATGTATGTATGTATGTATGTATGTATGTATGTATGTATGTATGTATGTATGTATGTATGTATGTATGTATGTATGTATGTATGTATGTATGTATGTATGTATGTATGTATGTATGTATGTATGTATGTATGTATGTATGTATGTATGTATGTATGTATGTATGTATGTATGTATGTATGTATGTATGTATGTATGTATGTATGTATGTATGTATGTATGTATGTATGTATGTATGTATGTATGTATGTATGTATGTATGTATGTATGTATGTATGTATGTATGTATGTATGTATGTATGTATGTATGTATGTATGTATGTATGTATGTATGTATGTATGTATGTATGTATGTATGTATGTATGTATGTATGTATGTATGTATGTATGTATGTATGTATGTATGTATGTATGTATGTATGTATGTATGTATGTATGTATGTATGTATGTATGTATGTATGTATGTATGTATGTATGTATGTATGTATGTATGTATGTATGTATGTATGTATGTATGTATGTATGTATGTATGTATGTATGTATGTATGTATGTATGTATGTATGTATGTATGTATGTATGTATGTATGTATGTATGTATGTATGTATGTATGTATGTATGTATGTATGTATGTATGTATGTATGTATGTATGTATGTATGTATGTATGTATGTATGTATGTATGTATGTATGTATGTATGTATGTATGTATGTATGTATGTATGTATGTATGTATGTATGTATGTATGTATGTATGTATGTATGTATGTATGTATGTATGTATGTATGTATGTATGTATGTATGTATGTATGTATGTATGTATGTATGTATGTATGTATGTATGTATGTATGTATGTATGTATGTATGTATGTATGTATGTATGTATGTATGTATGTATGTATGTATGTATGTATGTATGTATGTATGTATGTATGTATGTATGTATGTATGTATGTATGTATGTATGTATGTATGTATGTATGTATGTATGTATGTATGTATGTATGTATGTATGTATGTATGTATGTATGTATGTATGTATGTATGTATGTATGTATGTATGTATGTATGTATGTATGTATGTATGTATGTATGTATGTATGTATGTATGTATGTATGTATGTATGTATGTATGTATGTATGTATGTATGTATGTATGTATGTATGTATGTATGTATGTATGTATGTATGTATGTATGTATGTATGTATGTATGTATGTATGTATGTATGTATGTATGTATGTATGTATGTATGTATGTATGTATGTATGTATGTATGTATGTATGTATGTATGTATGTATGTATGTATGTATGTATGTATGTATGTATGTATGTATGTATGTATGTATGTATGTATGTATGTATGTATGTATGTATGTATGTATGTATGTATGTATGTATGTATGTATGTATGTATGTATGTATGTATGTATGTATGTATGTATGTATGTATGTATGTATGTATGTATGTATGTATGTATGTATGTATGTATGTATGTATGTATGTATGTATGTATGTATGTATGTATGTATGTATGTATGTATGTATGTATGTATGTATGTATGTATGTATGTATGTATGTATGTATGTATGTATGTATGTATGTATGTATGTATGTATGTATGTATGTATGTATGTATGTATGTATGTATGTATGTATGTATGTATGTATGTATGTATGTATGTATGTATGTATGTATGTATGTATGTATGTATGTATGTATGTATGTATGTATGTATGTATGTATGTATGTATGTATGTATGTATGTATGTATGTATGTATGTATGTATGTATGTATGTATGTATGTATGTATGTATGTATGTATGTATGTATGTATGTATGTATGTATGTATGTATGTATGTATGTATGTATGTATGTATGTATGTATGTATGTATGTATGTATGTATGTATGTATGTATGTATGTATGTATGTATGTATGTATGTATGTATGTATGTATGTATGTATGTATGTATGTATGTATGTATGTATGTATGTATGTATGTATGTATGTATGTATGTATGTATGTATGTATGTATGTATGTATGTATGTATGTATGTATGTATGTATGTATGTATGTATGTATGTATGTATGTATGTATGTATGTATGTATGTATGTATGTATGTATGAATGTATGTATGTATGTATGTATGTATGTATGTATGTATGTATGTATGTATGTATGTATGTATGTATGTATGTATGTATGTATGTATGTATGTGTGTATGTATGTATGTATGTGTGTATGTATGTATGTATGTATGTATGTATGTATGTATGTATGTATGTATGTATGTATGTATGTATGTATGTATGTATGTATGTATGTATGTATGTATGTATGTATGTATGTATGTATGTATGTATGTATGTATGTATGTATGTATGTATGTATGTATGTATGTATGTATGTATGTATGTATGTATGTATGTATGTATGTATACAGTATTTTTCGGTTAATTGCACATCAAAATTTGCACAACTTTTTGTTCAATTAACCGGGGAACCAATTAGCTGATACCCGCTTAATTGAACAATTCGTTCAATTACAAGAATCCCGTTTAATTGAACAGTTTGTTCAATTACAGAAATCACGCATAATTGGAACTACTAATGACTTAAAAGAAACCGCATATGTGCACTTTAAGTTTTTCAAAATAATTTTTTTTACCTTAAACGAAAAAAATGTAAGTAACAGAAAAAAATTTACATATATGTGTATACGCAGGTATTTATTATTGTAGGTACATATGTACTATTAAATGCACTATTTATGTGCACATTAGTTTTACAAAAAAAAATTTAGTAAAAGAAAATTAGTAGAGATCTGGGTGGCATCTCTTTCACAAATAATGTCAAATATGTATGTGCAAAAATGCCAGATTACTTTTTCAATAATAATGCAATTAACCGGGTAAAAGTAAGAGGAAATTTATTTTTGATGACATGAATTTTGAACCAATTAAGCGGGAAAATCAATTAACCGGGTTCAATTATCCGATTTTTTTTGCCCGATTTTTTTAATTCAGCAATTTTTTTAATTTTGGTATTTTTTTCTTTCGTTTTGGCGATTTTTCCTTTAGATTTTTTTTAATTTGAAATTTTTTATTTTTAGCTTTTTTTTTAATTTTACGAGTTTGTAAAGGACAAAGATATACCAAATTGTCTAAATTGCATACATTAACTGATAGAACACCATTAAGTTTTTATTGTTTTAAATATCAAATTATTTCGTGTAATCTATTCTACAAAGTATACCAGTTAATACTTACTTTGAAATTTTAAAGTGTCTATATATAAGTGTCTGTATATTACGTTAGTATTTCAACATGTTTCGTTGCTCGATTTAGTACACCCTTAAATTTTTGACTGTTTCTCATATTCTGTGAAAATTTCAGGTCTGTAGCTCTTACGGTTCCCGAGAAAACATCCTGTGACAGACAGACAGACAAACACACGAACAGACAGATAGACGGTCTGACGGACAGCGTAGCGAAAACAATAGGTTTCCTTTAAACTTTTGGTGTACGGAACCCTAAAAATGGTTAAAGCATTGGAGAATAAAAATAAACGAACAGAAATGTGTACATGTTACGTTTACATTACGCAGGGAAACATGTCCGCCTATTTACATCATTAATCACATCAAACCGCAGCACTTTGAGGTTAAATATCTAGGCATTCAATTTGATCGTCGTCTAACATGGAAGACCCACATAGATTCAAAGCTGACCCAAATGAAATTGAAAGCAGTTCAACTTAATTGGCTAGTAAGCTTCTTCTGCACAACACAATACTTAAACCAATTTGGTGATATGGTATTCAGCTATGGGGCACTGCCTCTGCATCAAATATAGAGAAAATTCAAAAGCGACAAAATAAAAAAAAAGATCTACATGTTCCATTAGTAAAGAGTGTATTTTCAAAGCATATGAAAACATATATAAAAATCTCGAATCGCATCCAAATTCCTTTATCCCGCAACATCATTAATTTTAGAGGTCATACTCGGCTGAGATGGAGGGACACTCTAGCTCTCTAACAAACACGAGAGACGTAAGACATCTAAAGAAGCAACCGTTGAACCTAGTATTTTGTCTAGCAGTGGCTGGACTAATTATTAACAATTTTAGTTTTAAGATTTGAATACTTATTGTTTGTTCAATTTACAATTGAAAATTCAATAAATATATTAAATATTAAAAAAAATGGTTTTGAAGAAAATGCAGATTTTACAAATTTTTTCCTGAAAAAATTTTAAATTTAGCAGATTTTATACCTTCAAATTCTGGCAACACTGAATAAAAACCCATGTTGTTTTTGACATGTTGCGAATTTCTCCACCGATTTTCGAAAAAAAAGTTATGCGACCAAATTGCAGGCAAACCCTTTCAAACAAAAAAAGAATTTTGAAAATCGGTTGACAAATGACAGAGTCATGAATGAGGGGGGCGAATTCCCCCTCCGATTTGCGTAAAAAAAATTATGGGACCAACATGCAGGTAAACCCTTTCAAACAAAAAAATAATTTTGAAAATCGGTTGACAAATGACAGTGCTATTCATAGGGGGGTGAAAATTTCCCCTCCGAATTTAGAAAAAAAATTATGGGACCACCCTACTGGCAAATCCTTTCAAACAAAAAAGGAATTTTGAAAATCGGTTGACAAATGACAGAGATATGCATGGGTGAGCTAATTTCCCCATCCGATTTTCGAAAAAAAACTGTGCGGCCAAACTGTAGGCAAACCCTTTTACACAAAAAAAGAGTTTTGAAAATCGGTTGACAAATGACAGATTTATGCTCATGATATAAAAAACAACTAAGAAGGTTATATTCGGCTATGCCGAATCTTATATACTCTTCACAAAGTGATATAAAATTTATATCTTTGGTCACAAGGTATAAAAGTTAATTCGAGTTGGGACAAAGTGTATTTATCATTATAATTCTGTTTATTTCTCTTAACTTAACTGTTTTTCTGTTATTTGATTTGTAATATAAGCTACTGGCCTACCGTGTTGTATGTAAATAAAAATGCAAGTTTTATTTCATATTGTCCCGACGTTTCGTGAATTTTATGTTCACTTTTTCAAGGGATCTTCGTCTATTTAATGAAAAACAAAACATCAACTCATTTCTAAAAAATTATTGAAATTTTTACAATTATTAACTCACATGTATATAAAATTTTTTACATTAAAAGTTTTTAAATACTTTTTTAACTTTAAACTCACAAATTTAAAATAATTCTTTTTAGTATCACAGCCTGTTCATGTAATTGCAATTTTGTAACTGGCGCTTAAATTATCCGTGTCCTCTTTAATATTCATTGTTTTGTTTATCTTTTGTTGAATTCTTAAGCTTTCTGTTATGTATCTTTTTCTAGTGTTGTTTATTTTGTCCAGTATTTTTATATTGTCAAAATCTGGTTTATGTTGTGTTTGTAGTATGTGTTGTGACAGCGCAGTGCTTTCTTTGTTTTTGTTTATATCAGCTTTATGCTCACCTACTCTTATTTCCAAACTTCTTTTTCATTATAAATTAAATTACAAATTAATATGGTATAAAATTGATAGCATTAGCTTAATCTAATTTCCCTGATTTTACACAGCGATTTTAAAATTCTCACTAGCCATCGAGTTTAGTCGTTATTCCTTGTGGGCACAGATACATGTACTTGCAATTATACACGAAATATCTAAGCAATAATTTCCAAATAACTTTCTTAATTACTGTTTTCGTAAAATGTGCAAACTTTTGTATATATGTAGCTATTACGTAATAAAGTATTTTGTAATACATACATAATTTATTCAATTGAGTTTTTTTTTAAATATCTGATGTGTAATTTACGCATCAGATATATACCTATTTGTTGAGATTACGTGTATTAGTTGTACAAAAAGTATATTACAAAATTGGTATTCTTAAACAAGAATTTTTACGTTACATATATACAGTTCATTTCGCATTAATTTATGCGAATATAAATTTAGAATCATTTGAGCTCAAAAAATATTGATTTTCTAAAAAATTTTTTGCAATTTTTCTATTTGATACTAAAAACTTGTATCCCAAATAAATATTTTATTGATTTTATTTATTTACTAATAATTTATTTGCTATAATCTATTTTTTCTGTTATTGATTTTAATATCTTATGATAAATAAGTATATTAATTAACATTAAAAGACACATTTAAAAAATAAAAAATAAAAGTTTCAGGCGCCGTGATTTGAACCCGGCTCCGAGAGAAAAACAACTATTAGGAAACCGCTTAGCGCTCTCAGCCAAACAGCCACAAAGTTCAACGGGTGTAATTTAATATAAATACTTAACAGCTGGCTGTTACAAAAGATCAGATGATAGGGATAGTTGCCAGTTTTGATTATTTATTGTCATTTTGACGATTTTCGGTGTCAAATATGGGATTTTAACGACTAAACGATTTTTACCTTAAATTTGACGATTTTTAAGAATTATAAGTTAGTTAATACAATATTTTAGAACTTTTAAAACAATTTTGATTTTGATTAAGAACTTTGCAGCTTTTGCTACAATATGTAATAGAAGTAAGGAGTAAAAGGGATAGTTATGCCAATAACTAATCATTTTAATGTTAATATTTTTAGTATTATATGTTTTTTAAAACCTCTTCTCTCCATAATTTATCAACTGCTGCATACATACATGTGAATGCAGCGCCGGCCCTAGCATTTGGCCAAGGTGGAGCGAGATTTGATATCGGCGGCCTTTGGTCAACAGAAAAAAATATGATACATATATTTTTTAAAACATGTTTTTGAAGCTGATTTAAAGTTTTATTGTTGTATTTATCAGGCTTGATGAATAATTTTGTGTGACTTATTATTTCTTTTCATTTACATATCTATCGTCAATGTTGGCAGCCAGCTAAAACTATGAAAACGCTTTTTAGTTTTAATAACTTCCTATTTTAATATACAAAATAAAGAAAAATTTTGAAGCTGGCGACTATTTTTTAACAATAGGTATCATTTACTTTTGTCAATATTTTTAATTGAATTTTTTCCAGTTCAAAATAAATTAAATGTTAAAGCTGTGTTAAAATTAAAAACAAACATTTTTGGTTGCAAGTGAGCGATAAGTTAAAGGCAAATTCATCTTTCCTGGTTGGTTAAAGTAAATTTGTAATAATGATAAGCTATTTATCATTTCGACAAAATCCTGCATTTAGCTATTACCAAGTTGTAACAATGCCCCTAAATAATACAAAGTTTAAAAAAGACAAAACATTTTGCCAGTAGCGGCATTAGGCGATTTTAATCGACTTGAGTTACAGAAAAGGGTCGATAATTTTAGGAATGTATATATTATTTATCGATTCCTATTGTATTAATTAAGTCAAATTATTACACTCCTGTTTCTTTAAGAAAGCTCTTAATGCTATATAACGTAATTAGTATTTGGCACCAATTTCAATCAGTCACTAGATATTGTATATCTATGTAGGTGTTTTAATAACTAATTAAACATACCACGTTCGGTATGTCGTTATAGATTTAAATTAATCTATTAAAGGTTGCCTTTCTTGGCAAATTTTACAATTAAATTATCTTTATTTATGGATTGAGCATTATCATTTTCAATTGATAAAATTGCCAGGTCTGATACTTTTTCCTGAGCTAGGGTCGATCTTATGCTAGGAACACAACTGGGACGAACGACGAATTTTTGGGTGCGAATATTCGTCGTCAAAAATAAAACATATTTGTGTATATGAAAATACACACAATAACGACGTCGGACGAAATTCTTACGTTTTCGTCGCTATTTTGCTTCATACGACGAATTTAAACAGCGAATTTTTATCGACGAATTCATCGCGTCGGGCGAAATTGGTCGTTCGTCGCAGTTGTGTTCCTAGCATTAAGTAGGTTTTTATTAGCTTCAATTTACTAAAACTACGCTCACCTTTCATATTTTATACATTTTTATAATAAAAATATTCAAATGCGCTAGAAATTGCTTTTCGCATTTAGATTTTTTGCGCCCCTTAACACCTAGCGCCTTGTGCGACCGCCTCACTCGTTCCACCCTTGGGCCGCCGCTGTATGGATGTAAGTATATCATACATACCAAATGTATATAATAAATGTTAAACAACGCTCAAGTACAGCTTTGCATCCCAGCGAATTTTTTTGATAACTTCTAAAAATATAATTCACATAATTATGCTGCGTATTTAAAGTAGAAAATTCCAAAAACCATACAAAGTTAAATTTTTATTAAACTTAAACGTCCATTTATTCAATATTTTTTGTGGCTTACCGAGTTACTGCACTGTATGTATATTATTTTTCTAAAGTAGAAAATTCCAAAAACCATACAAAGTTAAATTTTTATTAAACTTAAACGTCCATTTATTCAATATTTTTTGTGGCTTACCGAGTTACTGCACTGTATGTATATTATTTTTCTAAAGCGTGCAGAAGGTGATGTGTTCGATACTAGTTCTTTTTACAACATTTTTAAGATATATATATATATATATATATATATATATATATATATATATATATATATATATATATTATATATATATATATATATATATATATATATATATATATATATATATATATATATATATATATATATATATATATATATATATATATATATATATATATATATATATATATATATATATATATATATATATATATATATATATATATATATATATATATATATATATATATATATATATATATATATATATATATATATATATATATATATATATATATATATAAATATATATATATATATATATATATATATATATATATATATATATATATTTATATATATATATATATATATATATATATATATATATATATATATATATATATATATATATATATATATATATATATATATATATATATATATATATATATATATATATATATATATATATATATATATATATATATAGACATATATATATATACATATATATATATATATATATATATATATATATATATATATATATATATATATATATATATATATATATATATATATATATATATATATATATATATATATATATATATATATATATATATATATATATATATATATATATATATATATATATATATATATATATATATATATATATATATATATATATATATATATATATATATATATATATATATATATATATATATATATATATATATATATATATATATATATATATATATATATATATATATATATATATATATATATATATATATATATATATATATATATATATATATATATATATATATATATATATATATATATATATATATATATATATATATATATATATATATATATATATATATATATATATATCTTAAAAATGTTGTAAAAAGAACTAGTATCGAACACATCACCTTTTCGATGATTTTACAATAAGCTTCTCAGAGCTGAATTTGACAGATAAATTGAGTGTAGAGTACTGCCAGACGTATAGGGTCATAGAAATTCACAAACACATGAAAATCGGAACAAAGTAGCTTTTTGGATATATCTGTTATATATGAACCGATTTTCCTGAATTTCACATGCAAAAATCTTCAGGAAATGCCAGTCACGCGACTTCAACATTTAGGTCCATAAGTCTTCTAGGACCTCTGAATTATACCTTTCAACATCGGTCAGAAAAACGGACAGACGGTCACCGCTAATTCGACTTAGATTTTTATAAGGATTACGAATATATACTTTATGGGTTCGCAAGTGATTACTGTAGAAATTACAAACGGAATGACAAACCTATATATACCCTTACCATTTTTGGTGAAGGGTATACAAATAAATTCAATTTGAATAAAGAATTTGTTTTTAACAACACAATTTAGTTTTTATTAAAACAAATATTTTTTGATTAGTAATGTAATTAATTTTAAAGTGGTTGTGTAATAATTTTTGGCATCTCTTCACGTTTTCTTGCCGCGTTCATTTGCCTACCAATAAAACTTCAAGCGGAAAACGGAAAAGCTGATCGCCACCCGCTGCCGCATGCCGCGTTCATTGGCCTTCCACTATAAGGCGACTGATTATTGAGATATGAAAATATTCCAATAACGATCATGATAGTGGGGACAACTCTGTGAGTTAATAATTACAAATTCATGGTATTATTTTTTGAAATAGATTCGATATTTACAAAATGATATTGCGGTACAAATTTATATATACATAGTTCAAATTTAAGATACAATAAATTCAATACAAATGGTTGATAATATGGTGGCCAAACTTAGGTTGGACACCATGGTAGAATAATATAACATGTAGCCGCGTTACTAATAAAAATATACATTTTGGGATAGAAAATGTCAAACATTAAAAGAGTGGGTATATGTGTGTTTGTATATCAGAAGCAGCACACATACGTGTGGTATTGTATGTGTAACGTAGTTATTTCACATATACACAACATTTGACAGTTCGAACCATGAAAAAGTAAATAAAAAAATAATCAGCTGACCTTCCAGGGCTACCTTGTATATTATGCTACCATGGTTGATCCTATAAAATATAACTGTATAAAACGTTTTAGGAAATTGTATTATCTACAGCTTTTATAAAAACCCCCGATTTTTGCGGCCATTGACTTCTGATATTTTGTAATCCGTACACGAGACATATTATACAAGGACAAGATAAAATTATGATATGCGATGGAAATCGATCGATTTCAAATCACGCCGATTTATAAAAATATTTCGAGGCTCAGACTTTTTATTCGAACTTAAATGCGGTTTCACTGTATCGTGTGATATACAGAACACCTATTTGGCTATTATTAGATTTGTAAAATCACGCGATTTTAAATCGATCAATTTCCATCACATACCAGTATATAAAAAATTCCAGTTTCTTATCTCAAGTTCAAAGACTTAAGCGAAGATCTCGCTATAGTAGCAACGTACCGATTTTCGCCAGCGCAATAAGGTCATCTATTAAACCCAAATGGACTTATTTCTCAAATAATTACGCAATGATTTAAAATGGCATTATTACCACCGCAGAGCAATTACGGCCTTATTTCTTTGGAAGGCTGACGTCACACGGGCACGTTTCTGAATTTTTGATCTTAATTTATGGTTTTTGGGTATTACATGCTATTATAAAGTATTATGTCAGTTATTGTAGACAAGAATGAAAGAGACGAATGTAGTCCTCAAAACCAGCTTATAAGGCTTATAAATCTCAAAGTTCTTTTTGAAAACGTAAGTGTTGCCTCAGCCTTAGTTGGTATAAAAGATCATACGGGGTTTTTACAGATGGATTTATTGAGGGCGCCGATGAAAATCGATACACTGGCGCAGTGTACCGATTTGCAAGTAATTTCATTAGCTTATTCCATATTTTCTAATTTTTTAATACAATTGAACATTATTGAATGCCTCAAATTCAATACAGCCCGCTCAAATAAGGTAAAAAATTGCTAAAGCTAAGATTCTATTATCGACGCGATAGTAGGATCTTATGCTGACTTTAGACGACATGTATTTTACATCTGACTTGTCAAATTTCCCATTGCAAAAGTGATACATGCCGTGTGAAACATATGCAACATTGTCAGATGACATTTACAGAAGCAAAGTCAGATGAAAATTTTTCAATTAGAGCGTGTTCTATTTTCATCTGACAAGGCATCTGACATCAGCTGTATTAAATTATCAAAAGTGTGGTTTGGCTGAAAAAACATTAAAAAGCAAAGAGCGCTTTATATATTTACGAAAATTGTGCAAAAACTAAGCTGTTGTGAACACTCAGAGGTTATGCCAGATGTAATTGCACATGTACGTGTGAAAGCAAATATTATAAACCGTCTGTAAATTGACAATTTTGACAAACATGCGAAGTTACATATGTCTCACACACCTAACAAGCCATATGTAAAAAACATGTCGTCTAAAGTCAGCATAACAAGCCATATGTAAAAAAACATGTCGTCTGAAGTCAGCATTAGCTTTAGCAATTTATTTTTTCCTTATTTTAGCAGGCTATATTGAATTTGAGGCATTCAGTAATGTTGAATTGTATTAACAAATTAGAAAATATTGAATAAGCTAATGAATTTATATACAACAGTGATGTTATTTGGAGAGTAGTCAAATGAGTCAGTGGAATAACATAGTATTTTTTAAGAGGCATGCAATAACGTTCATGGAAATAATGTCCGTGGACATTATTTTCAGATAAAAAATGAAAAAATGTACATGGGCATTATTTCCATTTCAAAAAGAATATAATATCCGGTGTAATGATTTCACAGACTTAAATATTTTTTCCTATCCCACCTTTCGCCGGTCTTAAGGATTTTCTCGTCTGAGTATGTCGAATAGTGGCTTCGCTGAGTAAAGATTGTTTGCTATGCAACGTGGAAATAACGTCCATGGTCATTATTTCCATGTAAATAGTATAAAAAAGCGCGATCGTATCAGCTTTTCCATCACACACATGTTTTTAATTTTTTTTAAAGAGAAGTAACACAATCAGGCAATTAATTACCAGTTAATTAATGTGTTACCTTCTTTGGGAAAGGGATAGAGTAGAGAGAACAGGTGGTGAAATCGGAGAGAGATAGAAGGCTTAATTCATTTGAAACCCTGCTATTGCGCGTTTTTCTTTTTTTTGTAGAGCAGCGTTGCAAGCCTCTCTGGTGTCAAGTAGAGGCATCGCGTTGTTTCAATCTAATGTCATTTTGCTAGTGATGACACTAAAATTATCGAAAGATCCCAGCCAAAAATAACATGACAAATCCTGTGCATAGTCATGGGTTCAAGTGATGACGAAGTGTTCCGATTTAGGTGAAACATGCATGATTTTTACATTAGCGTGTCATTGGAGATCATGTGTTTACGTGAAAATTTAAATAAAATTATTTCCATTGAAATTAATGATTCGATGATGTCTTTTCATGTAAATATAAAAAAAAATTTAAATAAGAAAATATTGCGGTAGCTGGGATACGAACCATGCTCTTCTGACTGTTAAGACATGCCCTCTAACACTGAGCTATTGTCCTCTTACTTTTTATAGGACCTAAAATTTGTTTTATGAAAATATGTCAATGTAATGATTTAATTCCGTTTTTGCATTCCTTTTTCGGTGGATATTTTATACAATATATTACCTAGTAAAAGCGCATGCGTTTTTAATGAGTTCAAAAACTATAGCTTTATTTACGATTTACAATGGCATTCAGAATGCATTCGAAGAAACAAGTGCTCAAAAAATCATGAAACACTCACCCCTATCGCGAATAACAAATGAAGTTCCCGTGAACTTTTTCCCGCTATCAGTTCTTAGTGAATGTAAATAAGGAAGAAGCTAAGAATTGTAATTATATTTTTATTCCACGAGGAATCTAAAAAAATCGAATTATTCGTCCCGAGCCATTGCAGGCAACCTAATTCAATCAAATAGTCTTTTGGTCTTAAATTAAATTTTCTCAAGGGTAAATAAAGCTGGGTTTTTATCGGCCATGTCACAGAGTTCAATTCCGTTCGGAAACAGAATTCAACTACCCTATTTTTGTAGCAGCTGGTGTCTAAAAAAGAAAACTAAAATACGCAAATTTGTCAGGTGTGTCCAGACTGTTGGCGGCGTTATTATGGTGCGGTATGCTCCAGCTATGGGTTGACATATTAGGGTTGATTGAATTCCGTTTCCGAACGGAATTGAACTCTGTGACATGGTCGTATATATTTTGGACGCGATGAATTTTTCTCTCCAGATGATTATTCCATCATCGCGAAACTTAGTTCATGTGTGCCGGGAAGGTCTTTCATGGAGGTAGTGTCAAGATAAATGTGTTATACCAAGTTCATACGGGAACATTAACCACTTGGTTCGCTCTCTGAATCGCGATTGCGAACCTTGGCAAGGTATATTGAACAGGTACCACTACAAGAACAGCTGTTTTAGTAAATTTGAGAATGTGTGCGTCACACAGACAATAGATTTTGACACATGTCTGGGAGTGTTCTATCAACAACGGGCATGTGTTAGTAAATTTGAGAGAGATTATAAATGTGTGCGACTCACAGTTAATGGATTTGACATATTTCTGGGGTATTTCTACCAACAAAATACATGTGTTTTTTGGTGTTGTATTTGTTTTAGTTATGGTGGTACCTGTAACGAATATGCCTTGGAACCTTGGTGTTCAAACGATTGTACTTTTTCATCTTGGATGCATAGTTGCCAGATGAAAAACGGATGAATTCGTCAAATTTCGACCGAAAAATCGTCAAAATAATTAGTCGAAATCGCCAAAAATTCGTCAAAAGTAAAAAAAACACTATTTCGAGGTTAAGAAAAAAATTTTGTATAGAAATCAGCGTTATAAAGAGAATAATAATTTATTATGAATACCTAACATAACAAATAAATTAACAATCCAAAGTTATTTAGGTCCTAATTGTGTAAATCACATCACCGATGTGATATTTATATTAAAGCAAAAACAAATTTGGAAACATATTTTTAATTTGTTTTTGTTTTTCATACAAATTCTTCACCAAACAAACGCATAGAAATTCAAGCGTTGCTTTACCTTTCAAAAATTCTAAAATTTGTATGAAAAATAAAACAAATTTATAAAATATTTGAAATGTTGTTTTTGTTCTTGTTTGTTCACTTTGGTGACGTGATTTACGCAATTAGGGCCTTAATTAGTTTGGCTTAAGTTCATTTTTAATTTAATCTTTCGATCAAATTATTTTTTATTTGAGAAAAAAATTCTAAAGCATGTAAATTAGGGTATTCATTTTAATCGACTTTTCAATTGTTCCATTAATCAATTAATCGAAATTGAGGTTTTTAAATTACTCTAACAATCGAATAAAGCTTTTATTTCGTTCGAGTTATTCGAGTAACTTTTTCGGCTAAAATTTATTCGAGTTAATCGAAAACCTTTTGAATTTACTCGCTTTTTTCTAATTTTTTTTTGGAAAAATTTTTTTAATCTAGTTTTATTGCCGTGTTATATATTTTTTTAATGAAAATAGTGGATCATCTAAAATAATACGCTATGCATTGCTTTAAGAAGTTTCTACTTTGGGAAAAATTTTATGATCATATTTTCGTCCCACTTTATGCAGGGTAATGCATTAAATAACACTGGTTTGTAAATTTTTACTTTTGGAATGTTTAAATGTTGCATTTTTTAGGTCATTAGGATGTGCTGAACATGAGAAAAATAATTTTTTTTATTTCGGCCATTATCCGTATAACCGCTCATTTGTGTTTTTCGATGTATGCTTCTCTTTAAAGCTCCATTCAGCGTGAAATGATGGTTCGAATAAAATAAAATCTTGTTTTAAAGGCTTTTGAATTACGCGTCCAATAGTCGCTTATTTGCTTCGATCAGATAAAAATGACTAAGTTGCAGTAAATCGAAGTTAAAATTTAATGAATTTTTTAACGATTTTCAACAATTGTTGTCATTTCAGAAGCTGTTTTGTATAACAAAAATAACAAAGTCTATAGTGTAATAATTTTATTGAAAAGCCCATTCGATGTGCAACATTTTAAGCCATAATGGACGCAAATTGGACAGAAACTGAAAATCCCATGATAAAAAAAACGAAAACACTAGCATTTAAATTTACTATCTACCAACTACTTGGTATCGAAATATTTTCTTTATTTTAAAGATGTATGTAATTATTGACCGATGCAAATATTTCCGAACTTTTCTACAAGGTAACAAAAATTGTTCTTTCACCCCCATTGTTGCTGTATATTTCACTTAATTCGTTAATATCTACATCAAGCGGTCCAATAGTATCTCATAACGATTGAATTGAATGGCAAATTTTATAAAATTAAAATATTTTGCTAATTTTGGTTAAGAAATCTTAAAAAATGTATTAAAAAAAAGAAAATTTACATAAAACTTTTTACTCGAGTTATTCGATTAATCGACTTTAATTACTCGAACAAATTTTCACTCGAAATTAGAAATTTTTGTTTGATCGAACATTATTTGACTTCAATTTTCCGATTAATCGATCAAACATTAATCGAGTGAATACCCTAATGTAAATATTGAGCATTCAAAGAAAAATTTGGATGTAGGGAAGGTTGAACTGACAGATGTTTCGAGACTCATCAGAGTCCTTTACCTACACACCACTGACAGTGGCAACAACACTGTAGCGAAAATCCTACTAATTTTAGTAAGTTCAATTAACAGACTGTCGCCATCTTGCGGCGAGTCGCACCTATTAATGAACTTTTTTCTATATGTTCGGAACTTCACAACTGTCTTTTCTTCGCATGTTCAACTATTTTAAGCTTTTTTCATTTTGATCTTAATGGTTTGATCGAAAGATTAAATTAAAAATGAACTTAAGCCAAACTATTTAAATAACTTTGGATAAAAATCATACAGTTCGACTAAAAATTCATAACTCAATTATTATAAATTAACGATTTTTCCATTAAGTAACAAAATTCTTATCAATAGAGATATCAACTGTTGCTTTAACTGTATAAACCGTATTTAACGTATTTTTTTAGAAAAATGATATACATACATAAACATTAATTAAAATTTGTATGAGAGGCTTACCTCCAATTTTTGACTCAGTAATTAAATATTTATTTAGTTAATTTTCATATAAATTTAAACTGTAATTAAATACAACTTCTGTTTTTCAGTCGTATTTAGTTGTTCTTATTTAATTGTGACAAAAATATTGTAGCACCATATAATACCACAAATTTCGCCTAAATTTCCAAAAAAAAATCTGGTGTTCAACATAAACAAAGAAAAATTCCAAAAAATTAATTTTTCTTCATTCAGGAAATAAGAATAATGAAGCATTTCTGCAATGTTTTAAAATAATAAAATCAGATAATAAAATCACAAAACGACAAATATAGACAAAGAAAGCCCAAATTTCTCGACAACAAAAGTTGAATTGTTAGGCGCCACAATTTTTTGTTTCCACAAGAATAAGAAGCAGTCAAAATCATATGGTAATTTATAAAACTTAAATCGAATTTAAATGTACAAGACTGGAGATATAAGTTATATTTAAATATGATCTATAGAAATGAATTTTCTGTTTAAATAGAAATTAAGTTTAAAAACCATTTAATTATTGAGTCAAAAACTGGAAGTAAGTGGAATAATTTTTTATATTTGATATACATAAATCCATATGCATGTATGCTGCAGTTGATAAATTATAGAGAGGAAGAGGTGTAAAAAACCAGTAATACTAAAAATATCAACATTAAGTATGGCTTAATTAGCCCTTTTACTCCGCACTTTTATTACATATTGTCGCAAAAGCTGCGAAGTTCTTGCATAAAATACACAGAAGTGACACAAACCGAAATATATTACTGATCGCTTACACAGTGCCTTTAAATTTAATTTTCTTTTGCAGCGCCTTTCTACCCGAATTAATTTTGTAATGAATAAAACTAATTAAATATGCATATATTTCCACAATTCACATTGAAAATAGTATTTATTAATTAATTACAGTTCATTTTCATTCATCTTTTACATTTTATCTTTATAATTACTGCAAAATCTCACAAATAATAAATCATGTGCAAGTGTGTGTAAGAACACGCTGTATAAAAAAAACCTACCACCACAAAGTAATTGCAAAAAAAAGCACATTAATAAAACAAATCTACGACAGTTTTATATACACACAATTCTTTTTTCACAATATATTTTTAATAATAAGGCACAATTCTTTAATTTTATTAGAATTTAAACATTTTTAGCGCGTTATTCAGTGAGTAAAATTTTTACATTTTTTCTTTTTCGTTTTGTTTATTTTCTTCTGTTCGTTGCCATTTTTGTCTATTTTTAACAGAGCCTTAAAAACAATTCAAAAATCTGATTGCAGCGTTTTTTACCTGTCACTCTTATGATTCCTGTATATTTTGTGGTTCTTGATCAAGTTCAAAATTGTTTTAAATGTTTAATAATATGGTGTCAACTTATAATTCTTAAATATCGTCAAATTTAACGTAAAAATCGTCCAGTCGTCAAAATGCCATTTTCGTCAAATCTGGCAACCGTGCTTGGATGCAAATCCGTCTACACCAGAGCTAAGAGCCGATCGGCTCAAAATAAGCGGCTAGCCGCCGCCGGTCCTTTTTCTCCCAGCCACGCCGCCGCCGATTGACTTTTGCTAACAAAACAACTATTTTTTATGAAATATTAAAATTTTTAGCTAAAAAAATATTTATTTTTCAATTTTTTTATTTAAAAAAATTTTTTCAGTATATTTTCGATCAAGCCGACATATAAGCCGCCGCCGAGTCATCGTTGTAAACGCCGCCGCCGCCGACCAATATTAGCCACGCCGCCGCCGCCGTTGAAAAGGCCTCGGCTTGGAACTCTGATCAACACTTTAACATAGTCTCACTGTTTCTTTTTTTTTATTTTTTTTTAAAGACAAGAAAATAAATACAAATGTCTCTGTCTTTCTCACAGCTGAATAAGAAGCTGAACAATAAGACTTCCAACGTCTAAGTCGACGTTTAGACGATGCAAGTCTTATTGATCAGCTTCTTATTCAGCTGTGAGAAAGACAGAGAAATGAATACACATTTCTCTGTTTTTCTCACAGCTGAATAAGAAGCTGATCAATAAGACTTGCACAGTGTAAACTGGAAATAAACGTCGACTAATGGAGACCCCCTCTACGTGTTCGATACCAATAAATACAAGCAAGAACATTGGCAATTGATGTCGCAGTTTTGCTGGCTTTATTGCTTGTATCAAGACACGAAATGTTGCTCGGATGGTCGCAGAGTAAACATTAGTTCACCAGTTACATAGCGTCTTCACTAGCATTTGATTTGTATTGACAAAAGTCAAAATCGATATGAAAAAATAGCACAAACATTTTTCTGATGTTTTTATGTATGAAATTTGACAAATATTAGAACAAAATTATGTCTCGTGAAAACGGGGTGTTATCAAGGTACATTAACAAGGTATCACTACGAGATCAGCTGTTCTAGTAAATTTGAGAATGTATGCGTCACACAGACAACAGATTTTGACACATCTCTGGTATGTTTTGATACAGCCGTAGTGACCAGTGAGGTTTCCGCCTAGCTCTTCTTACCGGCAAACACATCACAGAAGGTCCCAACCCTCTCACTGGGTACGCTAGTCATAAAAAAACTGAATAACAAAAAAAAATACTTTACAAAATTATATGCACCATCCTAATAACACCATTTTTATCTTATATTATTTTCAGGCAGATGTTATGCCCTACGTTGCCCTCCCAACCATGTCACAAACTGATCCGAAGTAAATTTTCGCTGTGAACCCACATAACATCGACTTACATTCCCAGCTTTAGCTTACCTTCATGCCTTCACCCTTTTATAATTTAATTCCAACACATTACGAATTCATTTCAAACGTTATAAATCATAATGTATTTATTAAAAAAAACTATAATCTAAGAGAATTGCTTTTTAAAATTTTCTATTTATATTATGCTAACAAAAAAAAATAATATCAGCTGAACTAAATTTAACACAATAGAACTAATACACTACAAAAATAAAGACATTCGTTAAAAATAATAAATTAAGCAAAAATGATTGTAAATAATTTAAACTATAATAATAAATATTAACACAATGAAAACCTAACCTATACCATATGCATCTTTCCTTTCGCCTCTGAAAACTTAGATATTCTTTACCGTTTTTCCTTTTTTTTGCGATTAAATCTTATTATTTCATTACCCTATTAATTGAAATCAATTAAAAATTATTATATTTCTCAATTTTAGAAAATCTCTACTATATTCCGCAAAGTCTAACCTAATGGAGCTCCCTGAGGCTAGTATTTTCTCCTGCACTTCACTTTCAGGAATTATGACCACAAATCCTAATTGATTTTAACTAATATTGCTGTTTAGCTTTTAGTTATATTTCTATTTCCGATCAATAAAAATACTTTTTATCTAGTGTCTACTGCCATCTACAGGAAAAGATAATCAACGGAGACGCAAAAATCTAAGTTGACTTTTAGGCAAAAAAAAAACTGCACTATGGAAAATCACTATTTCCCTTTTTTATATGCGCAAAAAAAAACTATTAACCCATTTGGACCCAAATATAATCCAGAAGGAAATTTTGGAAAATAGCTTTATTTCAATAACTATTAGAAGCTAATAAAATATTTTACAGTAAAAAAATTTAAAAAAAATTCTTCGGTTTGAATATATATGGCTGTCCCCAAATAGGGCCAATGGGCTCATATGTGAAATTTTTCAAAACATCCTTTTTCAATGCATAGTGTTTTGATGCATTTCTTACATTGCCAACGGGCTTTACTGTGGCATACGGCGCATCGTAGTTGGCTAAGCAGCTTTTGGGGGAAGTGTCCAACATTATCTAAGCTCATACCTGATACCACTGATGAAGGCTTGCGCCGCCTTCCATCAGCTTTTTCACCGTCTAAATATCTCAAATAATTTCTGCATATACTTCGGCGAAATGTGAAGCTGGTCCATATTATCTTCGGCAGTCAAGAGATGAAGCCGCCACGCATTAGCCACAGACAAATCTAGCATATAGGTAAATATAACCCACCACCATTTTTTGCCTCGTACTGCTGATCTATACACTGCAACAGATTGGTCAGCTTGATCGACGCCTCCCATGCCTTTGTTGTAGTTCTGGAAGACATAAGGAATGTTCACGTCTACTTTTCTCTTTTCTATGCAGCTCCATCTTTTCACCTTGCCGAGGGATAAACAAAATCGTAGTTTGTACCCATGGTACATACACTATTGTCAAGCCATCGCACGAACAAAATTTCATTGGCTGTATCAAATCGGTAGTCAAACTCTGCACGTTCTTTCTTTTTCATATTCTTGACAGACTCCAGTGGGCATTTCTTCGTTCTATTTTCTCTGACGGTACCCGTAGCACGATAACCAGGTTGGCGTAAATCTCGCAGCAATTTTTCTACTAATTTGTCAAAATATATGGTATGTTCATGTGGCGTAACATTTGCTTTGTTCAACAAGTTCTTGATCACTTTCGACCCTAACGGCTCATTACTCGCTTCTCCTGCTGATTTCCCACAATACACGTCGAAAGCATAACAATAACCATCGGCACTTGCAATCATCCAATTTTTGTATCCAAACCGTACTGGCTTTCCTCTTATGAATTGCTTGGCTGGATGACGTCCGAAATATTTAATCATTGATTCGTCTATTGAAAGATCTTGGTGAAATACGCCCCACTGCTGGAACTTCTTGATTAGCAAATCTGCAAGAGGTTGTAATTTAAACATCTTATTGAGGGATCCGGAAGCAGCCTCATTGTCACAGAAATGTAAAAATTTTTTTATTTCCATAAACCTGTTTCTAGACATTGCTTTTGAAATAATTGTAACACTGCAGTCTTCATCTAGACTTCAGTATAATCGCTCTCGTGGAAGTGAATGATATCCAGATAAGAGTAGAATACCAACGAATTTTTTGAGCTCATCCACACTGATTCGGAAGTCATGATTGCGAATCATATAACTTTGTGTTCAGGATGATCATGTTAAAAACTTCTTCATCAAATAATTTCTCAAAAATTTCGACTGGTGTTAGACCTACGAGCTCATTTACAGCATTTTCTTTTCGCTTTTGTACGTTGTTTTCCTCTAACGACTTGTTGGTGTAGGTGCCATCACATTTGCGCCAACGCGGTTCCTTCGTATCAATTTTCCTGTATGATTGTAAGGGTTCATCATCACTGCTATCCCATTCATTATTGTTTATATGTTCAATAACTTCTACTGTCCCTGGGATGTCACGCGGAAACCCGATCTCTTGAACGTTATCTTCATCACCTTCTTCTTCATCATAGCTAGCATCACAATCGCTGTCTTCGTTAAAAATGCTTTCAATAGCTTCCTCAAGACCTTGATAATTATTTGCTACATTGAACGATCGCTTTGCCATTGTTAAGAAGTCACTTCTATTACCAAGATGTAAGAAAATGAATACTAAATGCCAAAATGTATGTTTTCATTCAAATCAAAGGGGATTCCCCTAAGTGAAGATAGCTTACAACAATACGTATGCAATATATATATATATAGTTGCTGTAATGTATTTAAAGCTGTTGCAATATATTTAGAAGATGATTGCTATGAAATTCAGACATGTGTAGCAGAAATACGTGGCAGACACGTCCAAAAAGTAAACCAAAGAATGTTAGCTTTCTGCCCATTGGGGGACACCACACTAATATATGCCCCCTTTCGGTCAAATGTTGTCCTATATTCCCAATTTCATAATAATTTGAGTAAAAGACTACATTTAAATAAATCCGGGCTAAAAATGTATAACAGCACCCACGCAAGTATAAAAAATAATAACATAGATTTGGTCTACAATCTAGTTCTTCACATAAATAAACTTAACCTCCAATTTTAATAAATTTAAGCATATAATCATAAAACTTACTATGTTATTTTAAAGTCACACTCTTTTACAATGCAAATTTGTTTATAAGCGGAATATAAAGTACCGGAATTAATTATTGTGGTCATATGAAGAGCCGTCCTCATATGAGTACGCCGGGCGTAAATGGGTTAAGAAAAATTAAAATTGATACTAAACACACATAAATAAACGAATAAATCAATACTAAATATAAAACAATATAATATGTATTTCTTGGACAGTTTTTTTCAATTTTTCTTTCTTGTTTTCTCTTTTGTTTAATAATCCTTTTTAGAAAAACACTAAAACTATTTTTTCTTTCGTTTGAAAGCTTATATATATCCTTTTTTTTAAATGGACACTAACTATGTTTGGTTTTTTATGCTATATTTTTTTTATAAAGCCCTTAATTCGTCCTTGGGATTTTTCTTTGTTTTACACGGAATTGGCTTTATTTATTCTTTTTCTATCCTTTTCTTTAAAAATGAAGATAATTTGTTACCTGGCTATTCGGCTTTTCTAAGCATGGAAAAAAATCCTTTTTTTTTTTGTCTCACTTACGCTTCTCCTCTATGCTCCTTATAACTTTTGGACCAGGTAAAGGAACAGCCAGCTGCAATAATTTTTGATAATGCTAAATGAGAAACACGCACAAAAGTATACCCATTTTAAATCCTTACGTTTTTTTTTTTTGTTAAACTTTTTTCTAATTTTCCCAATGCAAGACTTCTAAGGGTGACTTAATATGCCTTACAGGAACTCTTTCCTTGAAAGCAAATCTAAAATTAATTTGACAAAACGCTAAATATCACAAACTACTTTTTTCTACTTTTCACTCACTTTTTATTGTTTTTCACTTTAATTATTAAAAAAAACTTATTAGTCCCGGTTTAAATATTTAGACGGTGCGAACACTTGAAAGGATTTTTCACTTTTGATCAAACTAATTTCTTTTTCCATCCTTTCAACTCAATCCTATCCTACCCGAATTTCCAATTTTCCCATCGTTCTTTCCGCCAAACCAGCCATCTTTATTATGCAAATTCTATCTAGAATTTTCTTTATCCTAATAGATTTGTGTTTGTATTTAATTTCTTATAAAAAAAATGGTTTTAGGGAAGAACTAAATGATACTATTTTCCTTTTCTCTATGCGCGCATTTTTTTCGTCTTTCCTTGCTCCTGCTCATTTTCTTTGCCATTTTCGTCCTTAAAGAGTTTTCCTTTCATCAGGGACTCATAAAAACTAGAACGAGTTTATTATTTGCAATTCTACAAAAATTATATATACAAGTGTTTTGAACCTAACCGTTTTTGTAGTAATTCACGCACCCATGAATGAAAACTACATCCCTGTTTTTGGTTGTGTAATCATTCGTTTGGTTTTGTGAATTACAACAAAACAAGCATTGCAGACAACTTGCAGGATCTACATAACTCTTTTGACAGCTGCATTGAAGCACGAAAATATCTGCGGGCAATACAATTTTAATTATCAAGTAAATAAAAGAAAAGTAAATAAAAGAAAAATTAATAATTGTGTCATTTATTGTGCTCATGTGTATATATATATATATATATATATATATATATATATATATATATATATATATATATATATATATATATATATATATATATATATATATATATATATATATATATATATATATAAATATATTTTCTTTGTGCAATTGCTTGCAGAAATTTGCGGTAACGAAACAGTAGCCAGTTATGTTGATTGTGGTTGCAATCAACTGTGCGTTCAAATCTCAACGAAAATGTTTGATTTTCTCTCCATAACTCTGTGACTACTTAAACCTACCCAAAAGATGACACCTTAACTCCAAATGGATTTGGGTAACATGCTTATCATTGGCCAAGGACAAGGGAAACCAACAACAAGCACAGAAAAAAAGTAAGTTTTATATCTGCAGGTGGTTTGCAGACAATTGCTGCAAATCAACAACGAACAGATGTGGGTAATTCTAAAGTTAAACACCTCACCAAACAAAATCGATTAGATATATTCAATCATTAATAAAAGTGCTTAAAAACAAAACTCAGTTTTGACATTTTCTGGTATTACTTAAATGTATATGATAGGTGAGTTGGTCGAAAAAATCACGCCGTATTTGCACCAGCCATCAACCAACAGTTATATTGTTTTTTTTTCATCCGCAAC
This sequence comes from Panzeria rudis, assembly GCA_956483635.1. Taxonomy (NCBI): domain Eukaryota; kingdom Metazoa; phylum Arthropoda; class Insecta; order Diptera; family Tachinidae; genus Panzeria; species Panzeria rudis. The sequence goes on along the minus strand of OY101448.1, from coordinate 89,755,087 downwards.
AAAACTCCGGTTTCTACGAATGCCGTAGTAGGAAACGGTGTGCGGATTGTGCAGTTTTTCCTGAATCACAACAAAACTACGTGGGGAACTCTCACACCCTGACAGTCTTACTATAAAGCCGGGCTTGAATTCTAACTATGAGGTATGTACTCTGATGTACATATGTATTTGTGCCAATCTGTGCAATATAAAATATATCATTTTCGTGTTATCTATATATGCACTATTCAACAGCGGAAACCTCATTCACATCAATTTGAGAGCAATAGCCTACTGTAGAACTTTCTTTTGGTAAGAAAGCCCATAGTGGCAAACCCAGACGATTAAAAAATCTTAATTATATTCTTGTAATTGGATTGGTTACCAATTGAGCACACAGTGCAATAATTACAAATCAAATCGAACGCCTACAAACAATATTTTGAGGCAAAAAAAAAATAAAATAAATATCTACTTTATGTATCGTCTTTGTTTTTCATTAAACTAATATTCTTCTCTTTATACATTTCTTCCAGATCTTTCAATATGCGCAGGTATCACCTCTATTTATTTTCTCCCGATGGACATGCAGCTCTCTGATATGGAACTATGTATCTCTATAATTCCTTCTTTTAAAAAAAGGACATTCGAAGCACTAATGATTCGAACTGTGATCAGTACATTTTCTATTGTGCTTTACGGGAAGTAACTTGTTTTTCATACGTAATATTAAGAGTTTGCTTTGTTTACCCTTTCTACTTTTTTTAGATATTTTCCGAAGTCATTTAGACGACAATGCCGTTCTTATATCCTATTGTAAATGGGGACAACACAACACATTAATATCACAGATGAATCACAAGCTTGCTCATACTAACTTATATTGCATATGGAGTGGTATGTAAAAATGTTGTTCTATATTGGCAGTATAAGTATATCTATCAGGTACTAGGAATTCTTGTATATAATTATATCAGGTACTAGGAATATTTATCACAGATTTAAAGAAAAAAAAACAAATTGCTAAATCTAATAAAAGTGGGACATCACAACGAACATTTAATTGTATAAATATATCAAAATAATCACTTTCCTTATGTCCTACTCTTGCACCAAAATTTTTCGAATTAGTTCAACCTTTTCTGATTAGCAATTTATACTTTTATATCTTTTACGTGATAAATACCTATTGTTTTACCCTCTAACGTTTCCAGTTCGTACATGTTGTTACCGACAGGTCGAACCACCCTACATTTCAAAAACTTTCGGCAAAACTTGGCATTCACATTCTTTGCAAAATTACTTTGGACCATGTTTCTCCTATACACTTCCTGTCCAGGCAGAAATTTAATTATACGGGCTCTTTTATTGTACCTTTCGGCACTTTTCTCATAGGCTTTGTTCATGTTTTATTTTATTTGTTCCCTTATCAATTCCATACGCTCATTAGGTTTTGCTATGATCCGATGATCGGTAATCGATAGTAATTTTCGACCTAATTTGTAGTCAGATCCGCTTGAATACATGTGAAATCCGAATAATGCAAAGAAGGGAGTAAAACCTATTGCACTATGAGAGGAATTTCGCAATGCACAAGCTATCTCGGAAAGATAGAGATCCCAATCTCGATGATTATCTTTTAAATATGCTCTTATGGCCGATAAGATACTTTGATTAACTCGCTCTGAGGCGTTGCTACTCGGTTGATATACTGGTGTTTTGATGTGCTGTATTTTGTACGTACTTAGCATATTTTGAAAGGCTTTATACACAAATTGTACGCCGTTGTCCGTATGGATAATTTCGGGGACACCAAACTTGTGGAATACATCCTGAATTAGGAATTCAATCACATTTCCGTCAGTGGCTTCTTTCATGGCTTTGATAAAAGTATATTTGGTGAAGTGGTCGAGGACTATAAAAACGTAGCAGTTTCCACTTTTGGATCTTGGATACTTGCCTAGGAAGTCCAAATACAATTTTTGAAAGGGTCGATCAGTACTTACTTGGTTTCCTATTTCCGGCCGAAGATTTTGGTTAGACGGTTTTATTTCCTTGCAAGTTTGACAGCTGCGTATATATTCTTTCACTTGAGTGGGCAATTTAGGCCAATAGAAGAATCTTCTAAGGCGTTCAAATGTTTTTGTAACACCTCCGTGTGCTGATGTCAAACTTGAATGGGCTTTTTCGATTATGGGCTGGGTAATATTTGGTGGAATCCATATTTTCCATTCACATTCAGTATCATTGCCCCTATCGAAATCCATTCTTTTATACACGATACCATCCTCAACTTTTAAATCTGGCAAGCTATCTTTATTTTCAATTACATAGCGGATTAAGTCCAGATATTCCTCGCTTTGGAACTCTGTAGTTTCGAAGTCCAATATATCTTCTAAATCTAATTCTTCTACGCACACATCATCATTTTCCAGCCGTGAAAGCATATCAGCAACTACATTATCAGAGCCTTTCCTGTGTTCTATTTCAAAATCGAACGATTGTAACTGGAGTGACCACCGTGCCAGTCTACCTGTTATGTCTTTCAGGGACATTAGCCACTTAAGGCTGGCGTGGTCAGTGACGATCGTAAAAGGCATCATTTCTATATAAGGACGGAATTTCTTTACTGCCATTACAGCCGCCAAACACTCTTTCTCTGTCACGGTGTAATTTTTTTGGCACCTGTTTAGTTTTTGGCTGTAAAAAGCAATCGGATGTTCTTCCATTTTGTCACTCAGCTGATATAGCACTGCCCCGATTCCGTAGTCGCATGCATCACATTGTATCCAAAATCTTTTTGGAAAGTCTGGATGCCGTAAAACTGGTGCAGATGTTAAGGCTTTCTTCAAGTTTTCAAAAGACTCTATGGCTTCAGGTGTGATTTAAAATTTTTTTGACTTTTGTAGCCTATCGGTTAACGGAGCTGATATGGACGCAAAATCCTTTATAAATCTGCGGTACCAGCCTGCCGTTCCGAGAAAACTACGCACTTCGCGCGGCGATTTTGGTACCCTGATTTCTTTTATAGCACGTACTTTTTCTGGGTCTGTTTTTAGATTTCCGCCGCCTATAATAAAGCCGAGATATTTTCATTGCTGAAAACAAAATTTGGATTTCTTGAGGCCTATAGTAAGGTTGGCTATCTTCAAACATAATGCTACTTCCTCCAATATTTTCAGATGTTTTTCAAAACTGTCAGAGATTACCAGGAGATCATCTAAATAGATAAAAACGTTCTCTTTAAGTTTCTGCGGGATGACTTTATCCATAAGCCTGCAAAGACGTTGCGCCGCGTTGCAAAGGCCGAAAGGCATGACTCGAAATTGGTAGAGTGGACGACCTGGTACGGTAAACGCTGTGTACGGCCTACACTCTTCCTCTAGCTCTATCTGCCAGAAAGCAAACTTTAAATCGACGCTACTTATATAATAAGTTTCATCAATTCGACTCAAAATACCATCTATATTTTGAAGGGGATAGGCATCTTTGACTGTTATATTGTTTAGCTTTCTGGCGTCAAGGCAAAACCTGTTTTTATCGGGCTTTCGAACCACGGTCGTTCTATTCGACCAGGGACCTTCACTTTCTTCAATAACATTCAACGCAAGCATCGTATCTATTTCCCTATAAGCAATTTCCTGTACGGCTGGTGATAGTGGGTAATGGCGGTCTTTGAACGGAACGGCACCCTCTACTAATTTTATCGAGTGCTTCTCGAGAGGGGTGCAACCTAAGCCATCTTTCTCAAAGGATGGAAACATATCTATTATTTTCTGTAAGCCTTTCTGCTGTTCCGGGCTTAATATATGAGGACAGGTCTTATGGTCTGCTACTTTAAAATCTTCCTGTAACGTCTCAACATTTAATTCGTTGATTCTAAAAACTTCCGGGGCTAGACCAAAAGCCGTCCAAAAATCTACTCCCAGGTAGGCTTCTTGCTCCAAATCTGGACACAAGTAAAATAAAATTTTATTTGTTTCCCCCTTAAAAGTAATATCTAACTCTATTTTACCCAGCAATCTATGTTTCTTACCAGCCGCCCTCGAAACTAATGAAAATATTGGCTTAAAACTAATTCCTAATCTATCCACTAACTCCCTACAATTCTTACCTAATAAGCTGACTGAAGCGCCAGTATCTAATAAACCTTTCATGCAAGTATTTCCTATTTTAATGTCGGCGAACGCTCGCGGATCGCCTTCCCTACTGACTGTCTTTGCCGCCTCTATTATTAGTTTTCGCATTTTCTTTTTTTCTGCAAACTTCTTTCTTAATTTAAGTATTTTATTTGAGATGGTCTTCTTAAAAATTCATTGAAAATTCTGTTTCTAACTTTTTTATAATTTTGTTCGCGTTCTTCGATAGAATATGTGTGCCAATTGCGGAATAAATTCATTAAAATTCTTAACCGTTTTTACTAAATCAATCTTTTTAGGTGTTTTTATCTTAGTGTTGATTGCGGGGTTTCTTTGGAACGATGGTTCCGTGCTCCGGCGAAAATATCTGGCCTTACAATTTGTACAATTTGGGGACTTGACGTCTGGCTTGCCGCAGCCATAACAAAATATGGACCTTTCTTCCGAAGGGCAAAAATAATATACATGGCTCTTTTTGCGACAATTCCAGCATCCAAGGTTGCTGTTGGCATTTTGCTCGTGCTGCTTGTGGTCTTCCATAGCTGCTATGTCCTCAAAATGATCATCAGAGTTCATAGGCTCACTTACTGGACTCTCAAAAATTTCGTTCACGTGCCTCTGATAGCGATTTGCTGGAACTGATGGCTGGACATTTCTGGCTTCTTTGCGACAGAATATTTTCTCTACTTCGATGCATTCCTGCCGCAGTTCTTCAACAGACTCAACAACAATGGGGTAAACTCTATTTCTAATTTCCTCTCGTAAATTTTTCTTTATCATTTTGATCATTTCTTTTTCAGACACTGTAATATTTAACCTGGAACGCATCTGAGTCATCATAAAGAAAAATGCGTCGATACCCTCGCCATGTTGTTGCTTCCGTTCGACCATGTCGCTCATCAGCTCGAAGCTAGATCTGGTGGACTGGTACTGTTTTAACAATGCTTCTTTTAAAGTGGACCATTCCGTAACCAGGTTAGTTTGCACGAACAGCCAGTACCATTTTTCGGCCACTCCCTTTACTAACAAATGAAAATTATCCAAAACTTCGTCCCATGAAACTCCGTATTGTCTCCGTAGGCGTTCTACTCGGAACACAAAGTCTTCCACAGCCAGTCTGTTGACATTCCCATCGAACTCGATGCCCCATTTATCAATCCTCATCTTTTGGTAGTTCTTTAAAGAATTTGTAGGCTCATTATTTTCCACCGAAGCTCTCGAAGAGTTAGCTGAACTTGTCGAAGGGTGAAGCGTACGGCTAAAACCTAATTCCTCATTCTTTTTTAAGCTAGGCACAATTTCGTCTAAAATTTTTCGGTTTTCCTGCTGGGTATGCTGCAGAACTACACTCAACTTCCCTACTGTGGCGGTTAAATCAGCTATCTGTCTTTTCATTTCAAAATTTTGTACTAAACTATTTTGTTCCAGGACTATCGGCGGGTTTCTAGCGGACTGAAGTGATCCCGCTGATCCCTGGCCTCTCACTTCGATATTAGCGGCCGAACTAGTAGTTGGTTTATCCGCATTAATGGTTTCAGACTTGTCGTGAATCTGGGGGCTATTATTGCCCGTTTGTGGATTAATTTTTTCGGTAATTCTTTTCGCGTTAATTTTCTGACTCGGGGTGTTGGATTTATAAGTCTTGCCAAATTCAATCGGAGTAGACCTATTTAAATCAAATTGGGCCTCTCGCTCTCGTTTTCGATTTCGGGTCTCGAGTGGACTTCGGGACATACCCTACTCAGAAATTTGGAAATTCGCCCTACTTTCGGCACAAAAATAGATGACGGAAAAAATTTAAAATTTGTAGTCTTAGATGAGTTGACATTGTAATTTTTTTTTATTTTATTTTATATTTATTTATTTATTTTTTTTTTTAATTATTAACCAAAAACTAACAAAAATACTAAGCACTCAGTACTCAACTGATTTAAAATTCACTCTAAATTTCTGCACACGATTAGACGACGGGGAAAATTGGAAACTCGAAGTATAAGCGAAAATATTTTATCTCTATCTTTTTTTTTAGCTTAAATTAAATTACATGAAACTAAGCACGCTACAAATTTGTTAGTTATATTCCAATTACTCTAATTAACTGTTTTCGTAAATCAGTTAAACTTCTTCCATATCGCTACTAAATTTGAATATTGATAAGTATTTGTTAAAAAAAAACGTAAATGCAAAAAAAATATTATTTAACTCTCAGAAAATTATATTTATTGTTTTAGGTATTTTCCTTATGGGTTTGGCATGAAGGTTAAAGCGGTTGTCGATTTAAATATTAAAGAAAATCAAAAGGTATTATTTGGTAGTACATAAGACAAGTTAAACGCAAGTGAATTTCTATAGGCCCTCATATACGATCATAATTTTTCTCTCGCGACTAGTCATGAGTTATACGAGGTCCTATCGGCGACACTCGGTACTTCAGACCCTGTGCTACAAAAAAAATATGAGCACAGGCGGCTACCGATGTTGTCTACCGGGTAGTATATCTGCTGAAACTAATTTAAATATGAAAAACAAGAAAAATTATGATAATACAATTAGAGAATCAAACATAAAGTCTCTAAGCTATTATCTATTTTTCTCTGTGAATTTTCCGAGATTCACACTTCTCTGGTAGATAGAAATTACTGTCACTTGGTACTAACTTTCGAAGATCTTACTTCAAAGTGCTACCAAACGACAATAAATCTAACTACCAGATGGGTACTTCACTCGATGAGCTATTGAAACAAAACTATCATTCTATTTTTACATGTCTGGTTAGAACTACATGCATTTGAATTTGCTTTAAAATTGGCGCCATTTAGCGCCAAACTTGATTCTATTTGTTTGGGCGCCATTTATGATACAGCCGTAGTGACCAGTGAGGTTTCCGCCTAGCCCTTCTTACCGGCAAACACATCTCAGAAGGTCCCAACCCTCTCACTGGGTACGCTGGTCATAAAAAACTGAATAACAAAAAAAAAATACTTTACAAAATTATATGCACCACCCTAATAACACCATTTTTATCTTATTTTATTTTCAGGCAGATGTTATGCCCTACGTTGCCCTCCCAACCATGTCACAAACTGATCCGAAGTAAATTTTCGCTGTGAACCCACATAACATCGACTTACATTCCCAGCTTTAGCTTACCTTCATGCCTTCACCCTTTTATAATTTAATTCCAACACATTACGAATTCATTTCAAACGTTATAAATCATAATGTATTTATTAAAAAAAACTATAATCTAAGAGAATTGCTTTTTAAAATTTTCTATTTATATTATGCTAACAAAAAAAAATAATATCAGCTGAACTAAATTTAACACAATAGAACTAATACACTACAAAAATAAAGACATTCGTTAAAAATAATCAATTAAGCAAAATGATTGTAAATAATTTAAACTATAATAATAAATATTAACACAATGAAAACCTAACTGTTAATTGAATTTGAAAATGAATGAAAAGTATCCTTGCAAGTAGAGTCACTTGAAGGAGTTTGGTTAATAAAGGTATTTCTGTCAAGCACTTTAACCTGCAGAAATCGTGGATCAAGGGTAAAAATAAAGAACACAAACAGAACCGTTGTAGTTTCAAAAGTACACTCCCATTGTACGTTTTTATTTACTTTCTTTTATATTAAAAACAAATTAAGTAAAAGTGCTTATTTACTAGGAAATAAAATTGTATTAAACTGCTAATTTAACAATGACCTATATTCATGTATGTTGGGGAAGTGAATTGCTAACTTGACTGTTTATGCGGTTATTGACATAGAACAAGCAAAAAATATTAAATGCAAATGAACAACAAAGAATAAAATTATTACTTAAACAAAGTATTATGTTACAATAAATAAATTCTATGAATGACCTAAATTTATACATTGCAAGCGATTGAGCAACAAAATATAAAAATTACAAAATTAATAAAGTCATTGGCTTTTAATAATTACAAAACAAAAAGTGAATAAAATGTATGTGTGTGTATTAACATGCTCCCCCCGTTGAGCACAGCTCAAATACAAAATAAAGATAAGCAAATAAAAGATGTATGTTTATTATTATTATTTTTTTTTTTGAATGAAGTGATGTAATAAGTGCTGGGCTGGCATTTTTTCATCTGATTGAGGCTGAGTTGATTCTGTTTAAATACTTGACGTTAGTCAAATATGGACAGTGAACTCTGAAGTTGGTTGTTGTTTGCGAGGCGCTGGAATTGGAGTCTCAGTTTGTTTCGACCTGCGTCTTATGACCAGATAAATTAGGATGGCAATTGCGATTAATAATGATGTATAACCCACTGTGATATGATGGTAGTTGTGGTTGTTAATTTTGTTCGGCAGCTGAAGTATTTGTTGTTCGTGTAAAGTGGTTTGTAATGTTGTTAGATTTTTTACTTGTGAAATATATTCATTTGTGTGTATTTCATTAAATAATGTTTTTAAACGTTCTTAGTGATTTCGTTCCGTGATTTCCCACAGGCTATTGTATGACGTTTTACTGCTGCTAGATATTACTTGTTGTCCTTGTAATGTCATAAATTTATATTTAAGGATGCAGTTTGGTTCCAATGCGAGCAAACCGGATTGTTCGAGGGTTATTTGTGTAATTTCGGATTTACATACTGCTGTTGCTTGAGCTCGAGATGGAATTGCATATATCCATTTATTTTTATGGTAGAGAGGAGTCCACGAGGCAGAATCTCTCATTCCCTGTATCGGGCAGTCTAATCGAGATCGACGCCTTGGAGCAGAGATAGAGTTCTTCTTTGAGCAGAGTGCATAAATCTAGTTCGGTCTTACTAAGCGCAAAATAATGGTTGCGAGCTATGTTGATGATGAGAAAGGATGCACATGGATTTATTGATACTAACGTATTGTTAACCCAATTTGGTATTGGGATCAGATTAAATATATCGAACCTGTCGTGTTCGATTAATGGTAAGGTCAAGCTAAATATTACTGTATTTTCCGTAAGTCCTCCTTTAACCTTCATCAGCTTGTATAAGTGTAAAGTGTCTTCTTGCCTTACAGGGAGATCTAACGATTCCGGCAGATGGAATTTTATTTTTGCGACTTCAATTTGCAATTGGCGGGGGCTTAAGAGTAATGGACTAATGATGCCGTGGTGAGTACTTGTAAGGATATCAATTATTGACAGTTGTGTATGCTGCAAATTTGCTGCTGTAATTGTTAATTGTATACAAAGTGATGAAAACAAACGATAAAACCTGTCTTGATGGTGTACTTCTTTAGCCGTACTGATCATGTTGTGGACTTCTGTGATTTGCAAGTCGATTTGATCAAATTTTTTCTTAATAGCTTCTTGGTCTGACGTCATGATATTTATAGTAGAATCAATAATTGACGTCTGATTTTTTAATAGGTTAAGCAGATGTGCTTCATTTTCCTTGACTTGTGAGATTGTTTGTGCCATGTCTTTTGCATATTCCGAATCCAACACTCCAAACAGCGAATGTGCAATGTTTCCAACTAAATCGATTGCAGATCTCTTCTGTCTTTTTCCGGACAGTAAGCTGCTGTCCATAGTAAGTTCAGCTTCAGTGTGTTTGAAATATTTTACCAGATTTGTACATGTTGATTTTTCTTGTATTTCATTGCATAAATGATTAAGAGCTTTTGTGCCTTCTGAAAATATTGTTAACTCAGACCAAAATCCTTTTAAATCATAATAGACTAATAGTTGCCATTCCATAGGCGATATTAGTGCTGATCCAATTTCTTCAAAATGGATGCCTAATTGCCTTCCAAATTTTTTGTTATGTACTTGTGCCCCTAACACCAGGGGGATGAACATGATTGCTATTATAATTGTAAAAATATTGTGATTGATAGTGGTACACCTTCTCTTTTTGGGAATTTCCTTGTCATTATTTTGACAACAAAACGACGTTGGCATAGTTTCATCTTTAAGAGATTCATTGTGATTGTCTTGGCCAGGAGGGGTATTTTGTTCTGCAACATCATTTTGGATAGAATCTGCACACGATGCTGTATCGTTGATTGGTAGTGGTGCTAATCGAGCAATTGCTCTTCTGACGATGCCTTTTAGTGTTTTGACATCCGCTACTCGCACAAAGCCGTCATCACCTTGATGTACTTTGATAATTCTTCCTAACGGCCATTGTAACGGTATTGTGTTGTCTTCCTTTATGATGACCATGTCGCCAGGTTTTAAGTTGTTCTTTTGTGTTTTCCACTTATGTCGATATTGAAGTTCTGATAAATATTCTTGTGACCATCTTCTCCAAAATTCCCGTTTTACATGCGTAACTAACTTCCATCTAGTAAGCAAGCCAATTTTTTGTTGGTTGTCTCCTATGTCGGCTTGAGCATTCAACGGTCCTCCGATTAAAAAGTGACCTGGAGTTAATGCAGCTAAATCATTCGGATTATCTGACATTGGTCGGGAATTGAGAATACCTTCAATCTCTATTACCACAGTGTCAAGTTCTTCGTATGTTAGTTCTGCTGTTGATACACTTCTCACTAGTAGATGTTTTGCTGATTTGACTGCGGCTTCCCATAAGCCGCCAAAGTGAGGTGCTCTTGGTGGAATGAAATGAAACATTATCCCTCTGGATGTGCACTCCTTATTGATTCTTTCATGAGCTGAATATTCATACAGTGATTGTGATAGTTCCTTCAGTTGATTTTTGGTGCCAACAAAATTTGTTGCGTTGTCGCAATACAAATTTTTACAGTGGCCTCTTCGACTTATGAATCGCTTCAATGCTCCTATAAAGGCCTCTGTAGTTAAATCGCTAACCAATTCTAAGTGGACAGCCTTAGTAGCAAAACAGCAGAATACAGCTATGCAAGCTTTGTGTGGCCTTTTTCCCCTTATTTTGTAATGAATCCAAAATGGTCCACAAAAATCCACACCAGCATTGCTAAATGGTCGAGCTGGGGTAACTCGCGTCGATGGCAGGTTTCCCATAATTTGGTTAAGTAAGTTTGGCTTAGCTCGAGTGCATTTGATACAATTGTGTACAATTGATCGTGCTGCAGTCTTTCCTTTGACTGGCCAATACCTTTGCCGTAAGTGAGCTAAAAGTGCTTGAGGTCCGCAGTGTCGGTTATTTTCATGTACCATTTGCATTAGTAATTTTGCGATTGGATCATTGTAAGGGATTAACATTGGGTGTTTAGCGTCATATGGCAATGTTGATGAGTCTAAGCGTCCTCCTACTCTGATAATGTCATTAGAGTCTACAAATGGAGTGAGATTGCTGAATTGGCTACCTTTTCTTACTTCATGATATTTCTTTAAATGCTTTAAATCCTCATCAAAGTCTGACTGTTGCATTGTTCGGATAATGATCATTAGAGCTTGATCCAGTTCTCGTACTGATAACTGTATTTCACGATTTCGCTGGCGTTTTCTGGTATTATTGATGAATCGAAGGATATAACCTGTCACTCGTTGCAGTGTCCTGAAGGATCCGTTGTGGTGTATAGTGTAGATTATACTTGTTGAAGTGTTACTTGTTGTTGTGACTGCTGTTATTTTCTTACGTTCCATGGTAATATCATCACTAATATCTTCAGTCTTTGAGAAATTTTGTGGCCAACTTTCATTTCTTCCACAAAGAAATATCGGCCCGTAGAACCATAATGGGTGTTCGAGCAACTTCCTTGGAGATACACCACGTGACAACACGTCTGCAGGATTGTCCTTTGATCTCACATGTCGCCATTGCTCGGCAATAGATAATTCTTGAATTGCTGCTATTCGGTTGGCCACGAACGTTTGGTATAATGATGATTGTGACCGGATCCAGGCCAACACGATCTCTGAATCTGTCCACAAGTATGTGGGGGTGTCATCAAAGCTTAACATAATAGTCTTACAATTACTTGACTGTTCTTGATGACTGATCTTATGTAAACTGCTGCACCATATGCCTTTTCGGAAGCATCTGCAAAAGCATGAATTTGTATGTTTGATGATATTTGTCCTTCAAACATATGTCGAGGTATTTTTAGATTGTCAATGTGTTTCAATTCATTGCGGAATGTCATCCACCGGGCGCGAAGGTTTTCTGGTAGCTCATCATCCCAGCCTAACTTTAGTTGCCAAAGCTCTTGGATAAATATTTTGGCAGTGACAACAATTGGTGAAAGCAAACCCAAAGGATCAAATAGCCTGGCTAAATCTGAGCTTACTGTGCGTTTGGTGAGGTAGTTCATTTCCCTTTGGCAGACTTTGACAGAATTTGTCAGCTTTTGGCATCCATGTTAATCCTAGTGTTTTGACAGTGTGGTTCTCGTTGTTAAAGTCAACATTAACTTCTTGTTGTTCTTTTGCAGTGTTTTGTAGTAGCTGCTGGTGATTTGCAGCCCATTTTTGTAGTTTGAGACCATGATGGCTTAGCATGTGTTTTAATTCCGTTTGAATTGTTAAGGCTGTGTGTAAGTCGTCTGCTCCCCCGATTCCATCGTCCACATAAAAGTTTTTAAGCAGGAACTGTGCTCCATGTGGGTATCTCGCTGTATTTGATTTACCAATCATTTGTAGACATTTTGTTGCTAAATATGGCGCCGTACGCGTTCCATATGTAATCGTGTTTAGTTGATAATATTTAATGGGCATTGTTGGGTTTTCTCTCCAGATGATTATTTGGAATTTTCTATCTTCCGGGTGAATGATAAATTGCCGATACATCTTTTCTATGTCGGTCGTGAAGACAAACCGTGGTAAACGGAAGCGAAGCAATATGGAAAAGAGCTCACTTTGCACTGTTGGTCCTTTGTGCATTATATCATTCAGGGATGTACCAGTTGAAGTTTTTGTAGATGCATCAAAGACCACTCGAAGTTTTGTTGTGGTGCTTTCCGGTCTTAGGATGCAGTGGTGAGGAATGATGTAATTTGGAGATGCAATGGAAGTCATGTCTATTTGTGTCATATGACCCAGCGCTTCATACTCTTTCATAAAATTTATGTATTGTGTTTTCATTTCGGGTGCCTTGGATAAACGCCTTTCTAGCGAAAGAAATCTGTTGAATGCAATGTTGTGTGACTCTCCCAATGTATCAGGGTTGTCACAGAATGGAATTTTTACCATGAATCTTCCATTCTTGTCGATTGTGTTTGTTTGAGCAAAATGATCTTCGCAGTATTTGTCTGCGGTTGATAGGGTTTTTTCAACCTGACTTAGATTTTCCATTTCCCAAAGTTGGGCAATGGCCTCTTCGAGACTGGTGTCGTCTTCTGTGCACATTCCACACACTGCGGTTGATGGTTCATTTCTTCCTACCTTGCCGGCAATAACCCAACCCAATAATGTGTTTTGAAGAGTTGGCAAATCATGTCCTAGTTTTATCTGTCCTACTGACATTAATTGGTGATAAAATTCTGCGCCTAGTAAAATGTCTATTTTAGCAGGACGATTGAATTCTGGATCGGCAAGCACTATATTCTTCAGAATTGGCCAATGCTCAATATTGAGTGACTGTGACGGTTGAGGAGCAACTGTGTGTGTTAGGACTGCAGCCTCAAGTCGCGTAGTAAAATTGTTGATTCGCGAGTGTAAGGCTATATTTACTCTATGTTGCACTCTGGTATTAGTTGACCCGATACCGCTGAGGCGTATTGAAGCTGGTTTTGGCGAAATTCCAAGACGTTTAACTAGTCGTTCGCTGATGAGATTTAGCTGTGCTCCTGTGTCAAGGATTGCTCTGCATTGGATTTCCCTACCTTTTGATTGGACTTTAATCATTGCAGTGCCAAGAAGAATGTAGCTACTTGTTTGAGAGTGGTTGGATGCGGCAAGTGATGCTGCGTTTTGGTTACTGGGTGCGGTACTGATGCCTGAGGCTGCTGACTGATGATTATATGCATTCTGATTCTGTTGAGCTTTTGCAGCTGGTGCTGCTTGATTGTGATTAGTGCCTTCGAGATGCAGCAGACTGTTGTGTTTTTTGTTGCACTTACTACAACTTCTGAGATTACACACCTTTGCATTATGACCAGGTTTTAGACAGTTCACACAATAGTTTTGTTTCTGAACAAATTGAAGCCTTAATGAAGGTGTTTGTTGAAGAAATATTTTGCACGCGAACAATGGATGATTTCCATTTTTGCACATCATGCAGTTGTAGCTAACATTGCGATTTGATGTTATGGATGTTCACACTCTTGATTTGGATTGTGCACTCTTTTCCCTTTCAGCCATCGATTCCATAGACTGAAAATGCCTTTCCAGAAATTTTAAAAACTCCTTAATTGTTGGTACCTCTCTTGGTTGTGCTAATGATTGTTCGTATTGTAGACGTGTAGTTTGGTCTAATCGTTTGAGTAATACATGAAGCAATAGTGGGTCCCATGATGAAGTATCAATGTCAAGGTTTTTGAGGGATAGGAGACACTCTTGGATTTTATCATGGAACGATTTGTAATTATCACTTGTTGTCTTTGTTGGAGCATCAGCCAGCTCATGGATCAGTTTCCTTACAAGAAGTCTTTTATTGTCATAACGTGTTGTCAAGACCGACCATGCCGCTGCAAAGTTCTCTCCAGTGGAACTAAAATGTTTGATTGGGTTTGATGCTTCCCCTTCTACATGCGTTTTTAAATACCACATTTTTTGGATGTCCGGAATTGAGTGTTTGATGACTAATGATGAAAATAAGTCGTGAAACTCCTTCCACTTCATGTAATTTCCATCAAATTTTGGGATAGTAATTTTTGGCATTGAAATACTTTCTGTCTGATGATGAACAAACTCTGATGGCAGTGGTGCTGTGGGCCTGCTGGTAACTTTTTTCACCATTTTTCTTACATTGGTTTCCAGTGATATGAATCGTTCCAAATTATATGCTTGGTCTGTTGGATCGTCGCATAATTCGCAAATCTGTAAATGCATGTCTTCAATATTTTGCCACAATGTGGTGGCATTGGAGACATCTCTTTCTGTAAAATCATCTGTCAATAAACGCTCTAGCGCTGCCATCATCGCACTCTGTCTACGGATCAGTTTTCTGATTCCGCTAACAACTTCGACCTGGATCCCACTAGCTCCTGTTGATGCTGCTTCTGCACCTGTTGCACAAGATTGTTGCCCTAGTGGTTGTTTTGAGGTTGGTGTAACCTTTAACATCATTTGCTGTAGAACTCCTGTGTACTGTTCCACGATATCTCTTATGGCTTCGTAGTACCCCTTGACGAAATACTCATGATCCAATGGCAGACATTTTAACAGACGGATTTCGTTGTCGTTGGCCTCAAATGCTGACCACTCTTCCTCCAACCTTTTCAACCGTTCTTGAAAATAACTTGTAGTTGTTTTCCTTGATAACGGGTCCTTCTTGTAGTTCCTAATGATCGTCTCAATCCTCTCGCCGATGGCCTTCTGTTTTGTCACTAGCTCCTCAAGTGTTGCCATTATTTTATCCTTGAAACTCTGGGATTAACCAATCAAAAAATAAACTAACGAATGATAATCCTGTGCCTGATACAGGATCACGTCGGGGTCACCAAAAATGTTAATTGAATCTGAAAATGAATGAAAAGTATCCTTGCAAGCAGAGTCACTTGAAGGAGTTTGGTTAATAAAGGTATTTCTGTCAAGCACTTTAACCTGCAGAAATCGTGGATCAAGGGTAAAAATAAAGAACACAAACAGAACCGTTGTAGTTTCAAAAGTACACTCCCATTGCACGTTTTTATTTACTTTCTTTTATATTAAAAACAATTTAAGTAAAAGTGCTTATTTACTAGGAAATAAAATTGTATTAAACTGCTAATTTAACAATGACCTATATTCATGTATGTTGGGGAAGTGAATTGCTAACTTGACTGTTTATGCGGTTATTGACATAGAACAAGCAAAAAATATTAAATGCAAATGAACAACAAAGAATAAAATTATTACTTAAACAAAGTATTATGTTACAATAAATAAATTCTATGAATGACCTAAATTTATACATTGCAAGCGATTGAGCAACAAAATATAAAAATTACAAAATTAATAAAGTCATTGGCTTTTAATAATTACAAAACAAAAAGTGAATAAAATGTATGTGTGTGTATTAACACTAAACTATACCATATGCATCTTTCCTTTCGCCTCTGAAAACTTAGATATTCTATACCGTTTTTCCTTTTTTTTGCGATTAAATCTTATTATTTCATTACCCTATTAGTTGAAATCAATTAAAAATCATTATATTTCTCAATTTTAGAAAATCTCTACTATATTCCGCAAAGTCTAACCTAATGGAGCTCCCTGAGGCTAGTATTTTCTCCTGCACTTCACTTTCAGGAATTATGACCACAAATCTTAATTGATTTTAACTAATATTGCTATTTAGCTTTCAGTTATATCTCTATTTCCGATCAATAAAAATACTTTTTATCTAGTTTCTACTGCCATCTACAGGAAAAGATAATCAACGGAGACGCAAAAATCTAAGTTGACTTTTAGGCAAAAAAAAACTGCACTATGGAAAATCATTATTTCCCTTTTTTTTATATGCGCAAAAAAAACTATTAAGAAAAATTAAAATTGATACTAAACACACATAAATAAACGAATAAATCAATACTAAATATAAAACAATATAATATGTATTTCTTGGACAGTTTTTTTCAATTTTTCTTTCTTTTTTTCTTTTTTTTTTGGAATAATCCCTTTTAGAAAACCACTAAAACTACTTTTTCTTTCGTTTGAAAGCTTATATATATCCTTTTTTTTTAAATGGACACTAAATATGCTTGGTTTTTTATGCTATATTTTTTTTTATAAAGCCCTTAATTCGTCCTTGGGATTTTTCTTTGTTTTACACGGAATTGGCTTTATTTATTCCTTTTCTATCCTTTTCTTTAAAAATGAAGATAATTTGTTACCTGGCTATTCGGCTTCTCTGAGCATGGAAAAAATCCTTTTTTTTTGTCGCACTTACGCTTCTCCTCTATGCTCCTTATAACTTTTGGACCAGGTAAAGGAACAGCCAGCTGAAATAATTTTTGATAATGCTAAATGAGAAACACGCACAAAAGTATACCCATTTTAAATCCTTACGTTTTTTTTTTGTTAAAATTTTCCCGATGCAAGACTTCTAAGGGGACTTAATATGCCTTACAGGAACTCTTTCCTTGAAAGCAAGCCTAAAATTAATATGACAAAACACTAAAAATCACAAACTATTTTTTTCTTCTTTTCACTCACTTTTTATTGTTTTTCACTTTAATTATTTAAAAAAACTTAGTAGTCCCGGTTTAAATATTTAGACGGTGCGAACACTTGAAAGGATTGTTCACTTTTGATCAAACTAGTTTCTTTTTCCATCCTTTCAACTCAATCCTATCCTACCCGAATTTCCAATTTTCCCATCGTTCTTTCCGCCAAACCAGCCATCTTTATTATGCAAATTCTATCTAGAATTTTCTTTATCCTAATAGATTTGTGTTTGTATTTAATTTCTTATAAAAAAATGGTTTTACGGAAGAACTAAATGATACTATTTTCCTTTTCTCTATGCGCGCATTTTTTTCATCTTTCCTTGCTCCTGCTCATTTTCTTTGCCATTTTCGTCCTTAAAGAGTTTTCCTTTCATCAGGGACTCATAAAAACTAGAACGAGTTTATTATTTGCAATTCTACAAAAATTATATATACAAGTGTTTTGAACCTAACCGTTTTTGTAGTAATTCACGCACCCATGAATGAAAACTACATCCCTGTTTTTGGTTGTGTAATCATTCGTTTGGTTTTGTGAATTACAATAAAACAAGCATTGCAGACAACTTGCAGGATCTACATAACTCTTTAGACAGCTGCATAGAAGCACGAAAATATCTGCGGGCAATACAATTTTAATTATCAAGTAAATAAAAGAAAAGTAAATAAAAGAAAAATTAATAATTGTGTCATTTATTGTGCTCATGTATATATATATATATATATATATATATATATATATATATATATATATATATATATATATATATATATATATATATATATATATATATATATATATATATATATATATATATATATATATATATATATATATATATATATATATATATATATATATATATATATATATATATATATATATATATATATATATATATATATATATATATATATATATATATATATATATATATACATATTGTTACGAAATGAAAATGCAGATTCAAATGTAACGACACAAACTGACAACCCGATCATTATCTGCTTTATACCCCTAAATCACTGTAATAAAATCAAAACCTGGCAACCAAGTACCACAATTAAACTTGGCATCACTCGACAACTGCCAATAGAATTCAAAATAACGGAAAATGGAAGTTTCCGGAATCTTCAGGAAACGGTAGCTAGAACTTTCAAGATTATTCGAGACTGCTTAATCGCAATTACAAACAGTGACATTAAACTTAAACTGCAAGAGATGTAGACTTGATGACAGCATAATTTGCTTAAGTTGCGAACATTAGAGTATGTGTGTGTGCGAGGATAAACAAACACACGCACATACACTACACTATAGCAAGACCAAATGATCATGCCGTATGCTTAAAGATAAAAAGAGACAACTACATTCCAGAAAGTTAGCGAAGTTACCAGAAGGTTTTATAATTTACTATATAAGGGGAGGCTGCCAGACGACATGAGGGAAGTGTGTTTTTAAACTTAGACGAGTAAACATCGCCAAGAATAGTTAGTGTGTACATCGCGTTTAGTTGTACGTGTTTTTAAAGTAATAAATAAAGTGTTACTGAGAATTTATTTGTAAAATAAATATCCGTGTTTTATTTTATTGCAATTCAACGAATCCTGTGAAAATAATAAAACCGTTTTTATGTAAAGGACTAAAAACGTAACAATTGGTGTCAGAAGTGGGATTGCAAAATAAAATAAAAAGGACATTATTAATTAATAAAAAAAAGGACATTATTAATTAATAAAAAGGACATTAATAATAATAAAAAGGACATTAATAAAAAAAAACATTATTAATTAAAATAAAAATTACAAAAGGACATTAAAAAAAAATAGAAGCCATGAAGTTTGAAGAGCTAAAAGTTGAGCAGCTAAAAAAAGAGCTGAGTAAGCTGGAACTGCCAACAACAGGCAATAAAGTGGAACTTCAGAAGAGGCTGATAGATGAGTTCAAGCAGCGTGGCATCGACATCGGGACATACGAATTTGAGGATAAAGAGGAAATAGAGGTATGTACTCGTGCCACGACAAGCAACATGGATTTAAGCACAATGTTCGCCGCTATGATGGAAAAATTTCAAGAAGTTAAAGAAACATCTAGAGGTAACAATGAGAGAATGCTGGCTGAAGTTCAAGAAACATCTAGAGCTAACAATGAGAGAATGCTGGCTGAAGTTCAAGAAACATCTAGAGCTAACAACGAGCGACTGCTAGCTGAAGTTAAGGCTGAAGTTCAGGAAATATCTAAGGCCACAAATGAGAAGCTAGTGGAAATTTCTGAGGTCATAAATAGAAGAGTAGATGGCATTGAGGTACAAGTCATCAAATTTGACGAGAAACTCTCAGAACTAGAGAATAAACTTCATAGCCTAGAAATTGGTGGCGTCGAAGTGCATGTAAAAGATGTGGACGAGAAATTACATGAACTGGAAGCAAAAATTGTTAATCTTCAGTGTCAAGGAGGGCCAGTGAGAGTTATTCCAGAGGCTTCCAGCAGAGTAAAGACGCCTTGTTTCGATGGCAGCGCACCTTTGAACATCTTCAAGTTCCAGTTCGAAACAGTTGCCAGCAAAAATGGTTGGAACAGTGAAGAAAAGGCCATAGAGCTGATTTTGGCCTTAAAAGGAGCCGCAGCAGAAGTACTTGAAACCGTACCAGGGAGCTGCAGAAATAATTTTGATGACATAATGGCGGCACTGCAGCGGAAATATGGTGGCGAACATAAGCGAGATATATACCGCATGGAATTGCGATGTAGAGGACAAAAGCCCAATGAGTCTCTACAAGATTTCGCAATGGAAATTGAGCGGTTAGTGCAGCTTACGTATCCAGGTGAAAACCACCCATTCCTGGATCATGTCAAAACAGAGGCGTTTGTTAATGGCATCCGTGATCCTGACATCAAGCTTGCAGTGTGTGCTACACAAAAGGCTACATTCGCAGAAATGGTTTCATTTGCACTAGCTCAGGAGACTGCTAGGGTGATTTGGAAGCCACAGGTGTGCAAGGTGCGGAACGTGGAGGTCATTGCCGAAAATGAGAGTGATCTAGTCTCTAGCATCAAGGAGGCAGTGAGACAAGCATTGGCGGAGAAGGACGGCAAAGTAAAAGCTAAGTGTTATAACTGCGGCAAAGTTGGCCACTTCCAGCGCAACTGCAAGGCGCCAAGAAAAAGCGCCAGATCTGTTTCGCCACCAAGGAATAGTAAACGGGTGAACCAACAAACAACACAAGAGTCCCCGTTAAACTAAAACGAGCTAGCACTAAGGGGCAAGAGCTAGCTCCCACAAACGACGGCCCCACAATCTCCATATCAGTAATGCAGCAGAAAAATAGCAACCTTACTGCATGTGGATACATCAACGGCGAAAAGCACATCTTCACCATAGACACAGGAGCGTCGCAGTCAATAATCAGGCCCGATATAGTGAAGGGGAAGTGTGAACCTTTAAGGAATATAAGACTACGTACAGCTACTGGGGAGCCTGCCACTGTCTACGGTAAGACTGAAGCGAAGGTGACTATAGCCAATATAAGCGTGAAACATGTGTTTATCGTTGCCGATATTGTTGACGAGGTTATTATTGGAGCCGATTTTATGATAAACCATGGCATCAACCTGCATATGGGGCAACAAGTGATGATTTGGCGTAATGTTGAAATACCGCTTGATGTTGGATATGACAATCAAACGCACGTAAGGAAACTAGTTGCTATTGAAAACCAGACGATACCACCGCAGTCTGAATCAGTAATATGGGCACGCATGGAGGGAGATTGTGAGGACAATCGGTTGTGGGTAGTAGAACCAACAGAAATTAAGAGCGAGCTATTAACAGCAAAAGCCCTCGTAAAAACTTGCAAAGGAGGAAAGATCCCTATAAGAGTACTTAATTTATCAGGCAACAAAAAAGTCGTCAGCGGAAATTCTGCTATAGGCCAATGTACTCCACCAGAGGCAATAATAAACTGCGAGCGAAAGCCTGAACCAGCCAATATGTCCGCAAAAGAGCGTGAACAATTTGAAGAACACGTGGGGAAATGGGTAGCAGAATTAGCAGCTCCTGATAGAAATAAAGCTAAACAGCTGCTAAAAAGGCACACCAGCGTCTTCGCCTTGAAAGATCAAAGCCAAGGGAGAACGGCAATAGTGAAACATGAAATAAATACAGGCGAAGCGAGGCCGATCAAACAGCCACCCAGAAGTGTACCCCTAGCAAAACGGAATGAGGTAAAAGAACTTGTTCATGAAATGGAGCGGAGTGGTGTAATCGAGCCATCTTCAAGTCCTTGGAGTTCGCCCGTTGTCTTAGTCAAAAAGAAGGATGGCAGTACGAGATTCTGCGTTGACTACAGAAAGCTCAATGACGTTACTAAGAAGGACAGTTATCCACTACCAAGAATTGACGACACCTTAGACACGCTGGCTGGAACGAAATGGTTCTCCACGTTAGACCTACAAAGCGGATATTGGCAGGTGGAGATTGCAGAGAAAGATAAGGAGAAAACTGCTTTTAGCGCGAGCGATGGATTATGGCAGTTTAAAGTTATGCCATTCGGGCTCTGCAATGCTCCAGCTACTTTTGAACGCCTAATGGAACGAGTGCTGAAAGGACTTCACTGGAAGACTTGCTTGGTGTACCTTGATGACATCGTCGTGATGGGAAGGACTTTTGATGAGCACCTCAAAAATTTGGCGGAGGTTCTTCAACGCATATCATCAGCTGGTTTAAAACTTAGCGTGAAGAAATGTGCATTGTTCCAGAGAGAAGTAAAGTATTTGGGCCATCGAGTTACAGCAGACGGAATTTCAACGGATGAAGATAAAATACGAGCAGTAAAGGACTGGCCTCGTCCGAAAAATCTTCATGAACTGCGCAGCTTTCTGGGCCTTTGTACCTACTACAGACGCTTTGTACCAAATTTTGCCAACGTCGCTGCAAGCTTGCATGAGCTAACCAAGAAGTCGAGGCCGTATCACTGGGGCGAACAGCAGGAGAATGCGTTCCAGACACTAAAGGATTTACTGAGTACGTCACCAGTACTAGCCTACCCCATAGCTGGAGAGAAATTTTTGCTTGATACCGATGCGAGCGGCTATGGCATAGGAGGTGTGTTGTCGCAAGTTGTCAATGGCACAGAAAAAGTGATAGGCTATTATAGCCGTATACTCTCAAAGCCTGAGAGAAACTACTGTGTGACACGACGTGAGCTTTTGGCAGTGTTGGAGTGCATAAAACACTACCATAAGTACCTGTATGGCCAACACTTTACGCTGAGGACCGACCATTCTGCATTGAGATGGCTGTTGCAGTTTAAAAATCCTGAAGGGCAGCTAGCGCGCTGGATTGAACGTCTTCAAAGCTACGACTTCAGCATAGAGCATAGAAGGGGCGTAAAGCATAACAATGCAGATGCTTTATCACGACGGCCCTGCAGCTTGGAGTGCAGACATTGTGTTAAGGCCGAAAAGAAGGAATGCGTTATTGATGTTCGGCTAACGCACATCGATTCCGATGAGGACTGGTCAGCGGCACAGAGAAACGACACCATATTGGCGACAATTATAGCAGCCAAAGAGGAAAATAGAAGACCTGCTCGCAATGTAATATCAGCTGAAAGCCCACTTGTGAAATCTTATTGGGCTCAGTGGAATAGCCTGAAGCTGATAAACGGGTGCTTGTACCGCGTATGGGAAAGTGCAGATGGTAAAATGGCTTCCAACCTAATAGTTGTGCCATCCTCCAAGGTGAATAAGGTTTTGCACGAGTTCCACAATGGTCCTAGTGGCGGTCATCTGGGAGTGACAAAAACGCTGGAGAAGCTAAAACAGCGTTTTTATTGGGTTGGGTGTCAACAAGCCGTAGCCGACTGGATAGCAAACTGCCCACAGTGCATCGCAGCAAAAGGACCAGCAAGAAAAAGTCGAGGACAGCTGCAACAGTACAACTCAGGTGCACCATTTGAGCGGATAGCAATGGATATAGCAGGTCCTTTTCCCGTCAGCGACGCCGGGAATCGCTATGTTCTTGTGGTGATGGACTATTTTAGTAAATGGCCAGAAGTATATGCCATACCCAATCAAGAAGCAAGGACAGTTGTGAATGTATTTGTCAACAACTGGGTATGTCGCTATGGTGTTCCAATAGAATTACATTCTGACCAGGGTAGAAACTTCGAGTCTGCTATATTCCGGGAAATGTGCGAATTATATGGGATAAAGAAAACAAGAACGACGCCGCTGCACCCACAGTCCGATGGCATGGTAGAAAGATTTAATCGCACTCTAGAGGAGTACCTGCGAAAAGTGGTAAGCGCGCATCAAAGGGACTGGGACGAGCACATTCCCAAATTTTTGTTGGCATATAGGTCAGCTGTACATGACTCGACATCACGAACACCTGCTAAAATTGTCTTCGGGACGGAATTAAAATTGCCTGGTGATTTGGAATTTGGCGTTAAGCCTACACCAACAAGTGAAGAAGGCACCAGCTCTTCCCAAGAGCAAGAAAATTTAAATGAGCTACATGAATTTGTACGCAACCGAATTAGAATGGCCAGTGACAAGATGAAGGCTAGATATGACCGAGCTGCAAATTCTGAGGGATTCAATGAGGGTCAATTGGTTCTACTTTACAACCCACAACGAAAGAAGGGATTGTCTCCAAAATTGCAGACTCATTGGGATGGACCGTATAAGGTTATTAAAAGGTTGAACGATGTCGCCTATAGGATACAGAAGTACAACAGCCCAAGGTCCAAAATGAAAATCGTACACCTGGAACGACTGGCGCACTATGGAAAAGGTGATTGTGTGCCTATTCGGGACGAACAGGCTTAAGTGGGCGGCAGTGTTACGAAATGAAAATGCAGATTCAAATGTAACGACACAAACTGACAACCCGATCATTATCTGCTTTATACCCCTAAATCACTGTAATAAAATCAAAACCTGGCAACCAAGTACCACAATTAAACTTGGCATCACTCGACAACTGCCAATAGAATTCAAAATAACGGAAAATGGAAGTTTCCGGAATCTTCAGGAAACGGTAGCTAGAACTTTCAAGATTATTCGAGACTGCTTAATCGCAATTACAAACAGTGACATTAAACTTAAACTGCAAGAGATGTAGACTTGATGACAGCATAATTTGCTTAAGTTGCGAACATTAGAGTATGTGTGTGTGCGAGGATAAACAAACAGAAGAAAAATCTCATGCATCTACACACGCACATACACTACACTATAGCAAGACCAAATGATCATGCCGTATGCTTAAAGATAAAAAGAGACAACTACATTCCAGAAAGTTAGCGAAGTTACCAGAAGGTTTTATAATTTACTATATAAGGGGAGGCTGCCAGACGACATGAGGGAAGTGTGTTTTTAAACTTAGACGAGTAAACATCGCCAAGAATAGTTAGTGTGTACATCGCGTTTAGTTGTACGTGTTTTTAAAGTAATAAATAAAGTGTTACTGAGAATTTATTTGTAAAATAAATATCCGTGTTTTATTTTATTGCAATTCAACGAATCCTGTGAAAATAATAAAACCGTTTTTATGTAAAGGACTAAAAACGTAACAATATATATATATATATATATATATATATATATATATATATATATATATATATATATATATATATATATATATATATATATATATATATATATATATATATATATATATATATATATATATATATATATATATATATATATATATATATATATATATATATATATATATATATATATATATATATATATATATATATATATATATATATATATATATATATATATATATATATATATATATATATATATATATATATATATATATATATATATATATATATATATATATATACCTTAACTCCAAACGGATTTGGGTAACATGCTTATCATTGGCCAAGGACAAGGGAAACCAACAACAAGCACAAAAGAAAGTAAGTTTTATATCTGCAGGTGGTTTGCAGACAATTGCTGCAAATCAACAACGAACAGATGTGGGTAATTCTAAAGTTAAACACCTCACCAAACAAAATCGATTAGATATATTCAATCATTAATAAAAGTGCTTAAAAACAAAACTCAGTTTTGACATTTTCTGGTATTACTTAAATGTATATGATAGGTGAGTTGGTCGAAAAAATCACGCCGTATTTGCACCAGCCATCAACCAACAGTTATATTGTTTTTTTTTCATCCACAACAGGTTTAGTATCTTTGCAGACTTGGCAGTTGGCAATAAAATGCTTAACCTGTACAGCCATTTTAGGCCAGTAAAAATGTCCTTTTAAGCGCTCAAGCTGTAGTTAGGCTATAGTGTGCTTTTTCTATTATTGGTAATGGCACCGCCGTCAAAATTTCTTACATTTGAAAATGATGCGAGTAGTATTATTAAAATTAAAAATATTAAGTTATAGATTTTGAAACTATACATAGATTATGTAAGCCAGTTAATTTACTTAATTATTTTGTTTTAAACATTTGTTTTGAGTATTGAAGAAAATATAAATTATCTCTTGGCTGGTGGCAAGGTGAATTCATACAGGTGGCAGCACTAGGGCAACAATTACAACAACAACGTGAATTTTTGTTTGTGTAAATCTCCAAGAAATGTCAAAAAACACAAAGAAGAAAAGCAAAAACATAAAGAAGAAAAGCAAGAAAACACACACAAAGTAAGAAAAAACACTTACGCAAAGTAAGAAGAACACACCGACAATGTTTTTTGACATTTCTTGGTTAAAATACGAGTAGAACAAAAAATAGTAATCTGCCGTTATGCTGCCACCTGGTAATGGATTCACCTTGGTTGGTGGCTAGTCACCGACTGTTCATTTTATTGCGATCGCGCTCCACCGATTGCAAAAACTTATCACATTTTATTTTGCATTGAAAATAAGACTACAAGTATTTTACAATAGTTTTAAGTTACGGCAAATTACCGTTAGTCTACGTTCAGACGATGCAAGTCTTATTGATCAGCTTCTTATTTTGTAGGCGAGAGAGGCAAGAGGAAAGAAACGGGTACACAACCTCATGTTCTCATGAAATTCGTTTTGCTTTCTCATTCGTACTGTAAGAAACGCACACATTCATTCACATTGTGTATACATTCCTTGAAAAGAAAGAAATAA
Source organism: Panzeria rudis (assembly GCA_956483635.1). Taxonomy (NCBI): domain Eukaryota; kingdom Metazoa; phylum Arthropoda; class Insecta; order Diptera; family Tachinidae; genus Panzeria; species Panzeria rudis. Next base: position 89,728,604 of record OY101448.1, on the reverse strand, counting down.
TTATGCGATAAGACTCAACGTCTGAACGCCAATGTAAGTTCAATGAAGAAAAAGTAAGAAGCTAATCAATAAGACTTGCATCGTCTGAACGTTGACTTAGAAAGATAAAAGGTATAAAACACATTCAATAAAGTATTTTCTGTTTAAAGCCTGGTACTGTGTTCAAAATTGTGAAAAATGTTGGGCAACATTGATTATTTCATGAGAAAAATTTGACATGTACGTTTGTTATAATCTTCATATGTTTGTTGTAAATTCCATGCGAAAAAGTGCCACTCATATTATTTCGCTTAAAAACTTAAAATGTTGCCAATACATTTCATATGTTTTCCTTACCCTACGTCTTCACGAGCCATCGACTTGCACATGACATTAACATGACGCCGGCAGAGCGACTGTAAAAACTTCATCAACTTCTTTGTTGTGGTGAATACGTGCGATGTCCATGTTCTGCTTTATCAATGTGTTTTGTGGTAGTGCAATAGAAATAGATTATTTACCAGTTTCGTTCTGTCTCTTTTTTCTATTGAAAATGGTTGTTGACGGCGAATCTCATGGCGAACATTGATGCTCAGCCATATGTTCGGGCATCGATGTCAGAACATGGAAGAGACATGGACGTAAGCGGTCTACATTAGCCATATACGATGTCCGACATGATGTTCATACCAAGTTCATGGCTAATGTAGACCCCCAGTTAAGAAAAACAGAGTACTACTTAGTCGACGTTTAGACGATGCAAGTCTTATTGATCAGCTTCTTATTCAGCTGTGAGAAAGACAGAGAAACGCATACACATTTCTCTGTTTTTCTCCCAGCTGAATACGAAGCTGATCAATAAGACTTGCATAGTGTAAACTGGGACTTAAGCAACATTTTTTCATGAATAATTCATGCCAATTTTTTTATATGTGTTTTGACAGCATTTCACGTGAAATGTTCAACACAATACCATGCTTTTTTTGTGTGGTGTTGTGAATAATTTGTTATGTTATACACGTTATAATTAATAAATTTAAGTGAATTTGCTTGAATAAAAACAAACTTCTCTACACAATTGTTTTTACGTGTAGAAATAAATGCAAAATTTCGATCCTGAAATTCAGGCAGAGCTACGTTTTAAATATTATTTTGACGAATTTTGGATTTTTTATTTTATTGAATAGTGCAAGCCCTTCTCAAGATATGCAAATATATTTATGTCGTGCAAGTGCCTTTATTTTTGCCATAGCGCTATATCCCGAAAACTAGAGCTGATAGAAAAATCGGAGATTCACATTCAGCGTCCCAAATAACTAAAGAAACAGCTTTTTTATGATTTGGAATTTCTCCGTGCCCCTTGCTATGCAAGGGATGGGAGGTTTACTTGGCTGAACTGCAGGTTATACCGCCATCAACAATTTCTAAAATTAGTCTCTTTCAAGATAATTCCAAGCGACGTAAGTATACCGTCGCACACGAAGCCGGAACTCCCAAAATCCACTCCTTGTTTCTTCGCAATTGAGTTTTTGTTTGGTTCTCCAACCAATTATCAATTTTTATTTATTTTTTTCAAAAGTGAGGTTTTGTTTGGTTCTCCAACCAGTTATTAATATTTTTCTTTATAATTGTTTTTTGCATGTGGCATGATGAAATAATATAGGTGGCATTACCACGCCAGATGATAATTTTTTGCTCGAGCATTGTGATTGTATGTCGAGATCGCTGTCAAAGTCTTGTTTATGTTTATAAAAAAGTCCACGTGTTGCGTTCTTTGTTGAAATTGTGATTAGTTTATTTATTAAAGTTTTTAATAATTTTAATTTATATATTATAAGGAATAAATGCGTATGTGTGTGTGTTTTTTTTAATTCAATAATTTATGTAATTCATCAGTTGCAGCGCGTCCTTTTGATTTTTGTTTACAATAATTTTTGACTTATACGACGACATTACACAAACAAAAATTGATTTTTTTGTTGTAATGTTGTATTTGTTGCACTAGTAATGCCACCTATATTATTTCATCATGGCATGTGGTTAATGGAAACCAACGGGATACTGCACGGTTTACCGTTAACCGACGCCAACCACTAATCACATGCAGTGTGAGACGCAAAACTTTCAAAGGCCAAGAAGCGACAGTGGCCTAGTTGCATTTACAAAGTAATTGCCAACGACGCGCCCACAGCTGTTTTACGAATGAGGAAACAGCTTTTAGTTTTAGGGAACGTAAAAGTTTATCGAAATTTGTAAACATGTGTTATATATTCAACACATTCACAGTGATTTTCGGAGATGCTCACAAAATAAATAGTAAAAATGCATAACACCCATGATACAATAATACAGGTACCACCACGACCACAACAAGTACAACACCAAAAAACACATGATTTTGTTGGTAGAAACATACCAGAAATATGTCAAATCTATTGTCTGTGTCTCGCACACATTCATAAGCTCCCTCAAATTTACTAGCACATGCCCGTTGTAGATAGAAACTGTTGTGGATGAAAAAAAAACAATATAACTGTTGGTTGATGGCTGGTGCAAATACGTCGTGATTTTTTCGACCAACTCACCTATCATATACATTTAAGTAATACCAGAAAATGTCAAAACTGAGTTTTGTTTTTAAGCACTTTTATTAATGATTGAATATATCTAATCGATTTTGTTTGGTGAGGTGTTTAACTTTAGAATTACCCACATCTGTTCGTTGTTGATGTGCAGCAATTGTCTGCAAACCACCTGCAGATATAAAACTTACTTTCTTTTGTGCTTGTTGCTGGTTTCCCTTGTCCTTGGCCAATGATAAGCATGTTACCCAAATCCGTTTGGAGTTAAGGTGTCATCTTTTGGGTAGGTTTAAGTAGTCACATAGTTATGGAGAGAAAATCAAACATTTTCGTTAAGATTTGAACGCACAGTTGATTGCAACCACAATCAACATAACTGGCTACTGTTTCGTTACCGCAAATTTCTGTAAGCAATTGCAGAAGAAAATATAGTGGTTAAGTTCGTCACTTTACTTTTGCACAAAGAATATATATATATATATATATATATATATATATATATATATATATATATATATATATATATATATATATATATATATATATATATATATATATATATATTGTATATATATATATATATATATATATATATATATATATATATATATATATATATATATATATATATATATATATATATATATATATATATATACATATATATATATATATATATATATATATATATATATATATATATATATATATATATATATATATATATATATATATATATATATATATATATATATATATATATATATATATATATATATATATATATATATATATATATATATATATATATATATATATATATATATATATATATATATATATATATATATATATATATATATATATATATATATATATATATATATATATATATATATATATATATATATATATATATATATATATATATATATATATATATATATATATATATATATATATATATATACATATATATATATATATATATATATATATATATATATATATATATATATATATATATATATATATTCTTTGTGCAAAAGTAAAGTGACGAACTTAACCACTATATTTTCTTCTGCAATTGCTTATATATATATATATATATATATATATATATATATATACATATATATATATATATATATATATATATATATATATATATATATATATATATATATATATATATATATATATATATATATATATATATATATATATATATATATATATATATATATATATATATATATATATATATATATATATATATATATATATATATATATATATATATATATATATATATATATATATATATATATATATATATATATATATATATATATATATATATTGTTACGAAATGAAAATGCAGATTCAAATGTAACGACACAAACTGACAACCCGATCATTATCTGCTTTATACCCCTAAATCACTGTAATAAAATCAAAACCTGGCAACCAAGTACCACAATTAAACTTGGCATCACTCGACAACTGCCAATAGAATTCAAAATAACGGAAAATGGAAGTTTCCGGAATCTTCAGGAAACGGTAGCTAGAACTTTCAAGATTATTCGAGACTGCTTAATCGCAATTACAAACAGTGACATTAAACTTAAACTGCAAGAGATGTAGACTTGATGACAGCGTAATTTGTTAAGTTGCAAGCATTAGAGTATGTGTGTGTGCGAAGATAAACAAACAGAAGAATAATCTCATGCATCTACACACGCACATACACTACACTATAGCAAGACCAAATGATCATGCCGTATACTTAAAGATAAAAAGAGACAACTACATTCCAGAAAGTTAGCGAAGTTACCAGAAGGTTTTATAATTTACTATATAAGGGGAGGCTGCCAGACGACATGGAGAAGTGTGTTTTTAAACTTAGACGAGTAAACATCGCCAAGAATAGTTAGTGTGTACATCGCGTTTAGTTGTACGTGTTTTTAAAGTAATAAATAAAGTGTTACTGAGAATTTATTTGTAAAATAAATATCTGTGTTTTATTTTATTGCAATTCAACGAATCCTGTGAAAATAATAAAACCGTTTTTATGTAAAGGACTAAAAACGTAACAATTGGTGTCAGAAGTAAAATTGCAAAATAAAATAAAAAGGACATTATTAATTAATAAAATAAAAAAAGGACATTATTAAATAATAAAGAGGACATTAAAAAAATAGAAGCCATGAAGTTTGAAGAGCTAAAAGTTGAGCAGCTAAAAAAAGAGCTGAGTAAGTTGGAACTGCCAACAACAGGCAATAAAGTGGAACTTCAGAAGAGGCTGATAGATGAGTTCAAGCAGCGTGGCATCGACATCGGGACATACGAATTTGAGGATAAAGAGGAAATAGAGGTACGTACTCGTGCCACGACAAGCAGCATGGACTTAAGTACAATGTTCGCCGCTATGATGCAAAAATTTGAAGAAACATCTAAAACCACAAATGAGAAATTTGAAGAAACATCTAGAGTGAACAATGAGAGAATGCTGGCTGAAGTTCAAGAAACATCTAGAGCTAACAACGAGCGACTGCTAGCTGAAGTTAAGGCTGAAGTTCAGGAAATATCTAAGGCCACAAATGAGAAGCTAGTGGAAATTTCTGAGGTCATAAATAGAAGAGTAGATGGCATTGAGGTACAAGTCATCAAATTTGACGAGAAACTCTCAGAACTAGAGAATAAACTTCATAGCCTAGAAATTGGTGGCGTCGAAGTGCATGTAAAAGATGTGGACGAGAAATTGCATGACTTGGAAGCAAAAATTGTTAATCTTCAGTGTCAAGGAGGGCCAGTGAGAGTTATTCCAGAGGCTTCCAGCAGAGTAAAGACGCCTTGTTTCGATGGCAGCGCACCTTTGAACATCTTCAAGTTCCAGTTCGAAACAGTTGCCAGCAAAAATGGTTGGAACAGTGAAGAAAAGGCCATAGAGCTGATTTTGGCCTTAAAAGGAGCCGCAGCAGAAGTACTTGAAACCGTACCAGGGAGCTGCAGAAATAATTTTGATGACATAATGGCGGCACTGCAGCGGAAATATGGTGGCGAACATAAGCGAGATATATACCGCATGGAATTGCGATGTAGAGGACAAAAGCCCAATGAGTCTCTACAAGATTTCGCAATGGAAATTGAGCGGTTGGTGCAACTATCTTATCCTGGCGAAAATCACCCATTGCTGGAGCAGCTGAAAATTGATTCCTTATTGCGTGGCATTAGTGATCCTGACGTGAGGTATGCAGTATATGCGACACCGAAGCCTACTTTTATAGAAACTGTGACATATGCTTTAGCACAGGAGACCGCAAGGATAATTTCTAAGCCGCAAGCGTATATGGTCCGAAATCTGGAGGTGATTACCGAGAAAGAAGCTAATTGGGAAAAGGACATCAAAGAGGCAGTAGTGCAAGCATTGGCTTTAAATAAAAACAAAGTGCGAATAAAATGCTATAGCTGCGGAGAGAAAGGCCATATCCAGCGCAACTGCAACGCAACAAGAAAGCAAACAAAATCTGTCTCGCCATCATGGAATAATAAATGGAAGAGTCATCAAAAGTCTCGTTGTGATGACTGTTATCAAGAGCGACAACAGGAGCAGTGTCATCAACCTGAAGCACGTAACGAAGACAGACGGCATAAAGAAATAAGAGAGCGTCTGCGCCTGAAGGAAGCCCAACTAGCTGAGGAGCGTACGAAATTGGCTGTGGAACGAAAACGTTTGCAACGAGAGGCTGAATCATTACGCTTGGAACGGGAGCGCCAAAAATTAGAGCGTGAGAAGCTAGAAATAGAGCTTCGAGAAATTAAACGTCAACAAATGCAAATTTCTGCGGCGCGTGATGGTTTCATAAAAGGTATAAGACAACGTGGTGCCAATGAGTGCAGTATTAATGAACGTAAAGGTAATAAAGGCCCAGGGTATGACGATATACGCTCTCCGATGAGATTTGATGCCACTCCAGCCTCTGCAAGATCTGCGCGTCAAGGAAGTAGTTACAGCTACACTTCGCCCGGTACAAGTAAAGAAGTCTTCAGTTCATCTACCGGCAAAGGAACAGATTACAACAGAAATAGTCACATGTACTCAGCTAATAATTATAATCGATCAGTACCCAGTGGATGTGGTACACACGCTTATAGCACGGAAAAGAGACTGTCATGGGATAACTACAAGTTGGAAGCAGAGATCCGTGGTATCATCGAAAGGATGAATGACGTCGTACACATGATAGAGCAGTACATTGGACGGAAGACAAAAATTAAGTTTGAACCACTGGCGCACTATGGAAAAGGTGATTGTGTGCCTATTCGGGACGAACAGGCTTAAGTGGGCGGCAGTGTTACGAAATGAAAATGCAGATTCAAATGTAACGACACAAACTGACAACCCGATCATTATCTGCTTTATACCCCTAAATCACTGTAATAAAATCAAAACCTGGCAACCAAGTACCACAATTAAACTTGGCATCACTCGACAACTGCCAATAGAATTCAAAATAACGGAAAATGGAAGTTTCCGGAATCTTCAGGAAACGGTAGCTAGAACTTTCAAGATTATTCGAGACTGCTTAATCGCAATTACAAACAGTGACATTAAACTTAAACTGCAAGAGATGTAGACTTGATGACAGCGTAATTTGTTAAGTTGCAAGCATTAGAGTATGTGTGTGTGCGAAGATAAACAAACAGAAGAATAATCTCATGCATCTACACACGCACATACACTACACTATAGCAAGACCAAATGATCATGCCGTATACTTAAAGATAAAAAGAGACAACTACATTCCAGAAAGTTAGCGAAGTTACCAGAAGGTTTTATAATTTACTATATAAGGGGAGGCTGCCAGACGACATGGAGAAGTGTGTTTTTAAACTTAGACGAGTAAACATCGCCAAGAATAGTTAGTGTGTACATCGCGTTTAGTTGTACGTGTTTTTAAAGTAATAAATAAAGTGTTACTGAGAATTTATTTGTAAAATAAATATCTGTGTTTTATTTTATTGCAATTCAACGAATCCTGTGAAAATAATAAAACCGTTTTTATGTAAAGGACTAAAAACGTAACAATATATATATATATATATATATATATATATATATATATATATATATATATATATATATATATATATATATATATATATATATATATATATATATATATATATATATATATATATATATATATATATATATATATATATATATATATATATATATATATATATATATATATATTCTTTGTGCAAAAGTAAAGTGACGAACTTAACCACTATATTTTCTTCTGCAATTGCTTGCAGAAATTTGCGGTAACGAAACAGTAGCCAGTTATGTTGATTGTGGTTGCAATCAACTGTGCGTTCAAATCTCAACGAAAATGTTTGATTTTCTCTCCATAACTCTGTGACTACTTAAACCTACCCAAAAGATGACACCTTAACTCCAAACGGATTTGGGTAACATGCTTATCATTGGCCAAGGACAAGGGAAACCAACAACAAGCACAAAAGAAAGTAAGTTTTAAATCTGCAGGTGGTTTGCAGACAATTGCTGCAAATCAACAACGAAGAGATGTGGGTAATTCTAAAGTTAAACACCTCACCAAACAAAATCGATTAGATATATTCAATCATTAATAAAAGTGCTTAAAAACAAAACTCAGTTTTGACATTTTCTGGTATTACTTAAATGTATATGATAGGTGAGTTGGTCGAAAAAATCACGCCGTATTTGCACCAGCCATCAACCAACAGTTATATTGTTTTTTTTCATCCACAACAGTTTCTATCTACAACGGGCATGTGCTAGTAAATTTGAGGGAGCTTATGAATGTGTGCGAGACACAGACAATAGTTTTGACATATTTCTGGTATGTTTCTACCAACAAAATAATGTGTTTTTTGGTGTTGTACTTGTTGTGGTCGTGGTGGTACCTGTATTATTGTATCATGGGTGTTATGCATTTTTACTATTTATTTTGTGAGCATCTCCGAAAATCACTGTGAATGTGTTGAATATATAACACATGTTTACAAATTTCGATAAACTTTTACGTTCCCTAAAACTAAAAGCTGTTTCCTCATTCGTAAAACAGCTGTGGGCGAGTCAACATCACGCGTCGTTGGCAATTACTTTGTAAATGGAACTAGGCCACTGTCGCTTCTTGGCCTTTGAAAGTTTTGCGTCTCACACTGCATGTGATTAGTGGTTGGCGTCGGTTAACGGTAAACCGTGCAGTATCCCGTTGGTTTCCATTAACCACATGCCATGATGAAATAATATAGGTGGCATTACTAGTGCAACAAATACAACATTACAACAAAAAAAATCAATTTTTGTTTGTGTAATGTCGTCGTATAAGTCAAAAATTATTGTAAACAAAAATCAAAAGGACGCGCTGCAACTGATGAATTACATAAATTATTGAAATTGGCATGAATTATTCATGAAAAAATGTTGCTTAAGTCCCAGTTTACACTATGCAAGTCTTATTGATCAGCTTCTTATTCAGCTGGGAGAAAAACAGAGAAATGTGTATGCGTTTCTCTGTCTTTCTCACAGCTGAATAAGAAGCTGATCAATAAGACTTGCATCGTCTAAACGTCGACTAAGTAGTACTCTGTTTTTCTTAACTGGGGGTCTACATTAGCCATGAACTTGGTATGAACATCATGTCGGACATCGTATATGGCTAATGTAGACCGCTTACGTCCATGTTTCTTCCATGTTCTGACATCGATGCCCGAACATATGGCTGAGCATCAATGTTCGCCATGAGATTCGCCGTCAACAACCATTTTCAATAGAAAAAAGAGACAGAACAAAACTGGTAAATAATCTATTTCTATTGCACTACCACAAAACACATTGATAAAGCAGAACATGGACATCGCACGTATTCACCACAACAAAGAAGTTGATGAAGTTTTTACAGTCGCTCTGCCGGCGTCATGTTAATGTCATATGCAAGTCGATGGCTCGTGAAGACGTAGGGTAAGGAAAACATATGAAATGTATTGGCAACATTTTAAGTTTTTAAGCGAAATAATATGAGTGGCACTTTTTCGCATGGAATTTACAACAAACATATGAAGATTATAACAAACGTACATGTCAAATTTTTCTCATGAAATAATCAATGTTGCCCAACATTTTTCACAATTTTGAACACAGTACCAGGCTTTAAACAGAAAATACTTTATTGAATGTGTTTTATACCTTTTATCTTTCTAAGTCAACGTTCAGACGATGCAAGTCTTATTGATTAGCTTCTTACTTTTTCTTCATTGAACTTACATTGGCGTTCAGACGTTGAGTCTTATCGCATAATTATTTCTTTCTTTTCAAGGAATGTATACACAATGTGAATGAATGTGTGCGTTTCTTACAGTACGAATGAGAAAGCAAAACGAATTTCATAAGAACATGAGGTTGTGTACCCGTTTCTTTCCTCTTGCCTCTCTCGCCTACAAAATAAGAAGCTGATCAATAAGACTTGCATCGTCTGAACGTAGACTAACGGTAATTTGCCGTAACTTAAAACTATTGTAAAATACTTGTAGTCTTATTTTCAATGCAAAATAAAATGTGATAAGTTTTTGCAATCGGTGGAGCTCGATCGCAATAAAATGAACAGTCGGCGACTAGCCACCAACCAAGGTGAATCCATTACCAGGTGGCAGCATAACGGCAGATTACTATTTTCTGTTCTACTCGTATTTTAACCAAGAAATGTCAAAAAACATTGTCGGTGTGTTCTTCTTACTTTGCGTAAGTGTTTTTTCTTACTTTGTGTGTGTTTTCTTGCTTTTCTTCTTTATTTTTTTGCTTTTCTTCTTTGTGTTTTTTGACATTTCTTGGGGATTTACACAAACAAAAATTCACGTTGTTGTTGTAATTGTTGCCCTAGTGCTGCCACCTGTATGAATTCACCTTGCCACCAGCCAAGAGATAATTTATATTTTCTTCAATACTCAAAACAAATGTTTAAAACAAAATAATTAAGTAAATTAACTGGCTTACATAATCTATGTATAGTTTCAAAATCTATAACTTAATATTTTTAATTTTAATAATACTACTCGCATCATTTTCAAATGTAAGAAATTTTGACGGCGGTGCCATTACCAATAATAGAAAAAGCACACTATAGCCTAACTACAGCTTGAGCGCTTATAAGGACATTTTTACTGGCCTAAAATGGCTGTACAGGTTAAGCATTTTATTGCCAACTGCCAAGTCTGCAAAGAAACTAAACCTTGCAATTTGAATTTACGTCCCGATATTGGTCAGCAAGTAATAACAGAAAGACCATTCCAAAAATTATATATCGATTTTATGGGAAAATATCCCCGCTCGAAAAAAGGAAATTGTTACATTTTTATTGTTGTCGACTACTTTACCAAATTTACATTCTTGAAGGCAATGAAAGAGGCTACAACGAGTAATGTAATAGAATTCTTGGTGCATGAGATTTTTAATAAGTTCGGAGTGCCGGAAGTTATACACAGTAACAATGGAAGTCAATTTGTCGCAAAAAGTTTTGAAAATTTTATGAATTCGTATAAAATTCAACATTTGAAAACCGCAGTGTATTATCCTCAAAGCAATGCTAGTGAACGTGTGAACAAATCTGTTTTATCAGCGATACGAGCATATTAAGATAAATATCATCGTGATTGGGACTGATACCTACCAGAAATTGAATGTGCTCTGCGAACTTCGGTCCATACAGCTACAGGCGTAACCCCATTTTTTGCACTTTTTGGTTACCACATGTACACTAGCGGCGCTGATTACAAGTTAGGAAGAAAGCTAAAATCTCACTGATCACGAAATCATTGAAATAAATAAAAATGATAGTGGCAATAATTCCTGAAAAAATGCAGCAAAACATGCAAAGAGCTTATGAGCGAAGCGCGGAAAAGTATAATAGAGTCGAAGATTTGTACCCGGTCAAGAAGTGTATCGTAGATATACTATTCCAAGTAATTTTTCAAAAAATATTAATTCTAAATTTTGTAAAAAATTCTTAAAATGTAGAGTAGTCAAGTCAGTAGGGAACAACATGTATGACTTAAAAACACTTCAAGGGAAACCACTCGGTACATATCATGTCAAGGACATAAAGGTCTAAATTTTAGGGAAGGTGCAATAATAGGATTAAGTAGGTTAGTTGTATAATTACTAAAATATTTATACGATTTATTGTCTTAATCCTGGGCACATTCCTGTAGACTAAACCCTTTGTCAAAATAATATACCTGTGATATAGTAATAAGTACAATGCGACTCATCTTTATAATATAAAACGTGCAATAGTAGGTTAGAAAACAGCTGTCATATAGATTATATAATTGGTGTATGAATACGTCCGGAGTTCAGATGCGGAAAAATCCAGAACAGATCGAGGTATGATTGATGTTGCTTTGTGCCGCACAAAACAATAAATAAGAGTAGGTCAATCCTGGAACAGAAAAATAAACGGATAAACAAAGTAAGGTAATTATATTTTCGAATTGTGTCTGTACTTCCCGTAAAATGATCTGTCAGCAATCCAAAATTCATATAAAATTGACAGTAGTTCCTGCAGGGAAATACCCAAATGCAACAATAATCCGCCAGTGCAATATGATTTATGTATATGGATCTGTGATAAAACAATGAAAGTGCAATATAAGGTTAAGAAAACAATTGATTTAGAATTATTTACATTTACTTACAATTTCTATTGTTTTCGTCCGATATTGACCTTGCATGTGTTTATGTACGAATCCATGTAGGTGGGAGGCACTGATAAAAAAAAAATAATATATATATATATATATATATATATATATATATATATATATATATATATATATATATATATATATATATATATATATATATATATATATATATATATATATATATTATATATATATATAAAAGGTTTCCAACAAGGTTGTAAAGAAAATTACTTTGAGGGAAAAATACTCTTACTAAGAAAACACAGTAGAGCCGCTACTAAACGACTTTGTATTTAAACATTGCCGGCCTCCTTGCCAGTAAGGACTCCTGATGGTTATAAAACAAATAAATTGAGCCATTAGGGACTCCTGTGGAATGTATGATATAAGGTAATTGAGTGAGCCATTAAGGACTCCTGTGGACTGTATAAAATAAAGTTTTTTTTACATATTTTCATAAATAAATGTGGATCATTAAGGATCCCTGATGATTTTATTGATTCGAAGATGGGTCATGAAGGACCCCTGTTGCGGTTTAAAACCCGATATAAACATTTTGTATCTTAGAACGGCGAGATACCCGAAATAACCCATCCAAACAAAGTGTATTGAGTAAGTGGAAGCCCCGGGCTGGATTGAACTCTCCCTTGCATGACCAAAGGCATGACCTCAGGCCCTAAAACCAATGCTATATTTCCCGCGTGATTGAAACTTGGATCAGCTAGTTGTAGACCTGGAAAAGATTCCAAAATGGAATCCGAAACAGAAATTGGATGCGTTTTTATACCTTTCACTTGATGAAGCCGCGCGGAAACAGAAATTTTTTGCGAAGTATCGTGAATAGAACATAAATCAATACGACAATATTGGTCGTTGTTTACCTTATAACAAGGTAATTTTGATTTATGGGCAAAATCTTTACATAGATAGCTGTTTTGACAGCAAGCGTCCAAAACAGCACGGAGCGGAATCCTTGAGCGACCTTGGATAAGGTATAGCCGAATAGTGGGCGCAAACGAGATGATATACCGAACGGCGATCGACGCCGGCTTTGCTTCCGGTTTCGCACGAGCTTTCTGCTCCTTTTTTGTTTTGTTTTTCTGCTCATGCAAAAGAGAGTTATGGGGCTGCTTGCAATGTTTACACGTTGCAGAACTTTTGCACTCTTTCCCCACGTGACTGCTTGACAGACACCGACAACAAAGACGGTGTACAGCCACTATCCGGAGTTTGCGTTCCAGACTCATGTCGCGAAATTTATAACAAAATCGCAAAGGATGATTTTTTCCACAAATGGGGCATTTTGACCCTTTTCGATTCAGACTTGACGACGAAGCCGGCAAATTCACAGTCGCGTCATGAGCCCGAACAACATCCCCCAGGGATGGTACCTCGACCTGCCCTGTGGTTGGGTTATTTTGGGTTTTTAAAATTTGCACAGATGGTGCCGTTGCCAAAGAGGGGCACAAAACCAAATCCGGTGTGTCGGATGGGATCCTTTCAGATGACTCCAAAGAGACCGTACCAGATGGAACTACAGAATCGCATCTTCATAATCTAAGAGACCCTCCTCAAACAATTCGGATATGGGTGTAGTAGTAGACTCCATTGTGCTAGGAAAATATAGGTTAATAAATGTAAATTGATAGAAAAAAAGTGATTTGAAGTCCTATGATTCCTGAATAACAACAAGTTTTGCGATAGGTCGATTAACTATACCATTTTGAGTACGAATGTCAGCAACACGAACGTGACCATCAGTACCCGTACAAATTTTTTTTACAATTCTTAATCTCCATGAAGTGGCAGGTAATTGTTCATTTTTTATAACAACTAAGTCATTTAGAGCAACATCTCGTTGAGGATGTTGCCATTTGTAGCGTTTGTGTAAATTCACCAGACATTCCTCTTTCCACCTCCTACAAAATTGATTAATTAAAGCCTTAATTTTGCGATAACGATTAACAACACTAATTTGACTATCAAATATTGTCGGTTCTGGTGGTGCCAAAATAGCCGGCCCAATCAAGAAATGTCCTGGTGTTAATGCGACAGGTTCGTTAGGATTATCAGGCATAGGGCAAAACGGGCGAGAATTTAAACATGCCTCTATTCTTGCTAAAATTGTAGACAATTCTTCAAAAGTATAACGACAAGATTGGGCTTCTTTCCTAAAATGAAGTTTAAAACTTTTGGCACCAGCTTCCCAAAGGCCGCCCATATGAGGAGCACCTGCCGGTATAAAACGCCACGTTAAACCTTTGTGTCCAAAAGTGGAACACATTCTAGCTTGGCATTCTTTTAGAAAAGTTTGAAAGTCCCTTGCGAGTTCATTTGACGCTCCAACGAAATTGGTACCATTGTCCGAAAACATGTTTTGAGGACAACCTCTTCTAGATATATGTAAATCTATTGAATGCCGCCAGAAAAGTATCAGCTGATAAATCTGCTACGGCTTCTAAATGTATAGCTTTCGTAGAAAAGCAAACAAAATTGCACACGTAACCTTTTGTAATTTTACAAGATTTACCGTTTTAATTTTTTATGTCGAAAGGTCCTGCGAAATCAACGCCTGTATTTGTAAATGGTCTATCAATTGTAGTACGCTCAGAGGGCAGCGCTGCCATTATTTGGCTACAAGTACGTTGTCGATCAATTATACAACGTTTACATTTGTGAATTACCGTACGAATTAAAATTCGTAATCTTGGTACCCAATATTCACACCGATATATTCGCAACATTAATTGATTACCACCGTGAATGGTAAGCAAATGTATAAATTCTGCCATAAGCCCCGTGAAACGACAGTTATATGGTAAAATTATAGGGTATTGTTCGCGATACGATAATGAAGATGATTTTCCCAATCGACCATTCAATCTCATTATTTCTTGATCATCCAAAAAGGGATTTAAAGGTAACAACGAACTTTTAACAGGCAATGGTTTCTTATCTAAAAGACTTGTACTCTTCTGCATAAAAGGCTTTTTGAGCAACGATAGCCAAACGTACTTTTACCCTTTTGAGTTCGTCACTACAAACGAGACTACTCATAAAGAAAACGATTTTTAAAGGATGAATGTGTCGAATGAAAGAATCTAAATATATACGCAATCACACGCATTGCCCTGTCCAAAGATGAAAATCTTTCTAAAATATCCTCAAATTTCGAAAAAAAACGAGGCATGTACTTTCAATTTTCTACTTTCTATGTCCGTGTCTAGATTTTCAAAGGCATGCTGGTACCACTGATTTTTATTTTTACACAGCCATGAAGGGCCATGCCACCAGAGTTCACTTTTCGATAAAGTGAGCGGATCTACCCCCCGGCTGCCTAAGTCGGCAGGATTATCCTCAGAATGAACATGAAACCAATTGTGATTTCCCGTATTTTCTTGGATGCGACAAACCCTATTTGCGACAAAAGTAGTCCATGCACTTGGCGTTTTTTGCAACCAAGCCAACACAATAGTCGAATCTGTCCAACAATATACGCGCTTAATAGGGATTTCAATTTCCCTGAGAATATTATTTAATAACTCTGATGCCAACACTGCTCCGCATAACTCAAGACGTGGTAATGAAATAGACTTAAGAGGAGCTACCTTTGTTTTTGACGACAATAAATGCGTATGAATTTCTCCTGTTGGAGTTTCCGTACGAATATATATTACCCCCGCATATGCCTTCTCCGATGTATCTGAGAAAATATGAACTTCAGTGGTCGAACCTTTATAATAATTAACCCATCTTGGCACTTGAATGAAGTTTATTTGGTTAAAAGATTCGACAAATTGTACCCATTCCTTTTCTGTTGAAGCAGGAAGAAAATCGTCCCAATCAATAATATGAAGCCAAATGCGTTGCATTATCATTTTCGCTTTAATAATTACCGGGCTCAGCCAACCAAGCGGGTCTAAAAATTTTGCTATATTAGACAATACTTCTCTTTTCGTATATCCAGATTTCACCTCGAGAGGAAAAACTTTAAAAAAGAATGAATCTAATTGCGCATTCCAAAAAATCCCTAAAGTTTTTGAGCAACTCGATTCTTCAAACGACAAAACCTTTGAATCTACTAAATGACCTATAGGTAGTCCCTGCAAAATCGAACGTTTGTTTGCTGTCCATTTCCGAAGTTCGAATCCAGCGGATAACAAGGCAGCAGTCAATTGATCCCTAGCCAATAAACCGCTTGAAACATCATGAGCTCCGGATAACACGTCGTCAACATACATTCCTTTCCTCAAGATTTCTGCAGCTATGAGGAATTGCTCTTCACAGTCATCAGCCAATTGCAATAAAGTACGGATTGCTAAATAGGGCGCGCAATTCAAACCGAAGGTTACCGTCTGCAATTCATAATCTGTCACCTGATCATCCGATGATGATCTATAAAGGATTCGCTGAAATGCGGTATGGGATGAATGAACACGAATTTGCCTATACATTTTTGAAATATCACAATTGAAGACAAACTCAAACAATCGCCAACGTAAAATCAAATTGACCAAGTCAGCCTGAAGTGTAGAACCTACAAAAAGACAATCATTTAAGCTGTTGCCATTAGATGTCTTATTCGAAGCATTAAAAACGACTCTAAGCTTCGTAGTTTAATCACCGGGTGGTGTGGCAGATAGCATGAATTTGTGACGGCTTGATTATTGGATTGTATAGATCGCATGTGACCTAATTTTAAATAATCCATTATTACTTCGTCATACATATTTTTGATTTCCGGTTTCTTTGATAGGGAAGATTCTATTCTCATAAATTGTTTCATTGCACTGGAAATAATTTGGGCATATCCAGCCAAATTATTTTCACGAGGAAATTCTGGCTTAAAAGGTAACGATACAATGTATCTACCCGTTGAATCCCGACTAGTGGTTTTCTTATAAACGTCTTCACAAATTTTATCAGAAGGCGATAAAATTTTTCTTTTCGGAGTTTCTTCCAATTCCCAAAATCTCAAAAGATTTTGATTTAAATTATCTTTTTCAGAAAAGGTCACAGATGTTGAAAAAACATTAATCGAATTATTCCTTGAAGTGTCGAGTGGACCTGTTAGAATCCATCCAAAAACTGTTTTTTGGGCCATTAACGATCCACCAATATTTCGACGAACTTCACCAAGAATAATTTGGGGATATAAATCTGCACCAAGTAACAGATCTAGTTTTATGGAAATTGCAATCTGCTAATTTTAAGTTCGGCAATTCACTTCTAATATCCGAAGGACAATTAAATGACGGTAAATTACCTGAAGGCAAAACAAGTGCACAAGCCTCCAAGTTAATTCGCCGATCCAATCGAGATCCCACTCTAATTTTACAAATTTTCTTCGAAGTTGTGAAGGCTTCTCTGTTAACACCGGAAATCTGTACATTCGTAGAATGTGACGGAAGTCGCAATTGATTTCGCAAATGTTCAGATATAAATGAAGCTTCAGAAGCTGGATCTATTAAGGCCCTTGCTGGATACGTAGTATCATGGCAAATAATGGAGACCATAGCAGTTCCCAACAAAACAGACGAATTCTGAGTGAGGTGAAAAACTTGACGATTAAAGTTAGAGTGAGCGACGCCAAAATCGTAATAAATGATTTTGATTTGGGCATAAAACACACGTAGAAGGTGAGCTCTTAGTAGAAACATAAGCTTTTATTTTTCGATCGCCGTTTTTATTTCCAGTATCGCAACTCGTGAGATCACGTATACAATCTAAAGTTTGAACTCGTTCTGTTAAAATAAGTCCAAATCTTTGCTCCCAGAGCGCTACTGTTTGCGATGGCAACCGTTGTATGCACATAAAAACGATTCGTGGTTTCGATTTTATAAACTGACATAGCAGTCAAAAATCCGTTTATACCACGTTGTAAATTTTTTAGAGCGGAACTCGTTTCCTTTGATACGATTTCTAAATTAAAAAGAATTTCGTAAGCAGCTTTAAGATTTTTCCAGACAATATGAAACCCAGCGTTAGTCAACGCTGATAATCTATAAAAATTAAAAATTTTTTCTTTGGCCGTCCGTGCACGAAAACAATCCCAGCCTTGAACATTGTGGTATTAAACAAAAGGAATATGCCAAAAAAAATGTAACAAAAGGCACTTAACCGTGTTGCTTTATTAAAGATACTGTTTTATCAGATTTTTTTCCAAACACGGTATTATCTTTATGTATGTACATACATAAATTAATTGTTGTTATTTATTAAAAAAAATACACACATTTACTAATAAGTGTATGATTAAATTTTATTTTTTTTTCACACAATCACTTTAAATTCAATTTACTAACCTTAATTCCTTGGCAGAGATAAATTGATGATGATGAAAATGTAGGTTGTGTAGAAAATACTTCCTCGTAAAGGGGCTTCTTAAATGAAAGAAAATTCTTGTTGATTATTATCCGGCTCGAGGACCAATGTTTCGGCGTATATCCGATTTGAGGCTCAGATAAAAAAATAAAACAAGAATTTAGATTTATATATAAAAAAGAATGATTTCTTTTATTTATTTTATTCAATAAATTACCTTGTAAAGGGTGAATTTGCTATGTATTACAAATGGCGAATCGATGAGTAATAATTTTAATTGCACTCGCTAAACTTGACTTAGGCCGACAAGGTTCATGATCCGTTAACGGTTTACTCGTTGAAAACCTATAAAAGGTTTCCAACAAGGTTGTAAAGAAAATTACTTTGAGGGAAAAATACTCTTACTAAGAAAACACAGTAGAGCCGCTAATAAACGACTTTGTATTTAAACAGAATTTTTAATAGTAGTGCAGGGCTGAAAATCTTGCCGTTTGATGTTTTAGTAATTTGTGTTGTTTTTAAGATTCATACATATGTATACTTACAGTTTTCTTATTCGTAAATTATAAAAATCATCTTATGTAGAAATATATTTAATTATTATTTATTTAGCCAATAGGATGAACAATTTATTTAAATAAAATTTTTATAACGTTTATTTCTCAAGATGAAAAAATTTGAATAAGTTTCTTGAAAGGGATTGTTGAGTCCAGACAGGGCGTCGAAAGACGGGTAAAGGGGTCTGTACGTAAGTATGACGTGGATGCGGTACGGCCATGGTAGGGTTAAGGGCGACTGGAGTTTAACACCTAACTCCCTTGTTCCATAATGTTCCAGTTTTTTGTTGTTGATAGTCGTGTTTAGGGACATCTGACCGGTACGGGTCACGTAACAACACACAAATTTATGTATTTTTTAGTTTACAACACACAAAAACACTAAAAATTAATTACATTGTACGATTAATTAGAACTGTCAAAAATTCCGTGGACAAACAATTGTCTGAACATTATTTTTTGTTTCAGTTGACGGAAAAAATTCTCCACTTATTGTTATAACATGCCTGTAGTAGACAATAAATGCCAAAATTCTGTGTACTTTTCTTTTGGAACTGCGTACTAGTAAACGAAAATTTCTCTAAGAAATTTACCAACCTAAATTTCAGTTTGTTTTTTTTTACACATACATACATACTTCTTATGGCAGCCTGAATTTCAGGCAGAGGTGCATACTAGGCTTAAGTCTGCACAGTAGTTTCAGCGATATCGTAAAAGTTTGAGCGAAAGAAATAAAATTTTGTAAAATTGTTTAACATTTTTGTATTTAAAGCTTCATAAGAAATAAAGAAATACAACAATGAACCAGTTTTTGCTCAGTATCATGTAGCTGAACGTATTACTAAAGCAATGAGTCATTTGAAAGAAATATAAGACTGAAAGAAATATAAATGTTTTTAAAAGAAATTGTGTAACTGCTGTAAAAAATAATTTATACCAAAGCTATTAATGATTCAAAAATTTTATTTTATTGTAAATAATTTGTTATAAGAATGTTTTTACAACAAATTATTTACAATAAAATAAATACATCAATCTAAACTTTTTATGGAAACTGGTGCACCTCTTTAGATTTGACTAACAGTTCAGTGATAGTACGGAATTGATAAAAATTAAATTTTCGTACAAATGCAATTTTTACTTTTTGTTTGTGTTTCCCACTGTTGTATGGAAATTGAAATTTTTATCAATTCAGTTCTCCCACTAACTTCTGAATAAAATCAAAAGTTGTGCTCCAATTTCAATGAAAAAAGGCTTAATTCTTTGGAATATATTTAGCTACATGATGCTGGACAAGAAACTAGCTTGTTGTGGTGTTTTTTTTTTGTGCACTCCTATAAACAAAGATGCTAAAATTGTTTATTTTTTTTTGTTCAAACACTTACGATATCTCTGAAAATACTGAGTAGATTTAGAAACAATGTTTGCACTTCCTATAGATAGATAATTTTGCTCTCGAATTTCGAACTTCTTCTATTATTATTGAATAGGACAAACCCTTATCAAGTTATGCTAACATATGTCGTACAAGTGCCTTCATTTTTGACATAGTATATCGCAGAAATTTGAGCTGAAAAATTGTAGTTATATATTAAAAATCAGCATAACATATGCAATCGTCGGTAACGCCTAAAATTTTTCCGGAACGCGATATACTGTAAACATGTATAATTTTACATTGTAGCGAATGTTTATTATTGTTTGTTATTACTATAATTATTATTATTATTGGGGGATATTGTTTACTTTTGTTAGAACTGTTGAAGTGACAAATTCACGTACAACAGATCTGGTCTTATATGAGAGTGAAATGGGTAGAAAATTTAACAACAACAAAATGAAAAGGAAAATAAGCAAAATAAACAAAATAAAAGATTATGGAATGAGAAAGTAAACAATAAGAAAAATTTTCGTTTGACGACCTATTGCTTTCATGTTGACCGGATACTAGCTGCCTGATTGCGATGAATTTATGGGTGTCTATTTAATAAATTAAACAGAATTTTTGTTGCTAACATAATTAAATAAACATAATAAAGAATAAGACGGAGGTCAATGATTTTTAAATAAATAAATATCTGTAAATATTCGGCTAAGTTGGCTTTAGAAGTTTCTGGCGAGGTTCAAGGCCATAGTTATAAAGGGTATTGACTCCATGGTTGAAGCCGTTAGGTATTGGTAATCCGGTTAGTACGGTCTGACATAGGGGAGTAATAAATACAAGGGGGAAAAGGGTGTGAAGTTAGATTGCCGCGAGAGTGAAGAGGATAGAGACAGAGAGAGAAGAATATATTCATGGATTAGTACTGGAAAGGTTTTGGGGTAAGGTAAAGATAATAAATTAGAGTTAAAATTAATTGTATAGAACTCGTTAAACAAGATAGACGGTGGAGGCAAATCCTTAAGTGTGTATGTGTGTACTTGTGTCCAGGAGCTAAAAGAAGGAAATTATTAAGTCAGGTAATTATTTAGTGAAAATAAAAATAGATAAAATATAAAACGTTAGGAGAATTAAGTGGTGATAAAATCTGTTTTATCCTAGTGTTTCCGGAAAGAAAATTTATATTCAGGAAGAGAATACTGCTGTGGGATTGCAGTCAACTAGTGAGGCCTAACATAAGGATTACAATCAAATCCGTGGAACCCTAGGACTGCAACCCACTATTTTTATTTATTGGAGTTAACCAGTTTGTGTGTGCCTTGAGGGAATAAATTATTTTTCATGCGCCTAACAGAAACAGGGTGAGAAACCATCAGAGCCTATGTTTTATGTCCTGGATCAGTACTAACTGCCGAATTCATCGTCAAATTTATAAATTTGGTGAGTCCAGTCCATCTTGTAGCTTAAACAGTGCATTTGATTCTTTTATATAAAACGAAACTTTACAAAATTACAATTAACGAGTTATTTTAAAGAAAATTTAAAGTTATATATTCCCGCATTAAAATCTTGGCGGATGAAAATTATAAAATTGCATATCCTGCTTAGTAAAATATAAAAAAAAGAGAATTAGTAAATTAGTAAAACTAACTCTGTTCATAAAAAAATAAAAATAAAAAAAGTTAAAAAAAACAATTTTTTTGAATATCCATTTCGATAAAGAAAAAATTAAGAAATTAAATAAAGTGAATGGTCAAAACTGAATTTGCATAAAAAAAATAAAATAAAAAGATTAAGAAAAATTTTGTTCTAAAATTTCAATTTCAGTAAAAAAAAGGAAGTTTCTTTCCATATAAATATACATCTATAGATAAAAATATTGTTTTTTTATGCAAAAAGATAAAAAGATTAAAACGTTAGTTTATTGTATAATTAGTGTTAGTGTTTTTTTTCCTAACTGTTCTAATTGTTAGCCCAAAACTATCGCTGTCGCGAGTGTTGATTTAAAAATTCAAGAAAACGTTGATAATTAAAAGTCCGTCGTTTTAGAGAGCTCTTTAAAATAGGGAAAATAGTAGTTTAATTTTTGGTTGCGTTCGTTCTGTTTGACCAAAGTCCAGAAAGGTTAGGGTAATTTTTGGGATTTTTCGTCAGGTTAAAATTGTGTATTAATAATATAATTTTTGTTAGTATTTAATAATTTTAATTAAATTTTGTTCATACTTAACTCTTTATATATAAATCCAAATAATTAGGATAAGGCAAATTTTTTTATTATAATAAAAATTCATTTTTATAACGTTTTAAAAATATAAAATTTTAATGTGTTCATTCGGCTGAGGAACATTAAGATAATGTCTGGCTAAAGTTTTCGTGTGAAGTGTAGTGTAAGTATGTAGTGAAGTGACCAAGTTTTTCTGCGTGTGGGGTAACATGATCATTTTCTATTCCATGTTATCAAGGTAGGGTGGGCAGCTAGGGGGACCAATTCCATCTTGTGTCTCTGTTTCATCGCAGTTTCGTTAATTGTAGATCTGTCTGTCTGTCCGAGTTATATTTTATTTTGTATTCCAGTGATTTTCCTTATTGTCTTTTGTTTTGTTGTTTTTTCTTATTTATAAATTTTTTTTGTCAGTCCCTGCGCCGAAAGTCGCGGGTCTTACCTCCCCTGACATCCCTGAGCTAGTTTGGTTTTTAGATGGCGACTTACCGGCTGCGCAACAAAGGGTTTTGTGACAAAAATGGCGCCCAACGGAAAAGCAAATTAAATTTGCAATAAATAGTTAGGTTTGCGCCAAAAATGGCGCCCAATGGAAAAGCAAATTAAATTTGCAATAAATAGTTAGGTTTGCGCCACAATGGCGCCCAAGTAAATCTCAAGTTGAATTTAGAATTTGTTAGTTAGCTAGGTTTGCGCCAAATGGCGCCTGAACTAAAATCAAATGAAACTCAATTTAAATTTTCTTAATTAGTAGTAGGTTTCGCGCCAGAATGGTGCCCAGGATGAAGCAAAATAGAATTGCAATAAATAGGTAGGGGTAACGCCAAAAATGGCGCCCAATGATAAGCATAAGAAAATTCATATTTTTTTTGTTAGCTAGGTTTGCGTCAAAATGGCGTACAATTTAGGAACAAGTCCACATTTAACAATACATTTTTTTGGTATTTTGTTGATTTACTCGGCGTAATGGCTTGGTACTATTTGATGCCAATTGCATTATTGCTGACTAAATCACAAAATAACAAATTAACATTTGATTTTCTAAAGCTTCATTTACATACTTAGTAATAGCATCTGATGCACCGTGAGAAATTAGTAGGGACTAAAGGTTATTTAATTACAAAATATTATAATGAAATTAAGGCATATGACAATTTAATAGATCATATTTGCTTAATTTAAATTATTTACAATATTCAGTGGCCTGACGTACAATTCAAGTTACGTCTGTAGCACTGTAAAGGCCATGTCAGATAAAACTTTTGCTTCGCGTTGCGTTACAGATTCGCTTTGACATCTAAGATGAAATGTACATACTTATACGAAACATGCCACATAAAGCACTTTTAACGCAGCGTGAAGCGAAAAGTTCGGCAACTCTCATCTTTTTGCTTGCTTTGACAATCAGCTGGAATAATTTTCTTTTATTATATTGCCAAACGAAACATATTGCGCGTTTGAAGACCGTAGAAACTTCTCAGGCTAGTGAGAATCAAAATCATAGTCCAGTAGTCAAGAACAAACCTGAAAATATAAATGGGGGGAATAATAGTAATAATAATGATGGGCATAATGGACATTCGATGCAAAAGGAAGCCAATAAGACCCAGGGAAGAGGTCCTAGGTTTTCTAATATTTTATCGAACGCTCCCAATTTCTACACATATGAAAGAAATTTAAATGTACGCCCAGTAGAAGGTCAGATAAGAATTGACAAATGGGATATTGTTTTTGAAGGTGGCGGTAGTGGCATCTCAATTGATGACTTTGTTTTTCGTGTAGAATTATTGCAAGCCAGTTATTTAATACCATGGGAAGAGGTGCTTAGGGATTTCCACCGGCTCTTGAAAGGCCAACCCAAAGAGTGGTTTTGGTTATATTTAAAAACACAAAATGGGGTAGCAGACTGGCCTACGCTAAGATATAGTATTTTGAACCAATTCCAGGCAAATCGTAGCGATTTTGAAATAATGCAGGAAATTGTAGAAAGACGTCAACATAATAAAGAATCATTGGAGGATTATTTTCATTCAATGTTAACGCTAAGGTCTAGGCTGCGATCCCCAATCCCTGAGTACGAAATGATAAAGGTTTTGAAAAGAAATGTTAAAGAGCATATAGCAAAATTAGTATATCCCATGGCTATTTATAATATAGAACCGTTGAGGGAAGAGTGTAAGGAGATCGAGAAGAGATTCCCAATGCGAGAGGGAAAATTCAATACTCCGAATAACAACCCGATACGTTATCCGTCACGTCATAGAATAAACGAAATAGATTGCGATGAGGCCGAGCAGATACAACTATATGAGGAATATCAGAATACATTGGAGGTGGAAGAAATAAATTATAAAGATAAAACAAAACTAGTGTGTTGGAATTGTAGGGGTAATGGTCATACCTACATGGAATGCGAATCAGATGTACGAAACATATTTTGCTACAAGTGTGGTTACGAGCGAACGATAACGCCAAAGTGCCCAAACTGTAATAGGCAGGGAAACCGACGGAGGAGCATGACTCAAGCGGGCGAGTCACGCTCAACTCAAAAGTCCGCAAACTACTAAGAAAATTTATAATCAAAACTAATCAAAAAAATAAACAAAATATTAAAACAAATGCCAGCCACAATTATTCACATACACCATTAAAACTTAGTAGCCGAAACAGTCGATCGTATGCAGAGAGATTACAAAACTATATTACAGTGCGAAAAAGGATATTCGACGATGATATTGAATCACCGTCGCTAATATCAAGAAAGGTAGAAAACGCCAGAAAACGGTACAAAAATGGAAAAGCAATAAGAAATAAAATCAATTTATCTGTCGCAGCGATATCGAATAAAGATCCCCGAGTTTTTGCCGACATCTACATAGGTGATGTGTTAGTTAGAGGTTTGTTAGACAAGGGAGCATCCGTGAGTATACTAGGTAAGGATTGTCAGGAATTTTTAAAAGAATTAGGTGTTAGTGTTTGTTGATATAATTCGAATGTCAGGACAGCTTCTGGTCAAGCTCACCAAGTATGTGGTAAAGTAATACTACCGGTCGCTTACAAAGATGAGGTAGAGCTAATTAAATTCTATTTGTGCCCTTCGCTGGAACAGAAGCTTTACCTCGGCATTGATTTCTGGCGAATGTTTAACTTAGCGCCAGAAGTATTGAATGCAGACGAAATTGATATCGAGAAACTCAAACAGAATTTAGAGCCCGCTCCTAAACAGTGCCCAGAGCAGCACAAATTAACAACACAACAATCACGAGAACTAGAAAGGGTAAAAGAATTGTTCAAAACGTTTGAAAATGATGGTCTAGGTAAAACTCACCTCGAACAACATAGCATACAATTGCTTCCAGATTCCGTACCTTTTAAGGAACGTCACTACCCGGTGTCACCAAAAGTCCAGGAACTGTTGTATCAGGAGGTAGACAAAATGTTGGAGTTAGGGGTCATCGAGGAGAGTGAAAGCCCTTATAATAATCGGGTTACTATAGTGCGTAAGCCAGGCAAAAATCGTCTATGTCTAGATGCGAGAAAGCTGAATAGTTTAACCGTTAAAGACGCTTATCCTATTCAGAATATAGAAGGTATACTCAGTAGGATAGACGAAACAGTTTACATTAGTAGCGTTGATCTTAAATTTGCGTTCTGGCAGATTAGTTTGGAACCGAAATGTCGAGAATACACAGCTTTTACAGTTCCAGGTAGACCGCACTATCAATATAAAGTGATGCCTTTTGGCCTCTGTAATGCGGCTCAACGCCTGTGTCGTCTGATGGATAAAGTTATCCCACAAGCATTAAAAAATAATGTCTTTATCTATCTGGACGACCTGCTCATAATCTCAAAAGATTTCAGAACGCATATGGAACTGTTGGCAAAGGTAGCCAAGCATCTGTCAGACGCAAACTTAACGATAGGGATGAGTAAGAGTGTATTCTGTTTTAAAGAATTGAAATATTTAAGCTTTATCATTGGTGGGGGTAAATTACGTACAGATCCTGATAAAATAATAGCAATTGAAAAAATACCGATACCAAAAACTCCAAGGCAGATAAGGAGCTTTTTAGGCACCGCCGGTTGGTATCGGCGTTTTATCAAAGAATTTGCCATAATTGCAGCACCTCTAAGCGATACTTTAAAAAAGAGTTCTACGTTCACAATGCCGGAAATAGCGATAAAAGCCTTTGATAAATTGAAAAATGCATTAATAACTGCACCAGTGCTAGTCCATCCTGATTTTAAGAGGCCTTTTTGTATTCAGTGCGACGCATCACACGTGGGTGTTGGTGCAGTAGTATTTCAAAGGGATGACGATAACAATGATAGGCCGATAGCATTTTTCTCACAAAAGCTAAACGGAGCACAGTGTAATTACACGGTTACTGAGAAAGAGTGTTTGGCTGTAGTACTAGCGGTGAAAAGATTCAGGCCATATATAGAATTGATGGAGTTCACCATAATAACAGACCACTCTAGCCTGAAATGGCTCATGAGCTTTAAGGACTTAAGTGGTCGGTTAGCCCGCTGGTCACTGCAGCTACAAGCATTCAACTTTAAAATTGAACACCGAAAAGGCTCGGAAAATGTTGTGGCGGACATGCTATCGAGGTCATTGGATGAATGCAACGCGGAGGAAGTGGAATTATTAGAATTCGAAACAACGGAATTTGAATCCCCTGAATATGTACAGCTGGTACACACCATTGAGCGAAATAAAGAAAGTATACCTGACTTGAAAACAGAAGAAAACTCAGTTCGCAAGGGATGAGAGTGGCGTTGAATGGAAGCTATGGGTTCCTGAGAACTTGGTCACGACATTGATTACAAAGGCCCATGATACAGTTTCCCATGGTGGGATTGCAAAAACGTTGCACCAGTTAAGGCGGTTTTACTACTGGCCAAAAATGGTATGCCATGTAAAAAATTATATTCGAAATTGCCAAACTTGTAAAGAAGTTAAACCGGTAAATTATGAAACCCGACCGAGAATGGGTGAAGAAGTAAAAACGTATCGTCCTTTTCAGAAAATCTACATAGATTTCTTGGGCAAGTACCCGCGCTCAAAAAGGGGTAACGCATACATCTTTATCGTAGTAGATCACTTTTCGAAATACGTATTTTTAAAACCCATGAAAAAGGCGACGTCAAAACTGGTAATTGATTATCTTGTGCATAAAATCTTCCACATGTTTGGCACACCGGAAATCATTCATTCCGATAATGGAAAGCCATTTATATCCCAACAATTCCAAGACCTAATTAAGAGCTATAATATAACTCACATCCGAACTCCAGCCTATTCACCACAATCCAACGCATCCGAAAGGGTGAATCAAACAGTTTTAGCAAGCATTAGAGCATACTTGGATGAAGATCATCGAGAATGGGATGCACACATAAGTGAGATAGAGTGCGCGATTAGGACAGCTATACACGAGGCCATAGGAACAAGTCCGTATATGGCATTGTTCGGTCAGCAAATGTATAACTCCGGTAGTGAATATGCCTTGGCAAGAAAATTAAAGTGTTTAGGCGACAACGATTTCGAAATATTTGAGAGGAAGGATGAATTAGAACTCATTAGGGATAAAATATCTGCAAATTTGCACAAAGCATACGAAAAAAACAAGAAGCAATATGACAAGAGAAGTAGGGAGGTACGATTTAGGGTTGGTCAAGAAGTATATGTAAAGAATTTTGTTCAAAGTGACTTCAAGAAAAATTTTAATGCCAAGTTTGCACCAAAATTCAAGAAATGTAGAGTACTTAAAGTAATAGGAAACAGCTCTTACGAATTGGAAAACCTACAGGGAAAGGGTCTTGGTGTTTTTCATGCCAAGGACATGAAGCAATGATCTGGGATATTTCGATTTTAAGGGACAAAACAATATTAGTGTTAAGGTTTTTTTTTGTATTGTGTTGTCCCGTTTTAATTTGATTATCTTACAGATTATTTCTTTTACCTTTTTTCTGTAGTGCCGTCCAGTTTATTATTTTACTCGCTGACGATTCCTTTTGATGATTTATTTATTAATTCTAAGTACAGCTGTGATAAGCGAACTTCTTGCCCAAGTCAATGGTACCTGAAAGAAAAGAAAAGCAAAATAATTTGAAACAAAGTACCGTATTCGGCAAATTAATAAATAGATAGACTTCCCGTAATACAATCAATCGGAGTGTTAATAGCCGACGATGGGAATAATCTCTTCTCAAGCTCCTGCACTTTTCTTGTCATCACATAGGCCAAACAAGTAGTTATCTATGAAAATAGAAATATATACAAATGATAAAACTACAAAATAAGTAATAAAGGGTAAAATAAGAATAGGTATGGAAATCATTGGGTAAATAGATAACCACACGGATCCCAAAAAGAAGGGAAAATGAAATTATGAATGTTTTATTAATCATGAATTTAGTAAACCAAGAGAAAATTTAAGCAACCATAATTCTTTATTACAATCAAAGATTTATTGGTTGTACTATACATGGGCAACTGTTTCATTAACAAATATTAAAATTAATATTCTGATTAATATGAAACAGCAGCCGCTGGCAGTATAACCAAATCAAATGTAGTAAAGTATGGCTTACGTTCGTTTTGTAAAACAAATGACACGAAAATATTTAACAAACGTGTGGAAGAGTCGGTAAATTAATAATAAGACTAGTGAAAGTAGTTCAAAGAAGAGTAATTCTAATAGAAAATTTGTAATATTAACAATAGGGGTATTAGAAATTATTATAAGCTGACGAAAAAGTTTGAAGATAATTGTCAAAGGAAAAGAAATTTTAATAACAAAAAAATAAATAAAAACCCCTAAAAGGGAAAAACTATGATGATAACAATGACTTTAAATGAAAGGAAACAATTTACCCAATGATTCGGAACATAGCATTCTATAAATTCCTTAAAACACGCAATGTTTAAGTAGATACTCCATTTTTATTTAATTAGTTTTCTTTTTAACACTGATAAAGTTTTTCATTTGAATCCATTGCTCAATACAGAAAATGTTAAAATGTTTTCAGTTTATGTTTCACTTTTAAAAAATTGGTCCAAATACATATCCTAATTATTTGCAATTGCTATTTAAGTTAAGGTTTACAAGCGTAAATAAAAAATAAAAAAATGTTTTTAAATCTTTTCTAAATCTTTGTAGAGATTAAGATAAATATACCCGAGAGTACCTGAAAATTTTGCGGCATCTTAATATAGATATTATAGAGTAATATTGTTCCAAAAATTAGCTGCGGAGAATTGCGTATGCGACTTTTACGTCAGTTTTTCTAAATACAACCTTTTTAAAACTTTTTATCTTGTTTGTGCTTCTATGATTTTGTTGTAATTTGTTTCTGAAACCACTTGTTATTAAAATAAAAGACTATTAGTTTGGAAGACATAAGCTTTCCGACGACTAAAGATTTTTTATCGGTAAATTTGGTCATATATAACAACATATAGCGCCCACTGTGTTAAAATAGCTACCCAACTTTTAACACATCTTGTAGCCTACATCCATACATTTTTTGTGGATTAGACTATTCGAAAAACACAAATGTATTATCTGGATATGGCCGAAATGAAAATTTTTTTCTTTACTTTTCTCGTGTTAAGCATAGCCTAATCCTCTAAAAAATTATTTAGGAACTTTATACATTTTGCTTGTAAAGCAGTGTAATGTAATGCATTTCAAAAGATTGACTTTGCAAAAAAAAAAATAACACTTAGTTCACTGCGTAAGGAAAACTGTCTCAAGTATATCTCAATAGAAATGGTTTAAGTATCACTCCAAATATATTACAGTATATGCACATCTTTGAAAAAAATTACCAAAAGTATCAAATTTGGGTGTATTTTGTAAAAGTAGCAAAATAGTATCCAATGCCGTATCAGTTCCGTTCAGTATCAGTGAAAAATAAAATATCGTTGCCTTATTTTTAAATGGAGCTATTCACACTCATCCGTTTTTGACGCCCATACTGCTTCAGTGTCCGTTCAGTGTCCGCTCCGTGTTTTTTTTTAAATAAGTCGGCAACAATATTTTTATTTTTTCACTGATGCACTGACGGTATTTTGTATTGGAAGTCTGCAACGCAATTTTTCACAAATCACTATACATATAAGCACATATATAAGAAACTTACCTGACAGGATTTATCGGAAAAGCGTGAAGAGCTGCTCCAGGAGGACATCCTTTAATACACTTCCTACAAAAAAGAAATGCATACATAAGTATATAAGCTGAAATCTAAAATTTAGTTTTTAAAGTTACATATTGTATGTACTTATATACTTACATGTTGCTTTTTCTATCAGAAACTGTTGAAATGGAATGGAACAAAGAGTTCTTAAAGAAAATTGGTTTGGAGGATTTGCTTAATAATCAGGCGGAAATTATTGGGAAAGATGTTAAAGAGCCAGGTACACCAGTAGGTAAAGGTTTGAGTGAGAAAGCTGCTAAAGAAATGAATTTAATACCGGGCATAGTTGTGAGCATTTCTCTAATTGATGCTCATGCTGGAGCTTTGGGTATGTTTGGTTGCCGTTCGACCGAGTACAATTGTGAGTTGCAAGGTAAATTGGCTTTAATATCTGGCACATCTACATGCCACATGAGCTTGACTAAAGAGCTTTGTGAGGCTAAGGGCATTTGGGGTCCATATCGTAGTGCAATTATTCCTGGTTATTATTTGAATGAAGGCGGCCAAAGTGCAGCTGGTTTATTATTAGATCATGTTATTAAAACACATCCGCAATATATGCATATAAAAATGAAATTAAATGATAATGAGCACATTTATACATATTTAAATAGATTGTTAAAAAATATAGCAACTGACCGTGGTCTAGATGATGCCTGTTATTTGACCAAAGATCTACATGTTTGGCCGGACTTTCATGGCAATCGTTCTCCCATAGCTAATCCCAATCTTAAAGGAATGATATCTGGTCTCAATATTAATGTGGATGAAGAATCATTAGCCATTTTATATCTAGCTTTTGTGCAAACTTTAGCGTATGGTACTCGTCACATTATTGCTAGTTTGCTCAAACACGAACATGTTCCTTTTCATACATTGCTATTTTGTGGTGGTTTAGCTAAAAATGCTCTATATGTACAATGTCACGCTGATATTTGCCAATTGCCGGCTTTAATACCAGATGAACAGGAAATGGTTTTAGTGGGTGCTGCAATGTTGGGTGCTTGTGCAGCCAAAGTTTATGATAATTTTCAATGTTTGTCTGCAAATAAAATAAGAATAAATAGTATTTATTTTAGCAAAATATTTATAATATAAAATTTTCTGTCTTGACTTACCTGTGAAAATTCGTTTTTATTGCGCTAGAAAATTAATATGAAAGCAAACATGACTGTGGTATAAAGCGGCCTGGAGACTATCAAAAAAAGTCATCAAACACAAGGTTGTGTGCGTGCGGTCGTTGTTTTTCGGGTACACGTATTTGTTGTCGGCTCTGTTTGAAGAAAATCAAAAAGTTTTGATTTTTATTTTGACGGCTGATTTTTTGTACGTCTCCATTTGTGTTTGACAAAAAAATTTTATTTTTCTGTGTTTTTCGTCGCAACAACATCGCGGGTAAACAGTAAAAGAAAAATAATTTGTTTTGTGTTTTTCACCTGTGTTGTGTTCTTTTTTCATTAAAAAATAAAAAGATAAATAAAATAAAAAATATAATATTGCAAGTAAAGCAAATATTTTTCAATTGTGTTGTGCTCCAAATTTTCTTCTTTTTCTTATCTTGTTGCTTTTTTTTCAACATCACTGCACACAAAGTCAACAATAATTCATCGTCCGACATTTTTTCAATATGTTCACTACAACGGCAAAATACAAATTGTGTTTGAAGCTTTTATTTGTACGTCTCTTTCAAATGCTACAATCACACGACACCCACACATATGCAATGTTTGATGCCTTATTTTGATAGTCTCCAGGGCCCTTAATGGCCGACGAATAAAAGGAGTTGCCACGGGGGTAAAATTTATTGACAGCCAAGTGTGAGCTGCCAGATTAAAATATTTATTTTTGCGGTTTTCATTTTAGTGCCCGGCTTTTTAGTCGGTGTAGCATGAGTATCTCAGGGGTGGGCGTTTGCCTACGTTGGGCTTGCACTGCTAACAAAAATTATCCGCTCTTCCGTTTTTCATCTGGCAGGCGTCGAAAACCGAAAGATTTGTAGCGAATGTTTATTATTGTTTGTTATTATTATAATTATTATTATTATTGGGGGGTATTGTTTACTTTTGTTAGAACTGTTGAAGTGACAAATTCACGTACAACAGATCTGGTCTTATATGAGAGTGAAATGGGTAGAAAATTTAACAACAACAAAATGAAAAGGAAAATAAGCAAAATAAACAAAATAAAAGATTATGGAATGAGAAAGTAAACAATAAGAAAAATTTACGTTTGACGACCTATTGCTTTCATGTTGACCGGATACCAGCTGCCTGATTGCGATGAATTTATGGGTGTCTATTTAATAAATTAAACAGAATTTTTGTTGCTAACATAATTAAATAAACATAATAAAGAATAAAACGGAGGTCAATGATTTTTAAATAAATAAATATCTGTAAATATTCGGCTAAGTTGGCTTTAGAAGTTTCTGGCGAGGTTCAAGCCCATAGTTATAAAGGGTATTGACTCCATGGTTGAAGCCGTTAGGTATTGGTAATCCGGTTAGTCATAGGGGAGTAATAAATACAAGGGGGAAAAATAAATACAAGGGGGAAAAGGGTGTGAAGTTAGATTGCCGCGAGAGTGAAGAGGATAGAGACAGAGAGAGAAGAATATATTCATGGATTAGTACTGGAAAGGTTTTGGGGTAAGGTAAAGATAATAAATTAGAGTTAAAATTAATTGTATAGAACTCGTTAAACAAGATAGACGGTGGAGGCAAATCCTTAAGTGTGTATGTGTGTACTTGTGTCCAGGAGCTAAAAGAAGGAAATTATTTAGTGAAAATAAAAATAGATAAGATATAAAACGTTAGGAGAATTAAGTGGTGATAAAATCTGTTTTATCCTAGTGTTTCCGGAAAGAAAATTTATATTCAGGAAGAGAATACTGCTGTGGGATTGCAGTCTACTAGTGAGGCCTAACATAAGGATTACAATCAAATCCGTGGAACCCTAGGACTGCAACCCACTATTTTTATTTATTGGAGTTAACCAGTTTGTGTGTGCCTTGAGGGAATAAATTATTTTTCATGCGCCTAACAGAAACAGGGTGAGAAACCATCAGAGCCTATGTTTTATGTCCTGGATCAGTACTAACTGCCGAATTCATCGTCAAATTTATAAATTTGGTGAGTCCAGTCCATCTTGTAGCTTAAACAGTGCATTTGATTCTTTTATATAAAACGAAACTTTACAAAATTACAATTAACGAGTTATTTTAAAGAAAATTTAAAGTTATATATTCCCGCATTAAAATCTTGGCGGATGAAAATTATAAAATTGCATATCCTGCTTAGTAAAATATAAAAAAAAGAGAATTAGTAAATTAGTAAAACTAACTCTGTTCATAAAAAAAAATAATAAAAAAAGTTAAAAAAAACAATTTTTTTGAATATCCATTTCGATAAAGAAAAAATTAAAGAAATTAAATAAAGTGAATGGTCAAAACTGAATTTGCATAAAAAAAATAAAATAAAAAGATTAAGAAAAATTTTGTTCTAAAATTTCAATTTCAGTAAAAAAAAGGAAGTTTCTTTCCATATAAATATACATCTATAGATAAAAATATTGTTTTTTTTATGCAAAAAGATAAAAAGATTAAAACGTTAGTTTTAATAATTAGTGTTAGTGTTTTTTTTTTCCTAACTGTTCTAATTGTTAGCCCAAAACTATCGCTGTCGCGAGTGTTGATTTAAAAATTCAAGAAAACGTTGATAATTAAAAGTCCGTCGTTTTAGAGAGCTCTTTAAAATAGGGAAAATAGTAGTTTAATTTTTGGTTGCGTTCGTTCTGTTTGACCAAAGTCCAGAAAGGTTAGGGTAATTTTTGGGATTTTTCGTCAGGTTAAAATTGTGTATTAATAATATAATTTTTTTTAGTATTTAATAATTTTAATTAAATTTTGTTCATACTTAACTCTTTATATATAAATCCAAATAATTAGGATAAGGCAAATTTTTTTATTATAATAAAAATTCATTTTTATAACGTTTTAAAAATATAAAATTTTAATGTGTTCATTCGGCTGAGGAACATTAAGATAATGTCTGGCTAAAGTTTTCGTGAGATGTGTAGTGTAAGTATGTAGTGAAGTGACCAAGTTTTTCTGCGTGTGGGGTAACATGATCATTTTCTATTCCATGTTATCAAGGTAGGGTGGGCAGCTAGGGGGACCAATTCCATCTTGTGTCTCTGTTTCATCACAGTTTCGTTAATTGTAGATCTGTCTGTCTGTCCGAGTTATATTTTATTTTGTATTCCAGTGATTTTCCTTATTGTCTTTTGTGTTGTTGTTTTTTCTTATTTATAAATTTTTTTTGTCAGTCCCTGCGCCGAAAGTCGCGGGTCTTACCTCCCCTGACATCCCTGAGCTAGTTTGGGTTTTAGATGGCGACTTACCGGCTGCGCAACAAAGGGTTTTGTGACAACATTTAAATTTTTTTAATTGTAACTTTGCCAATCTTCAACCGATTTCAATAATTTATGGATTATTTTAATCGTTAAAAGATACACTTTTTAAGATAATAAAAAAATGAGTAGGTTTTCAAGCAATATGTTGCAAAATTTAAAAAATCTAAAAAGAAAATATTAAAAAATGGTAATTTTATTTTAATACTATTTGCAAGAAATATAAGTAAAAGTAAAATCGGCTTAAACATAAAATAAAATCCGTAAGGCCGTCTGTGCAGAACAGCTTTACTCAGCGAAGCCGCTGTTCGACATACATAGAGGTGAAAATCTTTAAGCCCGGCCAAAGGCCGGCTGTACAAAAAAGCTCTACTCAGCGAAGCTGCTATTCGACATACATAGTGGATAAAATCCTTAAGCCTGGCCAAAGGCCGGCTGTGTAGAAAATCTTTTCTCAGCGAAGCCACTTTTCTACATACATGGAGAAGAAAATCTTTAAGACCAGCCAAAGGCCGGCTATGTAGAGCATCTACTCAGCGAAGCCACTATTCTACATACATAGAGGAGAAAATCCTTAAGCCCGGCTGAAGCTCAGCTACACAGACAATCTTAACTAATTGAAAAAAATTTCTTCGTATTGTTACGTTTTTAGTCCTTTACATAAAAACGGTTTTATTATTTTCACAGGATTCGTTGAATTGCAATAAAATAAAACACAGATATTTATTTTACAAATAAATTCTCAGTAACACTTTATTTATTACTTTAAAAACACGTACAACTAAACGCGATGTACACACTAACTATTCTTGGCGATGTTTACTCGTCTAAGTTTAAAAACACACTTCTTCATGTCGTCTGGCAGCCTCCCCTTATATAGTCAATTATAAAACCTTCTGGTAACTTCGCTAACTTTCTGGAATACAGCCGTCTCTCTTTATCTTTAACTGTCTCTTTTCATCTTTAAGTGTACGGCATGATCATTTTGGTCTTGCTATGGTGCAATGTATGTGCGTGTTTAGATGCATGAGATTATTCTTCTGTTTGTTTATCTTCGCACACACACATACTCTAATGCTTGCAACTTAACAAATTACGCTGTCATCAAGTCTACATCTCTTGCAGCTTAAGTTTAATGTCACTGTTTGTAATTGCGATTAAGCAGTCTCGAATAATCTTGAAAGTTCTAGCTACCGTTTCCTGAAGATTCCGGAAACTTCCATTTTCCGTTATTTTGAATTCTATTGGCAGTTGTCGAGTGATGCCAAGTTTAATTGTGGTACTTGGTTGCCAGGTTTTGATTTTATTACAGTGATTTAGGGGTATAAAGCAGATAATGATCGGGTTGTCAGTTTGTGTCGTTACATTTGAATCTGCATTTTCATTTCGTAACAGTATAATCATATATGAAAATTTCAGAGGCCCATAACTCCGAAAATATGGGTTGCCGCCAAATTTTTGTTTTATATTTTCTTCTTATTTTTCATTGTTTCCGAACAAAATTTTTGTCCGGACAAAATTTTTTTACATGTAGTTTGACGTGTCTCTTTGTGAGAGAGAGAAAAGAAGATAAATAATTTTGTTCGGAACACTCTCAGCTTGAATTGGTTTAATCTTAATTTTTGTCCGGACAAAGTAGAACTGAGTTGCCACATCAAAGAATGTTTTTATAGCAATTCTTTCATTTTTTGTTTTATTTCTATAAATGTGCCCTACAAGCAATATCATAGTATTTAGTTTAATAGTTAATAACATAAACACTAGTATTTTATCCAATTGCTACACAATTTTGTCGGAGATGTTTATTTGTTATTTACATATAACATATGATAGCTTTGATTTTCCAGACAAATTGTTCGAAATGGGTGAATCGTGTTGCAAAACACTCTCAGTTACAGAAATTTTGTCCGGACAAAAATTTTGTCCGGAAACAACGGGTGAATCCACCTTTAGATAGGCTATTTTTTCATTTGGACCAACTTGGCTAAACTAGATTTAAGCCAAACTTTTGATTTTCGCAAACTCATTCCCGCTTAGTAATGGGTTCAGAAAATCAAAAAAATTGTGAATATTCAGAAAGATCTATTCAAAAGCTTTAAAATCATACCAATATTGGGCATATAATTTCAGAAACAAAGTGGAAAATTACATTATATATGAAAAATTCAGAGGCCCATAATTCGAAAACTATGCGTTTCCCCCATTTTTGATTTTCTTCTTATTTTTGAATTTTCTACCCCCCTAAATATTTTTTTTGTTCGGAGCTGTCACTAAACTAGATTTGAACCGTCAATCTTTATATACGCGGAAAGTCCTTTTCTATTCGACACCGTTTAAAAATTCAACTTGATTTAAAGCCGCCGGCGACGATTTTCGTGCCAGCCGCCGCAGCCGATGAAAAGACTTCGGCGCAGGCCTCTGGTCTGGCATTTTCATAATTGACACCATAAAACAAAATAGCAATATAAAAACACATTTGGAAAAGTAAGTGAAAAGTAGGCATGATACTTAAAATTTGTGAAAAAAGTATATTTGGAAGCTAAAAAACTGATTAAAGCTGTTTACTTAACTTATGAAAAAAAGAGATGCCGAATAACGACATTTGAATAAGTTTGACAGTTTCAGATCTTTTAACTTACGTAATATACATATATAATAATACGTACGTACAATGCATGTATGTCTAGTATCCATTCATTAGAATTAATTGCTTTTATATTCCAGATCTTCATGGCAAGAGGTTTTGCTCAAGTGGCAAAAAAATACGGAGCTGTAATTTTTTTCCCAACGTTTACCGTAACCACAATTTTTGCTGATTGGACTCATACGCAGGACTGGAAACGGAAACAAAAAGAGATAGCAAAAGCCCAAGAACTCTTGAAACACTAAGTAATATGCTAGGTATCGACAAACGTTACATCTGGGGTCTTTTGCCTGTGCTCGGCTTTGGCATTGGTCACTTTTTGGATTTAAAGGAAACGGAACGTATGGTCAGGTTCAGAGATAAGAGTGCTCTGTATGGTCGTCCAGAAGGCAGACAACAACCTTCATGGTAGAGCAAAGCAAAAATACCTAATTGTTGAACTAAAAATGTTTATATTTTAAAAGTAAAAAGTGCATATCGTCACAGAAAATGTGTAAACCTTATCTAACATTTTAAAAGCTTTGAAGGAGAAGCATAAAGCTTGGTTAAATAAAAAATATTTTGGCAATTAGTGCATGTTTTATGCTTCTTCTATAATTTTTTTTTTAATTTCAACTAGGGCTTTTTGCATTTTCTGTGATGTATACTTATAAAAATGTATAACATTTAAAATAATAAATTCCTACGAAAAATTATCGGACATGTTCTGAAAACCATTTCGTTTTGAAATCGGCAAATTTCAGTGAAGAATTCAACCATGATGAAATAATATAAGTATGTAGGTGGCATTACTACGCCAGAAGACAATTTTGTGCTGTAGCATTGTTTGTCGAGATCTCTGTCAAATTCTTGTTTATGATGATAAAAAGTCCACTTGTTGTGTTCTTTGTTGAAATTGTGATTAGTTTATTTTACTAGTTTTTAATTTAAATATAAGAAATAACTCTGACGGTAAACGCGTATGTGTGTGTGTATTTTTTAATTCAATAATTTATGTAATTCATCACTTGCAGCGCGTCCTTTTGATTTTTGTTTAGTCCATGTCCATATGAAACAACTCAAGGCGTATTCAGTACCAGGTAGCCCTATCATCACAGATGATCATCAGCTGATTACACCCAATCAGTCAAACTCTATATAAGAAAAGAGAAAAACTTTAACCCGAACTGTCAAAGCACAAATAAAAATAGTCCTACACCTACTTTGTATGTGTGTTGTTTTGATGATAAGGCCACTTGATATTAATTCGCTTTGAAACAACTTTTGATTCTGCAATTTTCTTAAACTTTCTTTTGAAGTTGCATTCGTGTCCATATAATGAAATTCTTGCTGCACAGCTTTTGTTTTTTTACATAGAATTTGTTGTTGCTTAATATTACGAAGAAGAAACCAAGAGAGTTGCATGTACATGAAGCAGTGTACCCCTTCCCTATCTTCTCACCTCTCTCTCCAATAAACTCAAAATTTGCTCAGCAAACGTTGACTCGTATGGACATACACTTAACAATAATTTTTGACATACCAACGACCAACCAGACGCGACACGAACAGCAATCAATTGCCAATTTACTCTTGACAGACTGGCGTTCAAAAGAGAAATAAGAAGGTATTGGTGTTGAATTTTGTTTTGTTTTTCGCATACATACGTAATATTTGCAACACTTTTATTTGGATAAAATGAAACAACATATAATTGTTGTCTCTTTCTCAAACGGCTGCCGTCAAAAAATGATTTGGGCAATTGTTAACTGTCACAATTGTGGTGTCTGGTTGGCCGGTGCTTATACGACGTCATTACACAAACAAAAATTCCTTTTGTTGTTGTAATGTTATTTCATTATGAATTCAACTAAAAATCGCACTTATTGTAGCTTTTCAGTTAATTTTTATAGCCCATTCAGGCTACACAAAAATTACTTAAGGCCATGTCAGATAAAACTTTTGCTTCGCGTTGCGTTACAGATTCGCTTTGACATCTAAGATGAAATGTACATACTTATACGAAACATGTCACATAAAGCACTTTTAACGCAGCGTGAAGCGAAAAGTTCGGCAACTCTCATCTTTTTGCTTGCTTTGACAATCAGCTGGAATAATTTTCTTTTATTATATTGCCAAACGAAACATATTGCGCGTTTGAATCTGTTTTAATAAGAGGTAAATATGTATGTGGCATTTATTTATTTATAATAAATCGTAAAATAACATAATTGACTTTTATTTTTATAAAAAATATATATATAAATAGCAAAATTATCAACTACTTTTTTGGTAAACGATCAATGTGCGAGCAGAGGGCGAAGCCGATGTAAAATGGTGATCGGCGCCGGCTAAGAACAAATATAGTCGGCGGCTGCTATTAGCCGGCTAAGAGCCGAAAATTTTTCGCCGGCGGCGGCTACCCAAATTTATCGGCTAACGGTCGGCTAACAGAGTATTTCTTGCTTACTTACATACAAGCTATATTTACAACAGGTATACTCGGCCCAATTATAAATAAACTTGCCTTTCTAGACGATTTACTGCCTTATTTATAAAAATAATTTTCATAAGAAATTTTTTTCATATGTTCCAAAACCGAATTAAATATTTTTAAATGCGCATGTTAGTAAATATCCACTTTTTATTATAAAAAATCGGCTTAGCCGCTAGCCGATATTAGCCGCAATAATCGGCGGCGGCTAAGTGATTGTGAAAATCACCGGCGGCGGCTAATAGCCGGCTATTAGCCGACCGGCTTCGTGCTCTGTGCGCGAGTGCTGTCAAAGTTTTCATTGTGTCATACTCCTTTTGCTTTACACTTTTCTATCAAAGTTAGAAACGTCACGCAAAGCGACAAAGTTTTATCTGACACGGCCTTTAATTTCGTGCTGAAATTACCAAATTAGAAGTGTTCATACTACGTTTGACTTGATTTCAGCTGTCATTAGGCACTTGAAACTTCTTCCATTTCAGAAAGTTTCTATGAATTTCGCACTTTTATGTTCACAGCACATACTTTTCCTTCGTTTAAAATATTTTTATACGTTTCATTTTTATAATTTTTTGTATTTTAATTAAAACAAATGTCAACTTATTTTTTTACGGCCTCAGTTGTACAATGTTCTTCCAAAAAAGGAACTTTAAGGTGGTTTTATACTATGTGTGTTTCGCATCTGACTTGTTAAATTTCCCACTGCAAATGCTATACATGCCGTGTGGACCTTTTGAAACATTGCCACCTGAAATTTACAGAACTAAAGTAAGGCGACAAAATTTTGAATTAGAGCGCGTTCTATTTTCATCTGACATCAGCTGTTTTAAGTTAACAAGTATGTGTTGGCGTCAGTTAGAGGTTATGTCAGATGCGATTATACATGTACGTGTGAAAGCAAAAATTAAAAATCATCTTAAATGGACAATTTTGACAGACACTCAAAGTTACATGTGGGTCTAAAAGTCAGATGTAAAACACAGATAGTCTAAATCCACCTTTAGAACTAAAACAGGTATGTTCATTGTAATTTCAAGTTAATTTCGGCGAAATTAAGGAAAATAACTTAATTTGGGATATGACAAAATGTATGGGAAATTACTTAATTTCAAGTTGATTTCAGCCCAAATCAAGAAAAACTTAATTTGGCTGCAGCCTGAACGGGCTAAGATTGGAGATGGGCAAAATATCGATATAACGATATTTTCTTAAAAATGTATCGACTTTATCGTCGATATTTTTAGTTTCGATATTTTTCCAAATATATCGAAAGTATCAAATTCTATATTTTTAGCTTTGGTTTTGTTTTTCGTGCAATTTTTAAAAACATTCCGATACAGTCTTCATCAAATAGAATATTACTAATAAAATGTTTTGTTTTATTATATTTTGTCTATTCGAAAAACTATCAATCTGAGTGAAATATTGGTGGAACAGTAAGAATCTTAAAAATTAACTCTTTCCAGCTTAATTATTTATATGAAAGGTACTATTTTTGTTTCTATCATTGTTGAAAAATATCGATATTTTTATTCGATATATATCGATGCCGATTGATATTTAAAAATATTTCGAGATTGCTATATGTATATCGATATATTTTTTCACTTGCCCATCCTTATTTCAGTTGTTTCAGCTATTTCATCCGAACTAAGCTACGATTGTACTAAATTGTCCGATTAAAAGAACACTGTTTTTGGTTTTTGAAACTTTTCGATTTCAAAATAAAATGGTTTTGAGAACATGGCCATATATTTTTTAAGATGCGGTATCTAAGTTCCGCACGTCATAAAACAATATGACACCGACATTTTTTTAGATCATTTTTAAGGCGCTTTCACACTGTAATACAAGCTTTGAGATTTTTATTAGATTTTGTAAGACGAAAATCAAATAAAAATCAGTCTGACTGTCAAAAAATCTTAAAGAAACTTTTCTCAGTACATTTTGTTTCTACACCAAATTCATTCCAAATAAAACGTAACATAAATAATTTGCAATAAAGCAAATTTTTTATTTATTTATTCTTCTTTATTTAAGCCGGCAAACAAATACACAACTGTTTTTGTTATTCCTATGTTTGTTTGTGCAAAATACAGCCCTGATAAAATGAAAAATGTGACTGTTTAGAAAATTTCCTAAAAATTACGAATACCATGATACTGCCAAATTTCTTTACGTATTATTTGACAAATCATACAATTTGTTTTCACACTATTGGATTTTTACTTAAGATTTGAGTTTTAGACAAGTATTAATACAGGTTAGGTTAGGTTGTACAGGTTGCCAGATTAAAGATTAAAACCGGCCCACTTGGGTCCTTATAGGTCCCGTTGTGTTACCTGAAGCGGGAACGTGCAGATAAGTAAAACCCCCTTTTACATTTCGCTATTCGGATCAGTGTTGAACCAACCCGACGATCAAATGAATTATAGTGCTGCTAGGTTCTGAAACAGCGGGCTTCCCAGTGAAACGACCCTTTGGTCAGAGAGAGAGAGCAGGGCATAGACAGAGGAGGTGT
Source organism: Panzeria rudis (assembly GCA_956483635.1). Classification (NCBI taxonomy): domain Eukaryota; kingdom Metazoa; phylum Arthropoda; class Insecta; order Diptera; family Tachinidae; genus Panzeria; species Panzeria rudis. Next base: position 89,685,546 of record OY101448.1, on the reverse strand, counting down.
TCTAAATTTTCTTCCTCCTCCTCATTATGACAACTTCTACAGAAGTCATTGTACGGTAGATTCAATCTCCTAGCATGCGCACCAATAAAACAGTGTCCTGTAATTACCGCCACAAATGTGCGTATTTGCCCACGAGGGATCCCCTCCAGGATTGCAGATATACTGCAATCGTATTGGGGCCATATTAACCTCGAAGTCGAGCACGTGACCTCGTTTGACCATCTGGTCTGCGCGATCCCAAATAGTTCCCGTTGAATATGAGATTTACAGCAGCTTAGCGGTACGCCAACCATTTGATCCGTGTCTCGAGTGTGCATACGAGCCCCGGATTTGGCTAGTTCATCCGCAGCAATATTTCCGGGCACATTACTGTGCCCTGGGTCCCAGAGTATCTCTAGGTTTGAATGCCTCGCTATCTCGTTTAGAGACATCCGGCTTTCATACACCAAATTGGATGTCGTATAAACACCCTATAGAGACTTGATCGTAGCTTTGCTGTCCGTACAAGTATTAATACAAAATCTAACAGTCTGAAGGCCGTTTTAGTAGTTTTTGGTTATACCAAGATGATTACCACAGAATATGGAACAGAAAACTCACTTTTGACAGCAAAAAAGGTTGTTCTCGTGTGGTATGCAGTTTTACATGCATGTTGTTTTTACTAAGTCGACGTTTAGACGATGCAAGTCTTATTGATAAGCTTCTTATTCAGCTGTGAGAAAGAAAGAGAAATGAATACACATTTTCGGTTTTTCTCACAGCTGAATAAGAAGCTGATCAATAAGACTTGCATAGTGTAAACTGAGACTAAGTGCTGATTTACACTGGGAAACATTGTTCCCGAAAACTTTGTTTTTCCGTGCAAAAGAGCGAGATAAGAATACAAGGGGTATATATTTCTATTTCATCACTCTCATGCAAAAGAAAATGTTCGACGACAAATGTTTCCCAATGTAAACAGCGTGTAAGATTGTATGATTGAGATAGTCTATTAGTCTCAGTTTACACTATGCAAGTATTATTGATCAGCTTCTTATTCAGCTGTTAGAAAAACAGAGAAATGTGTATGCATCGTCAGACTGATTTGGCGACTTCCGGGATTTCCACGAAAATTGGAATTTAAAAAAGAAATAATGTAGCCGGATTCCATACAAACAGAATAGAATAAATGGATTAATTTATTGCGTGGAATCTATGTAACGTCAATGAACTAGCTATGTGGATATTAAACTAGACCACTGGGAGCACCAAAAAAGCTTTCCGTGCAAAAAATCGAATTGACAGTTCTGCAGAAAAATGGATGCGTCTATTTTGGCCACAAAAAATGCATTCATTTATTGCATGGAAACTACGTAACGTCAAGCAACTAGCTATGTATGTGGGATATTAAACTATACTACTTGGAGCATCAAAAAAAACATTCCGTGCAAAAAATCTAATGTACAGTAACTGCGCACAACTATTAATTTGTCTCACTCTTTTTTTTAAATTCCATATAAATTCGATGTTTAAGTCCGCTTTGCACTTTTAAGATAAATGCCTTTAATTTTTGGCATTTTAAAACTATTATGACACAGGAAATTAATCTTAGCTTCATTTTGCCTTAACTTCATTTGCTTTCTGTAAATATTCTTCAAAATACTTTTTGAAATGCACTTTGTATGCCTGAATATTTAACATACTTTTTGGCAGATTTGAATTATATTCAAATCAAATATCAGTTAGCACATTAAGACAACGAAGAACATTGAAACTAACAGCATTTTTTACTTATCTGTACAAAAAATCGCGAAAAGTTGATTGTGCAGCTAAGCCAAAATTACTGTATAACCTAAAAATTAATTTTTCAAAAATATAAATTTTGTAAAATACTTTTTATACAACTAATTATTTTATTATTATTATGTACATTAAAATTTATTTTAGTCACATAAAAAGTTGTAATTCCTTTACAGTTTTAGAAAAAAAGTTTTTGGAAAAATCGATTTTATAAAGAAATTTATGAACTAATTTTTGTCTAAAAATTAAAAGTTATTTATATAAAATGTACATGAAACAAGTTGCGAAAATGTGTAACTTTTTAGTCTTTTTCCTGGAGAAAAATATTATAGAACGCAAAAAAGGAAATTTTCCTATACATCGCTCCCAATTCAGTGATCACGATAATGCCCTATGCAATGAATCGTGGTTACGAAAAATACTTGTAAAGGCATTGGGCAAGTTGTTTTTCCATGACCACCCAGATCCTCAATATTAACATTATAGTAAATGTGTGTGCATTTAGAAAATGGCAGAAAAGTTAGAAAATGGCTTAAAACGAGAGGTAACAATCAATGAAATGCAAAATTTGTAGAACGGCCTAGAAATCGAGTTTGTACCAGGGTTGGAAAAATCCTAGTTTTTTAAATAAAACGCAGCTCGGCGGGTTTTTTCTTGGGTTTTATCAAATGATATAATAGTTGATCAGAGCAATGTTGCCCATCTCGGTATAGATTTAGCAAGAAAATCTTCAATAATTGATATCGCATCGTTAAATAACTTTCAGTTGTATAATAAAATTTTAAACAAGCCCTAAATGCTTTTCAAACTGAAGCCGCTTCAATTGCAACGGCCGTTGAAATTTGGTATAAACGAAGCACTTTTGAAAGTCCCTTTTAACGCACTTTTCACCAAATTTTTATAATTTTTGTGATACAACTCTTTTGTAATAGAGATATTTTTATATTTGTGATAAAATTGTTTTTAATAAAGAAATATTATTAAAACACGCCTTTCAAAACTGCTTCATTTTTGGAATCGATTTCCATCACATACCTGTGTTTCTCTGCGTTTTGTATTAGTTTTAATGTGTAAATACTTTTGGAAGGAAACAAATTCGTGCGGATTTGAATTTCTAACTCTCACTGGTCTGTTTAAATATTGGTATAATTCAACAGGAATGGCATTGAAAAAATCATGGTTTATGATCAGCTTTCTTCGTATCTTAATAGGTACTACATATTAAAACAAAATCGATTTTTAGAGCCATATATTCGATTTTAGTATAAAATCGCAGACTTAAACTCGATTGCAAAAAATCTATTTTTTGTAGCACAAAATCGATCTTTGATTGGAATCGCATTCGATTTACCATTCCCTAGTTGGTGTACATTTGTTATTTTTAACTATTTTTAATCGTTGAGAATTCTCATAAAATGGCTATTGTATAACATGCACATATGAACTTATGTATACATAAATATGAAGTATGTATGATTTAATTTCGTCTATTTTGTTACTCCAACTGCTTTATAATCGGAGAATTATTTTGGTATGATAATTTCTGTGAGTTCTTGTGTTAAGTTTAGTTAATTAAAATAAAACTCCTGCATTATTCTTTTTTTAGAAAAAATTTTTCGACATTAGCGAACATGTTTTTATTTGAAATTGTAAATAATTTCATTTCGATTAAACGCATTTGTTTTAATAATATTATTTTAATACTACATCATACATATTTTAACAGAAAATACATAAATAAAAGATTCGTTTAAAAAGTACATTTGACAAAAAATTAGTATAAAATTAGTGAGAAAAATTAAGAAATTAAATGACTCGCGCAACACATATTCTTTTTAAAACATTCGTTCATGAGTTTACTTTTTTATTTTGAATTTTACTTTTATTGACTGCATTCTTTTTAAGCACTTGCAATGCCCAATGCAATTCCTCCAACGAATGCAGTTAAGAAAATGTGCAGATCATTAATTTTCGGGCCATTTTCATCACCAATTAGTTTACTATACCACTTCTTTGCTGTTTTGGATTTGTTTTTCAACAAATCTTCAGCACGATCCAGCTTACGGTCAACAAAACGTTCCGCCTTGTCTACCCAAGTTTTTTCCTGGCCGGTAACAGCTTCTTCCACTTTGTCTGTAACTTTGTCCAACTTACGTGTTATCTTTGACCAATCGATTTCAATGTAGCCTTCTTGATGCGCAATTTCCATTAATATAATACCACCACCAATAGCAAAAGCTGCAAATTTTCCTACTTTCATGGTAGCGAAACCCGTTGCCCAACCAGCGGAGGCTCCAATAAATATTTGTGAGTATGCAGACCGAGAGCTAATGTCACCCAAAATGCCTCCCAAAAACTTAGATGCGTCATCCGACATTTTTCCAATATTTTTGTTGGTGTTGTTTTTCTGAGATTTTGCCCAATCACTCATAATGTGAACAAATAATTCACGGTTCTTACTTTTTAGTTATTTAATTCAATATATGTACTTATTTATCTAGTATATCCTTCGAGATAATTTTTAGATGATCTAATGTATAAATTGCAATGCAGGGATGCAAAATGTTGACCCAATTTTATTTATATAGTGCTGCCATACTATTTTCTCGAAAATATATTAAAAAAATATTCTTAATTTTCCCTCAAAAATCTTCTTTCAGTTAATTAGATTGTCATAAAATCCAAGTCGGTTTTGCAAATCGATATTAATTTCATTTGGTGTCATGATAAAAAATAAAACTATGGGGTGATAATCACCCCATAGTTTTATCATGCACAAGAATTATTTTATATTTTACAGCAAAAATACTTTTTGGGTGTTTTTGAGCATTTTTTGCGGAATGGAAAAGTTTGTTGGTGATTATCACCGCATAGTTTTATTTTTTACCCAAAAAGCTGTACGCAGTTTGTTTTCTATTGGTCGAAGCTTCAATATGGCTTTTGTTTCGTCTTGCAGAAGACTTATTTTAGATTTTAAAGCAAAAATACTTTTTGGGTGTTTTTGAGCATTTTTTGCGGAATGTAAAAGTTTGTTGGTGATTATCACCCCATAGTTTTAGTTTTTACCCAAAAAGCTGTACTTAATTTGTTTTCTATTAGTCTAAGCTTGATTTTGGCTTTTGATTTAATCTTCCACAAGAATTATTTTAGATTTTAAAGCAAAAATACTTCTTGGGTGTTTTTGAGCATTTTTTCGGAATGTAAAAGTTTGTTGGTGATTATCACCTAATAGTTTTATTTTTTACCCAAAAAGCTGTACGACGTTTATTTTCTATTGGCTTAAGCTTAATTTTGGCTTTTGTTTTAATCTTGCACAAGAATTATTTTAGATTTTAAAGCAAAAATACTTTTTGGGTGTTTTTGAGCATTTTTTCGGAATGTAAAAGTTTGTTGGTGATTATCACCCCATAGTTTTATTTTTTACCCAAAAAGCTGTACGCAGTTCGTTTTCTATTGGTCAAAGCTTCAATTTGGCTTTTGTTTTAGTCTTGCACAAGAATTATTTTAGATTTTACAGCAAAAATACTTGTTGGGTGTTTTTGAGCATTTTTTGCGGAATGTAAAAGTTTGTTGGTGATTATTACCCCATAGTTTTATTTTTTACCTAAAAAACTGTACGCAGTTTGTTTTCTATTGGCCTAAGCTTAATTTTGGCTTTTGTTTCAATCTTGCACAAGAATTATTTTATATTTTAAAGCAAAAATACTTTTTGGGTGTTTTTGAGCATTTTTTCGGAATGTAAAAGTTTGTTGGTGATTATCACCTAATAGCTTTATTTTTTACCCAAAAAGTTGTACGACGTTTATTTTCTATTGGCTTAAGCTTAATTTTGGCTTTTGTTTTAATCTTGCACAAGAATTATTTTAGATTTTACAGCAAAATACTTTTTGGGTGTTTTTGAGCATTTTTTTCGGAATGGAAAAGTTTGTTGGTGATTATCACCCCATAGTTTTATTTTTTACCCAAAAAGCTGTACGCAGTTTGTTTTCTATTGGTCAAAGCTTCAATTTTGCTTTTGTTTTAGTCTTGCACAAGAATTATTTTAGATTTTACAGTAAAAATACTTTTTGGGTGTTTTTTAGCATTTTTTGCGGAATGTAAAAGTTTGTTGGTGATTATCACCCCATAGTTTTATTTTTTACACAAAAAACTGTACGCAGTTTGTTTTCTATTGGTCTAAGATTAATTTTGGCTTTTGTTTCAATCTTGCACAAGAATTATTTTAGATTTTAAAGCAAAAATACTTTTTGGGTGTTTTTGAGCATTTTTTCGGAATGTAAAAGTTTGTTGGTGATTATCACTTAATAGTTTTATTTTTTACCCAAAAAGGTGTACGCAATTTCTTTTTTATTGATCTAAGCTTAATTTTGCATTTTGCTTCAATCTTGCACAAGAATTATTTTAGATTTTACAGCAAAAATACTTTTTGGGTGTTTTTGAGCATTTTTTGCGGAATGTAAAAGTTTGTTGGTGATTATCACCCCACAGTTTTATTTTTTACCCAAAAACTGTACGCAGTTTGTTTTTTATTCGTCTAAGCTTGATTATGGCTTTTAATTTAATCTTGCACAAGAACTATTTTAGATTTTACAGCAAAAATACTTTTTGGGTGTTTTTGAGCAGTTTTCGCGGAATGTAAAAGTTTGTTGGTTATTATCACCCCATAGTTTTATTTTTTACCCAAAAAACTGTACGCAGTTTGTTTTCTATTTGTCTAAGCTTGATTTTGGCTTATGATTTAATCTTGTACAAGAACTATTTTAGATTTTACAGCAAAAATACCTTTTGGATGTTTTTGAGCATTTTTTGCGGAATGGAAAAGTTTGTTGGTTATTATCACCCCATAGTTTTATTTTTTGCCAAAAAACTGTACGCAGTTTATTTTCTATTGGTCTAAGCTTAATTTTGGCTTTTGTTTCAATCTTTCACAAGAATTATTTTAGATTTTAAAGCAAAAATACTTTTTGGGGGTTTTTGAGCATTTTTATGGAATGTAAAAGTTTGTTGGTGATTATCACCCTATAGTTTTATTTGATTTTGGCTTTTGATATAATCTTGCACCAGAATTATTTTAGATTTTACAGCAAAAATACTTTTTGGGTGTTTTTGAGAATTTTTTTGCGGAATGGAAAAGTTTGTTGGTGATTATCACCTAATAGTTTTATTTTTTACCCAAAAAACTGTACGCAGTTTGTTTTCTATTGGTCTAACCTTGATTATGGCTTTTGATATAATCTTGCACAAGAATTACTTTAGATTTTACAGCAAAAATACTTTTTGGGTGTCTTTGAGCATTTTTTGCGGATTGGAAAAGTTTGTTGGTGATTATCACCCCATAGTTTTATTTTTTACCCAAAAAGCTGTAAGCAGTTTGTTTTCTATTAGTCAAAGCTCTAATTTGGTTTTTGATTTAGTCTTGCACAAGAATTATTTTAGATTTTACAGCAAAAATACTTTTTGGATGTTTTTGAGCATTTTTTGCGGATTGGAAAAGTTTGTTGGTGATTATCACCCCATAGTTTTATTTTTTACCCAAAACGCTGTACGCAGTTTGTTTTCTATTGGTCAAAGCTTCAATTTTGCTTTTGTTTTAGTCTTGCACAAGAATTATTTTAGATTTTACAGTAAAAATACTTTTTGGGTGTTTTTTTTAGCATTTTTTGCGGAATGTAAAAGTTTGTTGGTGATTATCACCCCATAGTTTTATTTTTAATACAAAACACTGTACGCAGTTTGTTTTCTGTTGGTCTAAGATTAATTTTGGCTTTTGTTTCAATCTTGCACAAGAATTATTTTAGATTTTAAAGCAAAAATACTTTTTGGGTGTTTTTGAGAATTTTTTCGGAATGTAAAAGTTAGTTGGTGATTATCACCTAATAGTTTTACTTTTTACCCAAAAGCTGTACGCAGCTTGTTTTCTATTGGTATAAGCTTGATTTTGGCTTTTGTTTTAATATTGCACAAGAATTATTTTAGATTTTAAAGCAAAAATACTTTTGGGTGTTTTGAGCATTTTTTCGGAATGTAAAAGTTTGTTGGTGATTATCACCCCATAGTTTTCTTTTTTACCCAAAAGACTGTACGCAGTTTGTTTTCTATTGGTCAAAGCTTGATTTTGGCATTTGATATAATCTTGCACAAGAATTATTTTAGATTTTACATCAAAAATACTTTTTGGGTGTTTTGAGCATTTTTTGCGGAATGGAAAAGTTTGTTGGTGATTATCACCTAATAGTTTTATTTTTTACCCAAAAAACTGTACGCAGTTTGTTTTCTATTGGTCTAAGCTTAATTTTGGCTTTTGTTTCAATCTTGCGCAAGAATTATTTTAGATTTTGCAGCAAAAATACTTTTTGGGTGTTTTTGAGCATTTTTTGCGGAATGTAAAAGTTTGTTGGTGATTATCACCCCATAGTTTTATTTTTTACCCAAAAAGCTGTACGCAGTTTGTTTTCTATTGGTCAAAGCTTGATTTTGGCATTTGATATAATCTTGCACAAGAATTATTTTAGATTTAACAGCAAAAATACTTTTTTGGTGGTTTTGAGCATTTTTTGCGGAATGGAAAAGTTTGTTGGTGATTATCACCTAATAGTTTTATTTTTTACCCAAAAACCTGTACGCAGTTTGTTTTCTATTAGTCTAAGCTTTTTTTTTTGGTGGTTGTTTCAATCTTGCACAGGAATTATTTTAGATTTTACAGCAAAAATACTTTTTGGGTGTTTTTGAGCATTTTTGCGGAATGTAAAAGTTTGTTGATGATTATCACCCCATAGTTTTATTTTTTCCCCAAAAAACTGTACGCAGTTTGTTTTCTATTGATCTAAGCTTGATTTTGGCTTTTGTTTTAATCTTGCACAAGAATTATTTTAGATTTTACAGCAAAAATACTTTTTGGGTGTTTTTGAGCATTTTTTGCGGAATGTAAAAGTTTGTTGGTTATTATCACCCCATAGTTTTATTTTTTACCCAAAAAGCTGTACGCAGTTTCTTTTCTATTGGTCGAAGCTTCAATATGGCTTTTGTTTTCGTCTTGCAGAAGACTTATTTTAGATTTTAAAGCAAAAATACTTTTTGGGTGTTTTTGAGCATTTTTTGCGGAATGTAAAAGTTTGTTGGTGATTATTACCCCATAGTTTTATTTTTTACCCAAAAAACTGTACGCAGTTTGTTTTCTATTGGTCTAAGCTTAATTTTGGCTTCTGTTTCAATCTTGCACAAGATTTATTTTATATTTGAAAGCAAAAATATTTTTTGGGTGTTTTTGAGCATTTTTTGCGGAATGTAAAAGTTTGTTGGTGATTATCACCCCATATTTTTATTTTTTACCCAAAAAGCTGTACGCAGTTTGTTTTCTATTGGTCAAAGCTTGATTTTGGCATTTGATATAATCTTGCACAAGAATTAGTTTAGATTTTACAGCAAAAATACTTTTTTGGTGTTTTTGAGCATTTTTTGCGGAATGGAAAAGTTTGTTGGTGATTATCACCTAATAGTTTTATTTTTTACCCAAAACCTGTACGCAGTTTGTTTTCTATTAGTCTAAGCTTTTTTTTTGTGGTTGTTTCAATCTTGCAGAGGAATTATTTTAGATTTAACAGCAAAAATACTTTTTGGGTGTTTTTGAGCATTTTTGCGGAATGTAAAAGTTTGTTGATGATTATCACCCCATAGTTTTATTTTTTCCCCAAAAAAATGTACGCAGTTTGTTTTCTATTGATCTAAGCTTGATTTTGGCTTTTGTTTCAATCTTGCACAAGAATTATTTTAGATTTTACAGCAAAAATACTTTTTGGGTGTTTTTGAGCATTTTTTGCGGAATGTAAAAGTTTGTTGGTTATTATCACCCCATAGTTTTATTTTTTTACCCAAAAAGCTGTACGCAGTTTGTTTTCTATTGGTCGAAGCTTCAATATGGCTTTTGTTTTCGTCTTGCAGAAGACTTATTTTAGATTTTAAAGCAAATATACTTTTTGGGTGTTTTTGAGCATTTTTTGCGGAATGTAAAAGTTTGTTGGTGATTATTACCCCATAGTTTTATTTTTTACCCAAAAAACTGTACGCAGTTTGTTTTCTATTGGTCTAAGCTTAATTTTGGCTTTTGTTTCAATCTTGCACAAGAATTATTTTATATTTTAAAGCAAAAATACTTTTTGGGTGTTTTTGAGCATTTTTGCGGAATGTAAAAGTTTGTTGATGATTATCACCCCATAGTTTTATTTTTTCCCCAAAAAACTGTACGCAGTTTGTTTTCTATTGATCTAAGCTTGATTTTGGCTTTTGTTTTAATCTTGCACAAGAATTATTTTAGATTTTACAGCAAAAATACTTTTTGGGTGTCTTTGAGCATTTTTTGCGGATTGGAAAAGTTTGTTGGTGATTATCACCCCATAGTTTTATTTTTTACCCAAAAAGCTGTAAGCAGTTTGTTTTCTATTAGTCAAAGCTCTAATTTGGTTTTTGATTTAGTCTTGCACAAGAATTATTTTAGATTTTACAGCAAAAATACTTTTTGGATGTTTTTGAGCATTTTTTGCGGATTGGAAAAGTTTGTTGGTGATTATCACCCCATAGTTTTATTTTTTACCCAAAACGCTGTACGCAGTTTGTTTTCTATTGGTCAAAGCTTCAATTTTGCTTTTGTTTTAGTCTTGCACAAGAATTATTTTAGATTTTACAGTAAAAATACTTTTTGGGTGTTTTTTTTAGCATTTTTTGCGGAATGTAAAAGTTTGTTGGTGATTATCACCCCATAGTTTTATTTTTAATACAAAACACTGTACGCAGTTTGTTTTCTGTTGGTCTAAGATTAATTTTGGCTTTTGTTTCAATCTTGCACAAGAATTATTTTAGATTTTAAAGCAAAAATACTTTTTGGGTGTTTTTGAGAATTTTTTCGGAATGTAAAAGTTTGTTGGTGATTATCACCTAATAGTTTTACTTTTTACCCAAAAGCTGTACGCAGCTTGTTTTCTATTGGTATAAGCTTGATTTTGGCTTTTGTTTTAATATTGCACAAGAATTATTTTAGATTTTAAAGCAAAAATACTTTTGGGTGTTTTGAGCATTTTTTCGGAATGTAAAAGTTTGTTGGTGATTATCACCCCATAGTTTTCTTTTTTACCCAAAAGACTGTACGCAGTTTGTTTTCTATTGGTCAAAGCTTGATTTTGGCATTTGATATAATCTTGCACAAGAATTATTTTAGATTTTACATCAAAAATACTTTTTGGGTGTTTTGAGCATTTTTTGCGGAATGGAAAAGTTTGTTGGTGATTATCACCTAATAGTTTTATTTTTTACCCAAAAAACTGTACGCAGTTTGTTTTCTATTGGTCTAAGCTTAATTTTGGCTTTTGTTTCAATCTTGCGCAAGAATTATTTTAGATTTTGCAGCAAAAATACTTTTTGGGTGTTTTTGAGCATTTTTTGCGGAATGTAAAAGTTTGTTGGTGATTATCACCCCATAGTTTTATTTTTTACCCAAAAAGCTGTACGCAGTTTGTTTTCTATTGGTCAAAGCTTGATTTTGGCATTTGATATAATCTTGCACAAGAATTATTTTAGATTTAACAGCAAAAATACTTTTTTGGTGGTTTTGAGCATTTTTTGCGGAATGGAAAAGTTTGTTGGTGATTATCACCTAATAGTTTTATTTTTTACCCAAAAACCTGTACGCAGTTTGTTTTCTATTAGTCTAAGCTTTTTTTTTTGGTGGTTGTTTCAATCTTGCACAGGAATTATTTTAGATTTTACAGCAAAAATACTTTTTGGGTGTTTTTGAGCATTTTTGCGGAATGTAAAAGTTTGTTGATGATTATCACCCCATAGTTTTATTTTTTCCCCAAAAAACTGTACGCAGTTTGTTTTCTATTGATCTAAGCTTGATTTTGGCTTTTGTTTTAATCTTGCACAAGAATTATTTTAGATTTTACAGCAAAAATACTTTTTGGGTGTTTTTGAGCATTTTTTGCGGAATGTAAAAGTTTGTTGGTTATTATCACCCCATAGTTTTATTTTTTACCCAAAAAGCTGTACGCAGTTTCTTTTCTATTGGTCGAAGCTTCAATATGGCTTTTGTTTTCGTCTTGCAGAAGACTTATTTTAGATTTTAAAGCAAAAATACTTTTTGGGTGTTTTTGAGCATTTTTTGCGGAATGTAAAAGTTTGTTGGTGATTATTACCCCATAGTTTTATTTTTTACCCAAAAAACTGTACGCAGTTTGTTTTCTATTGGTCTAAGCTTAATTTTGGCTTCTGTTTCAATCTTGCACAAGATTTATTTTATATTTGAAAGCAAAAATATTTTTTGGGTGTTTTTGAGCATTTTTTGCGGAATGTAAAAGTTTGTTGGTGATTATCACCCCATATTTTTATTTTTTACCCAAAAAGCTGTACGCAGTTTGTTTTCTATTGGTCAAAGCTTGATTTTGGCATTTGATATAATCTTGCACAAGAATTAGTTTAGATTTTACAGCAAAAATACTTTTTTGGTGTTTTTGAGCATTTTTTGCGGAATGGAAAAGTTTGTTGGTGATTATCACCTAATAGTTTTATTTTTTACCCAAAACCTGTACGCAGTTTGTTTTCTATTAGTCTAAGCTTTTTTTTGTGGTTGTTTCAATCTTGCAGAGGAATTATTTTAGATTTAACAGCAAAAATACTTTTTGGGTGTTTTTGAGCATTTTTGCGGAATGTAAAAGTTTGTTGATGATTATCACCCCATAGTTTTATTTTTTCCCCAAAAAAATGTACGCAGTTTGTTTTCTATTGATCTAAGCTTGATTTTGGCTTTTGTTTCAATCTTGCACAAGAATTATTTTAGATTTTACAGCAAAAATACTTTTTGGGTGTTTTTGAGCATTTTTTGCGGAATGTAAAAGTTTGTTGGTTATTATCACCCCATAGTTTTATTTTTTTACCCAAAAAGCTGTACGCAGTTTGTTTTCTATTGGTCGAAGCTTCAATATGGCTTTTGTTTTCGTCTTGCAGAAGACTTATTTTAGATTTTAAAGCAAAAATACTTTTTGGGTGTTTTTGAGCATTTTTTGCGGAATGTAAAAGTTTGTTGGTGATTATTACCCCATAGTTTTATTTTTTACCCAAAAAACTGTACGCAGTTTGTTTTCTATTGGTCTAAGCTTAATTTTGGCTTTTGTTTCAATCTTGCACAAGAATTATTTTATATTTTAAAGCAAAAATACTTTTTGGGTGTTTTTGAGCATTTTTGCGGAATGTAAAAGTTTGTTGATGATTATCACCCCATAGTTTTATTTTTTCCCCAAAAAACTGTACGCAGTTTGTTTTCTATTGATCTAAGCTTGATTTTGGCTTTTGTTTTAATCTTGCACAAGAATTATTTTAGATTTTACAGCAAAAATACTTTTTGGGTGTCTTTGAGCATTTTTTGCGGATTGGAAAAGTTTGTTGGTGATTATCACCCCATAGTTTTATTTTTTACCCAAAAGCTGTACGCAGTTTGTTTTCTATTGGTCAAAGCTTCAATTTTGCTTTTGTTTTAGTCTTGCACAAGAATTATTTTAGATTTTACAGTAAAAATACTTTTTGGGTGTTTTTTAGCATTTTTTGCGGAATGTAAAAGTTTGTTGGTGATTATCACCCCATAGTTTTATTTTTTACACAAAAAACTGTACGCAGTTTGTTTTCTATTGGTCTAAGATTAATTTTCGCTTTTGTTTCAATCTTGCACAAGAATTATTTTAGATTTTAAAGCAAAAATACTTTTTGGGTGCTTTTGAGCATTTTTTCGGAATGTAAAAGTTTGTTGGTGATTATCACTTAATAGTTTTATTTTTTACCCAAAAAGCTGTACGCAGTTTCTTTTTTATTGGTCTAAGCTTAATTTCGCATTTCGCTTCAATCTTGCACAAGAATTATTTTAGATTTTAGAGCAAAAATACTTTTTGGGTGTTTTTGAGCATTTTTTGCGGAATGTAAAAGTTTGTTGGTGATTATCACCCCACAGTTTTATTTTTTACAGAAAAATCTGTATGCAGTTTGTTTTTTATTTGTCTAAGCTTGATTTTGGCTTTTGATTTAATCTAGCACAAGAATTATTTTAGATTTTACAGCAAAAATAATTTTTGGGTGTTTTTGAGCAGTTTTTGCGGAATGTAAAAGTTTGTTGGTTATTATCACCCCATAGTTTTATTTTTTACCCAAAAAGCTGTACGCAGTTTATTTTCTATTGGTCTAAGACTAATTTTGGCTTTTGTTTCAATCTTTCACAAGAATTATTTTAGATTTTAAAGCAAAAATACTTTTTGGGTGTTTTTGAGCATTTTTTCGGAATGTAAAAGTTTGTTGGTGATTATCACCCCATAGTTATATTTGATTTTGGCTTTTGATATAATCTTGCACAAGAATTATTTTAGATTTTACAGCAAAAATACTTTTTGGGTGTTTTTGAGCATTTTTTACGGAATGGAAAAGTTTGTTGGTGATTATCACCTAATAGTTTTATTTTTTACCCAAAAAGCTGTACGCAGTTTGTTTTCTATTGGTCTAACCTTGATTTTGGCTTTTGATATAATCTTGCACAAGAATTATTTTAGATTTTACAGCAAAAATACTTTTTGGGTGTCTTTGAGCATTTTTTGCGGATTGGAAAAGTTTGTTGGTGATTATCACCCCACAGTTTTATTTTTTACCCAAAAAGCTTTAATCAGTTTGTTTTCTATTGGTTAAAGATCTAATTTGGCTTTTGCTTTAGTCTTGCACAAGAATTATTTTAGATTTTACAGCAAAAATACTTTTTGGATGTTTTTGAGCATTTTTTGCGGATTGGAAAAGTTTGTTGGTGATTATCACCCCATAGTTTTATTTTTTACCCAAAAAGCTGTTAGCAGTATGTTTTCTATTGGTCAAAGCTCTAATTTGGTTTTTGATTTAGTCTTGCAGAAGAATTATTTTAGATTTTACAGCAAAAAAACTTTTTGGGTGTTTTTGAGCATTTTTTCGGAATGTAAAAGTTTGTCTATGATTATCACCTAATAGTTCTATTTTTTACCCAAAAGCTGTACACAGTTTGTGTTTTATTGGTCTAAGCTTAATTTTGACTTTTGTTTCAATCTTGCACAAGAATTATTTTAGATTTTACAGCAAAAATACTTTTTGGGTGTTTTTGAGCATTTTTTGTGGAATGGAAAAGTTTGTTGGTGATTATCACCAATTAGTTTTATTTTTTACCCAAAAAGCTGTACGCAGTTTGTTTTCTATTGGTCTAAGATTAATTTTGGCTTTTGTTTCAATCTTGCACAAGAATTATTTTAGATTTTACAGCAAAAATACTTTTTGGGTGTTTTTGAGCATTTTTTGCGGAATGTAAAAGTTTGTTGGTGATTATCGCCAATTAGTTTTATTTTTTACCCAAAAAGCTGTACGCAGTTTGATTTCTATTGGTCTAAGCTTAATTTTGCCTTTTGCTTCAATTTTGCACAAGAATTATTTTAGATTTTACAGCAAAAATACTTTTTGGGTGTTTTTGAGCATTTTTTGTGGAATGGAAAAGTTTGTTGGTGATTATCACCTAATAGTTTTATTTTTTACCCAAAAAGCTGTACGCAGTTAGTTTTCTATTGGGCTAAGCTTAATTTTGGTTTTTGTTTCAATCTTGCACAAGAATTATTTTAGATTTTAAAGCAAAAATACTTTTTGGGTGTTTTTGAGCATTTTTTCGGAATGTAAAAGTTTGTTGGTGATTATCACCCCATAGTTTTATTTGATTTTGGCTGTTGATATAATCTTGCACAAGAATTATTTTAGATTTTACAGCAAAAATACTTTTTGGGAGTTTTTGAGCATTTTTTGCGGAATGGAAAAGTTTGTTGGTGATTATCACCTAATAGTTTTATTTTTTACCCATAAAGCTGTACGCAGTTTGTTTTCTATTGGTCTAACCTTGATTTTGGCTTTTGATATAATCTTGCACAATAATTATTTTAGATTTTACAGCAAAAATACTTTTTGGGTGTCTTTGAGCATTTTTTGCGGATTGGAAAGGTTTGTTGGTGATTATCACCCCATAGTTTTATTTTTTACCCAAAAAGCTGTAAACAGTTTGTTTTCTATTGGTCAAAGCTCTAATTTGGCTTTTGCTTTAGTCTTGCACAAGAATTATTTTAGATTTTACAGCAAAAATACTTTTTGGATGTTTTTGAGCATTTTTTGCGGATTGGAAAAGTTTGTTGGTGATTATCACCCCATAGTTTTATTTTTTACCCAAAAAGCTGTAAGCAGTTTGTTTTCTATTGGTCAAAGCTCTAACTTGGCTTTTGCTTTAGTCTTGCAGAAGAATTATTTTAGATTTTACAGCAAAAATACTTTTTGGGTGTTTTTGAGCATTTTTTCGGAATGTAAAAGTTTGTTGGTGATTATCACCTAATAGTTTTACTTTTTACCCAAAAAGCAGTACGCAGTTTGTTTTCTATTGCTATAAGCTTGATTTTGGCTTTTGATATAATCTTGCGGAAGAAGTATTTTAGATTTTACAGCAAAAATACTTTTTGGGTGTTTTTGAGCATTTTTTGCGGAATGGAAAAGTTTGTTGGTGATTATCACCCCATAGTTTTATTTTTTACCCAAAAGACTGTACGCAGTTTGTTTTCTATTGGTCAAAGCTTGATTTTGGCATTTGATATAATCTTGCACAAGAATTATTTTAGATTTTACAGCAAAAATACTTTGTGGGTGTTTTGAGCATTTTTTGCGGAATGGAAAAGTTTGTTAGTGATTATCACCTAATAGTTTTATTTTTTACCCAAAAAGCTGTACGCAGTTTGTTTTCTATTGGTCTAAGCTTAATTTTGGTCTTGTTTCAATCTTGCGCAAGAATTATTTTAGATTTTACAGCAAAAATACTTTTTGGGTGTTTTTGAGCATTTTTTGCGGAATGTAAAAGTTTGTTGGTGATTATCACCCCATAGTTTTATTTTTTACCTAAAAAGCTGTACGCAGTTTGTTTTCTATTGGTCAAAGCTTGATTTTGGCATTTGATATAATCTTGCACAAGAATTATTTTAGATTTTACAGCAAAAATACTTTTTTGGTGTTTTTGAGCATTTTTGCGGAATGGAAAAGTTTGTTGGTGATTATCACCTAATAGTTTTATTTTTTACCCAAAAACCTGTACGCAGTTTGTTTTCTATTAGTCTAAGCTTTTTTTTTTTTGGTGGTTGTTTCAATCTTGCACAGGAATTATTTTAGATTTTACAGCAAAAATACTTTTTGTGTGTTTTTGAGCATTTTTGCGGAATGTAAAAGTTTGTTGATGATTATCACCCCATAGTTTTATTTTTTCCCCAAAAAACTGTACGCAGTTTGTTTTCTATTTGTCTAAGCTTGATTTTGGCTTTTGATTTAATCTTGTACAAGAATTATTTTAGATTTTACAGCAAAAATACTTTTTGGGTGTTTTTGAGCATTTTTTGCGGAATGTAAAAGTTTGTTGGTGATTATCGCCAATTAGTTTTATTTTTTACCCAAAAAGCTGTACGCAGTTTGATTTCTATTGGTCTAAGCTTAATTTTGCCTTTTGCTTCAATTTTGCACAAGAATTATTTTAGATTTTACAGCAAAAATACTTTTTGGGTGTTTTTGAGCATTTTTTGTGGAATGGAAAAGTTTGTTGGTGATTATCACCTAATAGTTTTATTTTTTACCCAAAAAGCTGTACGCAGTTAGTTTTCTATTGGGCTAAGCTTAATTTTGGTTTTTGTTTCAATCTTGCACAAGAATTATTTTAGATTTTAAAGCAAAAATACTTTTTGGGTGTTTTTGAGCATTTTTTCGGAATGTAAAAGTTTGTTGGTGATTATCACCCCATAGTTTTATTTGATTTTGGCTGTTGATATAATCTTGCACAAGAATTATTTTAGATTTTACAGCAAAAATACTTTTTGGGAGTTTTTGAGCATTTTTTGCGGAATGGAAAAGTTTGTTGGTGATTATCACCTAATAGTTTTATTTTTTACCCATAAAGCTGTACGCAGTTTGTTTTCTATTGGTCTAACCTTGATTTTGGCTTTTGATATAATCTTGCACAATAATTATTTTAGATTTTACAGCAAAAATACTTTTTGGGTGTCTTTGAGCATTTTTTGCGGATTGGAAAGGTTTGTTGGTGATTATCACCCCATAGTTTTATTTTTTACCCAAAAAGCTGTAAACAGTTTGTTTTCTATTGGTCAAAGCTCTAATTTGGCTTTTGCTTTAGTCTTGCACAAGAATTATTTTAGATTTTACAGCAAAAATACTTTTTGGATGTTTTTGAGCATTTTTTGCGGATTGGAAAAGTTTGTTGGTGATTATCACCCCATAGTTTTATTTTTTACCCAAAAAGCTGTAAGCAGTTTGTTTTCTATTGGTCAAAGCTCTAACTTGGCTTTTGCTTTAGTCTTGCAGAAGAATTATTTTAGATTTTACAGCAAAAATACTTTTTGGGTGTTTTTGAGCATTTTTTCGGAATGTAAAAGTTTGTTGGTGATTATCACCTAATAGTTTTACTTTTTACCCAAAAAGCAGTACGCAGTTTGTTTTCTATTGCTATAAGCTTGATTTTGGCTTTTGATATAATCTTGCGGAAGAAGTATTTTAGATTTTACAGCAAAAATACTTTTTGGGTGTTTTTGAGCATTTTTTGCGGAATGGAAAAGTTTGTTGGTGATTATCACCCCATAGTTTTATTTTTTACCCAAAAGACTGTACGCAGTTTGTTTTCTATTGGTCAAAGCTTGATTTTGGCATTTGATATAATCTTGCACAAGAATTATTTTAGATTTTACAGCAAAAATACTTTGTGGGTGTTTTGAGCATTTTTTGCGGAATGGAAAAGTTTGTTAGTGATTATCACCTAATAGTTTTATTTTTTACCCAAAAAGCTGTACGCAGTTTGTTTTCTATTGGTCTAAGCTTAATTTTGGTCTTGTTTCAATCTTGCGCAAGAATTATTTTAGATTTTACAGCAAAAATACTTTTTGGGTGTTTTTGAGCATTTTTTGCGGAATGTAAAAGTTTGTTGGTGATTATCACCCCATAGTTTTATTTTTTACCTAAAAAGCTGTACGCAGTTTGTTTTCTATTGGTCAAAGCTTGATTTTGGCATTTGATATAATCTTGCACAAGAATTATTTTAGATTTTACAGCAAAAATACTTTTTTGGTGTTTTTGAGCATTTTTGCGGAATGGAAAAGTTTGTTGGTGATTATCACCTAATAGTTTTATTTTTTACCCAAAAACCTGTACGCAGTTTGTTTTCTATTAGTCTAAGCTTTTTTTTTTTTGGTGGTTGTTTCAATCTTGCACAGGAATTATTTTAGATTTTACAGCAAAAATACTTTTTGTGTGTTTTTGAGCATTTTTGCGGAATGTAAAAGTTTGTTGATGATTATCACCCCATAGTTTTATTTTTTCCCCAAAAAACTGTACGCAGTTTGTTTTCTATTTGTCTAAGCTTGATTTTGGCTTTTGATTTAATCTTGTACAAGAATTATTTTAGATTTTACAGCAAAAATACTTTTTGGGTGTTTTTGAGCATTTTTTGCGGAATGTAAAAGTTTGTTGGTTATTATCACCCCATAGTTTTATTTGTTACCAAAAAAGTTGTACGTAGTTATTTTTCAAATGGTGTAAGCTTAGTTTTGGCCTTTGTTTTATTCTTGCACAAGAATTATTTCAGATTTTAAAGCAAAAATACTTTTTGGGTGTTTTTGAGCAGTTTTTGCGGAATGTAAAAGTTTGTTGGTGATTATCACCCCATAGTTTTATTTTTTACTAAAACAACTATACGCAGTTTGTTTTCTATTTGTCTAAGCTTGATTTTGGCTTTTGATTTAATCTTGTACAAGAATTATTTTAGATTTTACAGCAAAAATACTTTTTGGGTGTTTTTGAGCATTTTTTGCGGAATGGAAAAGTTTGTTGGTGATTATCTTCTAATAGTTTTATTTTTTACCCAAAAACCTGTACGCAGTTTGTTTTCTATTGGTCTAAGCTTGATTTTGGCTTTTGATATAATCTTGCACAAGAATTATTTTAGATTTTACAGCAAAAATACTTTTTGGGTGTTTTTGAGCATTTTTTCGGAATGTAAAAGTTTGTTGGTGATTATCACCCCATAGTTTTATTTGATTTTGGCTTTTGATATAATCTTGCACAAGAATTATTTTAGATTTTACAGCAAAAATACTTTTTGGGTGTTTTTGATCATTTTTTGCGGAATGTAAAAGTTTCTTGGTTATTATTACCCCATAGTTTTATTTGTTACCAAAAAAGCTGTACGTAGTTTGTTTTCAATTGGTCTAAGCTTAATTTTGGCTTTTGTTTTAATCTTGCACAAGAATTATTTTAGATTTTAAAGCAAAAATACTTTTTGGGTGTTTTTGAGCATTTTTTCGGAATGTAAAAGTTTGTTGGTGATTATCACCCCATAGTTTTATTTTTTACCCATAAAACTGTACGCAGTTTGTTTTCTATTGGTCTAAGCTTGATTTTGGCTTTTGATATAATGTTGCACAAGAATTATTTTAGAGTTTACAGCAAAAATACTTTTTGGGTGTTTTTGAGCATTTTTTGCGGAATGGAAAAGTTTGTTGGTGATTATCGCCTAATAGTTTTATTTTTTACCCAAAAAGCTGTACGCAGTTTGTTTTCTATTAGTCTAAGCTTTTTTTTGGCGGTTGTTTCAATCTTGCACAGGAATTATTTTAGATTTTACAGCAAAAATACTTTTTGGGTGTTTTTGAGCATTTTTTGCGGAATGTAAAAGTTTGTTGATGATTATCACCCCATAGTTTTATTTTTTCCCCAAAAAAATTTTCGCAGTTTGTGTTCTATTGGTCTAAGCTTGATTTTGGCTTTTGTTTTAATCTTGCAGAAGAATTCGTTTAGATTTTACAGCAAAAATACTTTTTGGGTGTTTTTGAGCATTTTTTGCGGAATGTAAAAGTTTGTTGGTTATTATCACCCCATAGTTTTATTTGTTACCAAAAAAGCTGTACTTAGTTATTTATCAAATGGGCTAAGCTTAAGTTTGGCCTTTGTTTTAATCTTGCACAAGAATTATTTTAGATTTTAAAGCAAAAATACTTTTTGGGTGTTTTTGAGCATTTTTGCGGAATGTAAAAGTTTGTTGGTGATTATCACCCCATAGTTTTATTTTTCACCCAAAGAACTGTACGCAGCTTGTTTTCTATTGATCTAAGCTTGATTTTGGCTTTTGATTTAATCTTGCACAAAAATTATTTTTGAATTTACAGCAAAAATACTTTTTGGGTGTTTTGAGCATTTTTTCGGAATGTAAAAGTTTGTTGGTGATTATCACCCCATAGTTTAATTTTTTACCCATAAAACTGTACGCAGTTTGTTTTTTATTGGCCTAAGCTTGATTTTGGCTTTTGATATAATCTTGCACAAGAATTATTTTAGATTTTAAAGAAAAAATACTTTTTGGGTGTTTTTGAGCAGTTTTTGCGGAATGTAAAAGTTTGTTGGTGATTATCACTCCATAGTTTTATTGGTTACCAAAAAAGCTTTACGTAGTTTGTTTTCAATTGGTCTAAGCTTAATTTAGGCTTTTATTTTAATCTTGCACAAGAATTATTTTAGATTTTAAAGCAAAAATACCTTTTGGGTGTTTTTGAGCATTTTTTCGGAATGTAAAAGTTTGTTGCTAATTATCACCCCATAGTTTTATTTTTTACCCAAAAAGCTGTACGCAGTTTGTTTTCTATTGGGCTAAGCTTAATTTTGACTTTTGTTTCAATCTTGCACAAGAATTATTTTAGCTTTTACAGTAAAAATACTTTTTGGGTGTTTTTGAGCATTTTTTGCGGAATGGAAAAGTTTGTTGGTGATTATCACCCCATAGTTTTATTTGATTTTGGCTTTTGATATAATCTAGCTTAAGAATTATTTTAGATTTTAAAGCAAAAATACTTTTTTGGTGTTTTTGAGCATTTTTTGCGGAATGTAAAAGTTTGTTGGTGATTATCACCCCATAGTTTTATTTTTTACCCAAAAAACTGTACGCAGTTTTTGATTTTGGCTTTTGATATAATCTTGCACAAGAATTATTTTAGATTTTACAGAAAAAATACTTTTTGGGTGTTTTTGAGCATTTTTTGCGGAATGGAAAAGTTTGTTGGTGATTATCACCCCATAGTTTTATTTTTTCCTAAAAAACTGTACGCAGTTTGCTTTCCATTGGTCTAAGCTTTATTTTGGTTATTGTTTCAATCTTGCACAAGAATTATTTTCGATTTTACAGCAAAAATACTTTTTGGGTGTAACGCAGTTCGTTGTGTAAGGAGTTTAGCTGTATACTGGTATTTCTTATTATTATACTTTTTCAAGAATTGAAAATGTTATACTTCAGGTATTCTTAATTATCATACAAAGGAACCATTTTTGACTTATTAATATATAGTTTTACTATTTCCGTTGGTTTTTCTAGATGTATGTAATTGGAACTGTTGAAGATATTCGGATTAATGTTCACTGTGTATATGGAACTTCCGGTGTATTGTTGATTATTAAATTTTGAAAATATAGGTATCTTGAAGTAGCAACAACTATTCATATCTTAAGGCAGAAAATATGATATAAAGTTCAGCCAGTGGCTAGACAAAAATTTAGTTTCATGCACAGAAAAAGCTAAAATACGACTTCAATTGCTAGCCCCCATATTCATATAGGATGAGTAAAGTTAATGTGTGGAGTAAAACCGGTTTTCCCACACAAAATTCATACAGTAAACCCACATTAACTTCAAAGAATTTTTATAAATATGGGGGTAAAAATGCAGATTAATTTAGCTTTTGAAGCTCAATCTACGATGAAAATATATTATTTCACTCGATATGAAAATACTGAGGACTTACAATTTGATTTGGGTATAATCTCAAAGAGCAACTTATATAGTCTACTACATGTAACAATGGATTTTATACCAGTTATAAATAGTTCTATAATAACTTCTGTATGAACAGATTTTTTTCTTCAAATAAAGATATTAAGAGTTTTCGAACAAGTTTTTGAATGTAATGGGTTGAATACTAATAAACCGGAAAAAAATTAATTTTTATAACGTTACAGATTGGAAAAAGCACTTTTATGTCGTGGGGGTACCGAGATATTTTGATAATGAAAAAGTATTAAAAATAGTACAATAGTACTGAATTTTCCATCACTGCTACGAATTCTTTTCCATATTTGAACTGTCAACTGTGCTAATGTATCAGATTTTTTGACAACCCAGATATAAATTCTCCATGGCAAAATCTCTTACGACTACCAAGTGTTAATCTACCTTGCTCATATGTTTACTACTTTTAATGCCTTTATTTTGTTTGGAATTTGTGTCAGAACACGAAGCCGGTCGGCTAATAGCCGCCGCCGATGATTTTCACAATCACTTAGCCGCCGTCGATTACTGCGGCTAATATCGGCTTATTTGTATGTCGTTATAGATTTAAATTAATCTATTAAAGGTTACCTTTCTTGGCAAATTTTACAATTAAATTATCTTTATTTATGGATTGAGCATTATTATTTTCAATTGATAAAATTGCCAGGTCTGATATTTTTTCCTGAGCTAGGGTCGATCTTATGCTAGGAACACAACTGGGACGAATGACGAATTTTTGGATGCGAATATTCTTCGTCAAAAATAAAACATATTTGTGTATATGGAAATACACACAATAACGGCGTCAAACGAAATTCGTCATACGCGGCGAACTCTGAATAGATTTTTTTTATATTTCTTACACCGGCGAACGACGAACAAATCAGTGCCAAGTGACCATGTTCGGTTTTAGTTTTGAAGTATTTTAGTAAATAAAGTTAATCTCTACTTTAATTATTGTTTTATTTTTATTTTATAGCATTTGAAATAAATACAGATAATAATTAACTATAAAAATTGCTTTTAGTTGTGTTTTTGTTAATGTCTAATTTTTTAAGTATGTATTATTTTAATATAATCACACTTTGCACACACAGTAAAGAACTTTATCAACTACAACAGCTGTTACGTTTCCGTCGCTATTTTGCATCATACGACGAATTTAAACAGCGAATTTTTATCGACGAATTCGTCGCGTTGGGCGTCGTTCTTCCAATTGTGTTCCTAGCATTAAGTAGGTTTTTATTAGCTTCAATTTACTGAAACTGCGCTCACCTTTCATACTTTATAAATTTTTATAACAAAAATATACAAATGCGTTAGAAATTGTTTTTCGCCGCTGTATGGATGTATGTATATCAAATATATGAAATGTAAAAAAAAACAACGCTCAAGTACAGCTTTGCATCCTAGCGAATTTTTTTGATAAGTTCTAATAATATAATTCAAATAATTATGATGCGTATTTAAAGTATAAAATTAAAAAACCATACAATGTTAAATTTTGATTAAACTTAAAAGTCCATTTATTCAATATATTTTGTGGCTTACCGAGTTACTGGACTGTATGTATATTATATTTCTAAAAGCAAAATGCAACTAAGATGATATATATATTTATTAATTTTTTCTCGATGTAAGAAATTCTCACAAATTACAGAAACGAGGCAGTTGCAAGATGAAACAGGGATAAATTTGTCAAATTTCGAGCAAAAATCGTCGAGTAAATAATCGTATAGAAATCTACTTAATAAACAAAATGATAATTAATAATAAATAACATAACAAATAAATTCACAGTTTTTGTACAAAATAAACGAAATTCTTATCAATAAAATGATCAATTGTTGTTTTAACTTCATAAACAGTATAATCACATGTTTAGTAAATTTTGTTTTTAGAAAAATAATATAAGTACAGTGCAGTAGCTCGGTAAGCCACAAAAATATTGAATAAATCAACTTTTAAGTTTAAAAAAAATTTAACATTGTATGGTTTTAGGAATTTTCTACTTTAAATACGCAGTATAATCATTTAAATTATGTTATTAGAATTTATCAAAAAATTTCACATAGGATTCAAAGCTATACTTGAGCGTTTTTTAGTGTCTAAAAATTTTTATATTTGATATACATCCATATGTATGTATGCAGCAGTTGATAAATTATGGAGAGAAGAGGTTTTAAAAAATATATAATACTCAAAATATTAACATTAAAATGATTAGTTATTGGCATAACTATCCCTTTTACTCCTTACTTTTAATACATATTGTAGCAAAAGCTGCAAAGTTCTTAATCAAAATCAAAATTGTTTTAAAAGTTCTGAAATATTGTATTAAGTAACTTATAATTCTTAAAAATTGTCAAATTTAAGGTAAAAATCGCTTAGTCGTTAAAATTCCATTTTTGACAAATCGTCAAAATGACGATAAATCATCAGATCTGGCAACCATTCTTACCATCTGATCTTTTGTACGACGATTCATATAATATTAGTTGAGATATTGCATGACTCAACTTGCAAGCCAGCTGTTAAGTATTTATATTAAATTAAACCCATTTAACTTTGTGGCTGTTTGGGTGAGAGCGCTAGACGGTTCCCCAACTGTTGTTTTTCTCTAGGGAGCCGGGTTCAAATCAAGGCGCCTGAAACTTTTATTTTTTTTAAATGTTTTTTTTAAATATTAATTAATAAATATACATATTTATCATTAGATATTAAAATCAATAACAGAAAAAATAGATTATAGTAAATAAATTAATAGGTAATAATGTAACGATTTTCCCGGCTCTATCTCTATTAAGAAACCCTGTCTTAAGTTTAATTAATTTTTTCTTACATGCTAGATATTTTATTCTGGCACTAGTTATTCTCACCTAAGGTACTCCGTGAAACTTTTGCGACTCATCATCGTAATTGCAAAAAAGGGACAAAACAATTGATCTTATTTTATTACATTATTTTATAAATATGCCTTATTTTTTAACGGTTCATTTATGAAAGAGTACCAGAGATCACGTAATAATACTTTTGCTAAGTAGAGAAAAAGTAGCTGCTGATGATTCATTAGTAGCATGGTTTTGGCAGAAGTAAGAAGTGATCTAGTACAAAACCTTGGTTTTTTTGCGATAAGTTGAAGATCAATTATTAAAGAAAACATAACCTCACAACAGGAGGAACTAATAGTAATTCCTATTAAATCAAACAAATCGATATGTTTAAAAGCTGGCAGCTGGAGCTGACACTCGTGCTAGTGTCAATGAAGTGATAATCCATTCCAGTTAAACATATTTTCCGAGCTGGCTAGATGCGAGTCCAGGTTACGAGAACATTTTTGCTTAAAATTCATATGAATCGTGCCTCGTTTTCACCTATACACCTGTACACCCTTACTTAAAAAGAAAAGAAAACAAAAGCAAGACGCACAAATAGATAACGTTCTATATACCTATAAATGTACATAGATCCAATATATAAGGCGCTATGTAAAATAAATAAAAAAGGGTAATTAATTCTCTCACATTTTAATAAAATTTTTTTCTCTGAAATTGTACAATCATAACATTTTTTTTGTAATTTAGCTACGTATATCTATAATACTAACTCGACTGTATTGATTATTGCATGTATCTTCACATAGAGAGTACGTTGTAAAAAACAAAAGGTTGTAAAAAAAACAAAATGATAAAAAATGAATTTTTAACTTTGAAATTGATTTCTTTCCTATTAGCCTAAATGAATTATACTACACTAACAACAAAAAGAACATAATTCCCATACTTCATTGCTGGGCCCATCGATGGAACAGGAGATTTGAAACAACTAATAATTACAATTATATTTGGAGGTTTAAAAAAAAAGGAAATTGTAAGTAATTCATTTAATTTTTTTTTACAATCAATACTCTCTAATAGCATCGTTCATTTAACCCATTTCGATCGATCGTTCGATTGCCAAATGTTCCTTTCCCAAAACTCAAATGATTTTCATTTTGTTGCATATTCTTATTCTTTAGTATGATAATTACTTTCCACGAGAAATAGTCAAATAAGTAATATAGGCTAGGTTTTTTTTGTTATTTTTCTTTTAATTTTAATAAACCATTAATTTCTGCTGTAACTTGAACATGAAACACTAAAGTTTTATATTATGGGAATGGCATTCAAATGATAAAGGTAGGTTGCGTTGAGACAGTTGTGTCTACATTATACAGGACAGCAGGTTATAACCGGTTAATTTGCTGTCGCTGGCGTAGATATTTATATAAATTTAAGTTTTCTTTCGTTATCTGAAATAATTCTTCTTATATCAGGCATTATAAGCAGGATATTTATATGTTAGTGCGTTAGGAAATAAGGGTTGAGAACCACAAAATACTATTTTCTGCTGCTAGCCGGAAAACCATGAGAGACGTCATCTTACATGCCATCTAGTTTTTTCCTTATTATAAAAAGACAGTACGATTCCAGTGAAGTTATCACGTACCGCGTCCTTTTTAAATTTTTATTAACCACGCACTACAATAAATAAAATCAATAAAATATTTATTTGAGATACAATTTTTTAGTATCAAATAGAAAAATTGCAAAAATTTTTTTAGAAAATATATATTTTTTGAGCTCAAATGATTCTAAATTTATATTTGCATAAATTAATGTGAAATGAACTGTATATGATTTTCTTGAAACAACTTTTTGAGCGACTTTATTTTTCTAAACGATAAGATGTGCGAAATATATTCTATCGTTGTATTATTTACATTGTTTTTACATTTGTGTAATTTTATTGTTTTGTGAAAATATAAAACGAATTTATTGAAAATATAAAAAAATTATTGTTTAACTATTATACAATGGATTCACCCATTGTTTCCGAACAAAATTTTTGTCCGGACAAAATTTCTTTTACTGAGAGTGTTTTGCAACACGATTCACCCATTTCGAACAATTTGTCTGGAAAATCAAAGCTACCATATGTTATATGTAAATAACAAATAAACATCTCCGACAAAATTATGTACCAATTGGATAAACTACTAGTGTTTATGTTATTAACTATTAAACTAAATACTATGATATTACTTGTAGGGCACATTTATAGAAATAAAACAAAAATGAAAGAATCGCTATAAAACATTCTTTGATGTGGCAACTCAGTTCCACTTTGTCCGGACAAAAATTAAAATTAAACCAATTCAAGCTGAGAGTGTTCCGAACAAAATTATTTCTCTTCTTTTCTCTCTCTCACAAAGAGAGACGTCAAACTACATGTAAAACAAATTTTTTCCGGACAAAAATTTTGTTCGGAAACAATGGGTGAATCCAGCTTAACATAATTCTCTCTGCGATTGAATTTGACAATCTCATCTACATATTATGTTACGTGTAGACCTCAGTTTATTTCCAATAACAAAACGACAGCTGTAAGCTGACTGGTTTATTTCCAATAACAAAACCGATAACATTGGCTTCTGTGACACCTAAAACTGACACTAATTCAAGTTCGAACAAAAAACCGATAACATTGGATTCCATGACACCAAAGTATGGCTGCCTTCTTAACTGCACGTCTCCACGCGCAATATTTATTTCCGAACATAAGAAATAACGTCGGCAGAATAACAGCACAAATATGTTCATGTATAGGCTTATGTTCTGAGCTATAGAACACGTATTGTGGTATTGGACATAAATTTAAAAATTCACTATGAATGGATCGATGTTTTTTGTCTTTATTTTAATTTATTTAATTTTGTTTAAAACTATTTTATTTTAATTTGCTTTATTTTATTTAAAAAACTTTGTATTTTTACCACAGCTAGAAGTTTCTTTTGTTTAATTCACGCAAACAACAAATGCCGATCAAATTTGACAGCTTATGTTCAACATTATTTCTTGAACATAAGTTTGAACAATTATGTCGCAATTTATTTGCAAATAAATGTTTCTGCGGTCCACACGTAAACATATGATATTGGAAATAGAATTTAAAAGATGAGAACATAATTATTTCCAAGTTTATTGCTCGTGGAGATCCCCAGTAAACGTCTGTATGCAACGTCAAATCAGTGTTTAAAGCTGTGTTCTCACTATGTGTATTTGTCTTATGAAATGTCACTTTTTTATACACATGTGATTTCATGTGTATGTCAAAATTTGTGGTTTACATCATGATCCAATTCATGGTAGAATTATACTACAGGTAGTAGCGAAGCTACAACAACCCAACAACAGCAAAAACAACACGGCTTTTTATTGTTGTTTATGTTCGAGGTTGTCAAAGAGCACAAAAGAAAATTTGAAAAAAAAATTTATATGTTCACATGTGTGTGTTTACTTCGCCATGTTTTTTTCAGTAGTGTGGGTGTGTGTTGGTATAACATAAACAACTTTTGACAGAGTCGAACCCAAAAAAAAAAGTTCGTTAACGCTTCACCACTACCTGTATTATTCTACCATGATCCAATTATTAGGTCAATGCAACTCTCCTGATGATTTTTTACAGGGTTGTATTTTGACCGTTACAATCGTCGAAAACAATCGCCAAGCTGTCAAAAGTTGTTTATATTTTTCGACGCCATTGCTGTTATACACAGAGAGCGAGGCTGATCGGCTTATAGCCGCGGCTCAGCCGCAGCCGATAATTTTTCTTGCTGCTTAGCCGCCGCCGACTATAGGGGCTAATTTCGTATATGAATTTTATTTTAATTTACTTAACTAATATAAAACAAAATTTTTAATAATTTTTTCAAGATTACACGTAAAAAAATTTTTTTACCGAATGAAAAAAGTTGAAGATCGAGGAGATCCAACAAAATATAAAAAATGTTTAAGCCATTAAGTGTAAAAAGCTGATTTTAATTCCCATACAAAACTATTTTCAAACGAAAAAACAAATGTTTAATAAAATCTGACTTAAACTAATTTTGTATTAAAAGTAACTAAACAATAATATAGCTGTTTTCGCTTAAGGGCTAATAAGCTTCTTATTTATTATCAGAATTTAGCGATTGCATCCATCATGTGTCGTCACAAAATTATCTTTGATAGCCCGAAAAAAATATACTTAGTATATTTTTCATCTTAATGGAGCAGTTAAGTGATAGTTTTTGGGAAAAGGTTTTTATATTTTAAGGCCTGTAACTCTATACTTTTTTTATACGATCAGCACAATCAGTGTATTAAATGAAAGAATAGAGAGATATCTATACAACAGTGTGCAATTTATTTTATTCAGATGAGCCGTTCTTGGAATTTTTGCCAATAAACGAAAAAACTAAAAAAAACAAAAAAAAATTTTTTCGGGAATATCGGGAAAGCGCGCATTAAGAAAAATAAATTAATATAATTTTCGTGTTCAGCGACCTCAATGTTTTTTTTGCAAGATATGACAAAGACTTAGAAATTCGAAAATTTGCTTTATTATTTCATCTTAAGTTTGTCTGAAATCTGACCTTGTATGTATAAAATAGTGGATATTTTGAGTATAATGAGTTATTACAGCTATAAAGAATATATAATGTTGCATCATATGATGTTTCACAAATTGATCGATTTGATCTCATATATAAAGTCTTGATGCTGCAGTAGAGGGCTAAAAGTAGGTCCCAATATTTTTTTCATTATTTTTGCGATATATCTAAAAATAAAATGTAAACTTTTTTTGCTATTCGCAATTAAAATTCAAAAAAAAATCTCACACTCCACTCTAATGTACGGCTGTCAGATTAGTCGATTTATGGTCAAAAAGTTTCGGAAATATGACGGTTTTTACATTTACATTTCATAACCCATTTTTGGAGTTTTTTCACATAATTTTTGTCGAAAAAAATATAGCTGGTAATTCTTCTAAGGAATAGTCGGCTTCAGCCGTCTAACAGCCACCAACGCCGACTGTTATGTATCGGCTTCACTCTCTGGTTATATATTTGTTTATATTTCACCAGAACGAGAAAATACACACAAATACGGTTTTCTTGCTGTTGTAGACAGCTGTTTTTGACATCTTTACGATTGTTATACACAAACAAAATGCCTGTTGTTTTTTGTATTGTTGTACTGGTGCATAGCTAAATTTTTAAAAGACGATTATTTCCTTATCAATGACGATTACAACAATAATGATGTATGGTAATTAGAAAATGTTATCGAACAACAAACAGCAAGAAATTCAGAAGGTGGAAAAAACAAAAGGAGGATGATCGCAATTTTGTTATCAAATTAGTTTATGATAAAAAATAACATATATGAAATATTTAATTTTTTGGTTTATAAAAATAATAAACGTAAATACAATTCACTTTTTTATACAAAAATAAAATATATGTAATTCACTATTTTATTTATAAAAATAATAATAATATATGTATGTACAAAAATATAATTCTCTTTTTAATGTAAAATTAATATAAATGTAATTCATTTTTAGGCATTAAATATTATTTCATTACATATTAATAAAATTCAAAATTCATGGAACTGCAAGTTTCTTTCCACAAGTTTTTCTTGCAAAGTCTGCATTTTTGTAGAAAGCACTTTGTTTTGCTTTAACAAAACTAGCCTCTCCAGACTTTGAAAATTCAACTCCCTTGTCTCATCAGTTTCATAACGACTCAAAACTGCTGTTGACTTTTTTTTAACCTTCAAAAATAAACCACAGAATACTCACTTTTGACAACTAAAAAAGGTTGTTATCATGTGTTATGCAGTTTTACATGCTGTTGTTGTTTTTACTATTGTATGAATGAGATAGTCAATTAGAATCCTCGTTAGAAAATAAGATTTGCTTTCTCTTTCATACAATCTTCGTAATGTTGTTGTATAGTGACGGGTCTAGTTAGTTGGCTATGAAATAAACAACATAGAGCAAAATAAAATAAAAATTACAGGTTGATCATCATTATCAGTGTAACGGCGCTTTCTTTGCTGTTTTGCCACTGATGTTGCTGTTGTTTTTGTTTCTGATGTTGATGCTGATGTCTCTTCTAATGTATCAAACGTACAGTTGTCATCATTGGTTCCAAGAGAGAGAGATGAACTGTAAAAAAATAGACGAAGAGCGAAATCAACAACAAAATTTGCATTCAATAACGGCACACTTACCTGGAAGTTTGTTTGTTGAGGGATTAGAATTAGCACAAAGCAATTGTGACAAATCAGTTTCCTAGTTTCTTAAAATAATATTTTTATAGCCTGTTTTATTCATGTCTATTTTATTTTTTATGCGACATTTCATGTTAGCTATTTTTATTATATTTTCCCCGTTAATTCAATGCCAAATTCTTGCTTAATTTCTGTTACACATGTTTCTATTGTTTGTTTTTTTATTTTTAATGCTTGGTAATTGACCCTTTTCTAGTAAATATTTATTTTGTTTTATTTTTTCTACTAAAAATTTAGAAATGTCGTCAGTTTCTATTTTATTATTATTATTTGATTCTACTTCACTTGACGACATGTTTGCACTTCAATAACAATTAGACGTTTGATCTCCCTTTGCTCAAGTAATTGCAATTGGTTTTAACTCATTTTTATTTATACGAAATTGAGCAAAAGCTGTTGCTGTTTGATCGAACTCGTCTTACGAGCAATTGCTCACCTGCCTCAAATCAGCGCTTTTGCTCGTTTTTATGCATGAGACCCAATATATTTACTTTTTCTATGAGATTTTTGGGTAAAGGTTCCCTGACGATTTGCATTAGCCCCAATGAAATGCGCATGGGAACTAGCTAATACCCCACCATAATCAATTTCAATGTATTTTAATAAAAATTTAATATTTTACTTAAAAAGTAAAATATTAATTTGGGAAAAAGCACGTTAAAAATTTAATTTAATGTAATTTAATAATTCCCAAAAAAGAACTTTAATTATTAAATTATGTGTAAAAAAATTATTAAATGCAAATTACTAAATAAAACAGGGACTGAAACCGAACCCGGTTCAGGTTCGCTGTTTATAAAGACTTTGAACCCGAACCCGTTGAACCCAAAAATTCAGCAAGATTCGGGTTCAAAAATATAAAAAAATAATTATTTAATTGAAGAATAATAAAAAACATTACATTTCTTGCATGCAAAAAAATTAAAAACAAAATGAAAATAAAATAACGGCAAAGGCAAATTCATACCAGGTGGCAGCACCCCGAAAGCAGATTATTTTTTGCAATTTTTAAAAGTGCCGAATGGCTGCCAAAAGTTTTTGCTTTTTCTTCTTCTGGGTATTTCTAACAATTAATTAATGAAAATAAGATAACGGCCAAAGCAAATTCATACCAGGTGGCAGCACCCCGAAAGCTGATTATTTTTTGCAAGTTTTAAAAGTGCCGAATGGCTGCCAAAATTTTTTCTTTTTCTTCTTCTGGGTATTTCTAATAATTTCTTATTTGAAGTATATTTTCTTATGTCAATGCGGTACGTACGCTACAAGGTTGAAAAAAGTTTTTTGAAAGCTAAATAAGTTAAATTTAATTAAATAAAAAAAGAATATTCGGGCCTGTTCGGTAAACCGAATCCGAGTAAATTTCTCGGTTTCCAAAAATAAATAATGCCCCCATTGATGTATTTTAAATCGTATATAGTAAATTAATTTCAGATATGATATTTTAAGCTCTAAAAAATATGAAATTGCAAAAAAGTATGAAAAAAGTTTGCTATTAGTGGATTTAATTTTTCTAAATCGAGCGTTCTTAAATCGACTCGATTTATAGAACAGGCAGAATGGTTTAAGCCCGAACCCGAACCCTGAACCGAACCAGAACTTTTTATTTGCATTAACCTGAACCCTTTTTTTCATGGCTTCAGTCCCTGAAATAAAATTTAAAAATCATTGCATAAATACGTAGTTTTTCCATTAAATTAAACAAATGGCGGCTGATGTTATTTGCAACTAAGCAAATATGCACAACCATTTTTGCTAAGGGTTTTTTTAGTGCAAACGAAGTAAAATGAAGCAAATTGCAAATACGTTTATTTTGTTGTTGTGTTGTGCAAATGTGTGCATGGCCTATTTCATAAACGCCACAATGCATTGCAGTAGTGCAAAGTTGTATGTGCTTTGTTGTTGTAAACAATGTAAAGTCGCATCACTGCAATGCATTGTGGCGTTTATGAAGTCGGCCCATTTTTGCACATATTTGGCATCGTTTGCACACTGCACTACCCATCGTGAAAACCCTTAGTGAATAGTAGAAGAAGCAATAAACCATTTTCCATTCCGATTAATTAGCCATTTAATCGTAGATAAAAATCGATTGTTTTGTAGTAGATTTTTTTTAATTAGACTGAATTTGCACGATGAAACATTTCATGAAATTTGTCGCATGAAACTTTCTTTATTTGCTAATAGAATGGACTGGAAAACAAGTTGGGTTGAAAAAGTGGTAGGAAATAAAACTGACGATGGAAGTGTAACGGCTTCCGAAGGTGGTACTACTCTGTTCTGCTGTGTACGTTGAAAAATTAAGTTTATGTTAATTTTTCCCTTCTCCTTGAAATATTAATCATGCCAAATTCTTTCTGAATATAACGCTACGGACCTTAGCCTAAAGGCTGATTAAGCTGATCGTTTCTGTCACATTGAAAAGCTATGAGACAGAAACGATCAGCACATTCGACTACATTTACGTTTTCTACATTTACGGTCGGCTAAATCAGCCTTAATAATCAATTTGGCTTCACAACTTCATGTGGTTTTTGTAAATTTTCTTCCATTTGCTTTTCCGGGCTTGCAATAAGCAACTAAGAAAAGTTTCATGAAGAAAATTTCATGAAATATCTATTTCATAGCGTAAATTTTGTATTCGTTTTATTTCTAATACTAAATTTACACGATGAAATATTTGTTGAAACTTTTTTATTTGCTTCTTAATTGCACACAGAAAAAACCAAGTTTCATTTTCTGCAAAGGAATTCAATGAAATAATAAATATTTTGTCTAGGAACGCACCTACAAACAAATTTGTAAATATAGACAAAAATATCTCAAGAATTTCGTTGAAAAAAAACGTGTTTTGTTTCAGTGAACAAATTGGTTAAATCTATAAAACAATTTGTCTAAAAATATTTACAAATTGTAAACAAAACAATTTACTAAATCAAACAAAAAGATTTACTGGATTTTTTGAAAAATATCAAATAATATTTTTGTTTCAGTTTATAAAACTCTAAAAATACTAACAAATATTAAACAAAAAAGTTTACTTAATTAAACAAAAATATTTACTTGATTTTTGGTAATATATTAAACAAAATTTTTGTCTGGGTCAGTTATCATCATCATCCATTAAGCATTTATGAAATTTCACTTTGTTTAACGTGTTCGTCTGAATGTTTATCTTAAGTCTTAAAAAAATTAATGAGAATTAACGCAACGACATTAACGAATTGATTTACTCAAAACTCTTCAGTAAACTAACTTGATACAATCGCATTCCTTTTGCTATCATTGTTGTTGTTGTTATTTGTATGTATATCGTCATCGGGGTTGTTTTTTTACGACACAGTTGTTCTCGTGGTTTTTGGTGTTTGTGTCCTAAATAAAAAAATGCATTTTTTAAATACAGCAAGATATTGACCAGCCATGATATTAGTCTGGCAACAAAGTCACGGTTTATCAAATGCTACGTGTGGTCCGTGTTATTATATGCAGTAGAAGTATGGACAATTAGAGCAGCGGATGAGAAAAGATTAGAAGCTTTTGAAATGTGGATATATTGAAGATATCATGGACTGACCGCGTTTCAAATACCGAAATATTGAGAAGAATGAACCAGGTCCGACAACTATTGAAAACTGTGAAGAATAGGAAAATCTCGTATTTAGGGCATATAATGAGGAACGATAAATATAAACTTCTTCAAAAAATTCTCAGAGCCAAAATTGAAGGAAGACGTCCGAGAGGCAGAATAGAACTCTCCTGGTTGCAAAATATTCAAGAATGGACAGGATATCGTGATGAACTAAATCTACTAAATGCTGCAACAAATAGACAACTGATTAATTTCTGAATTATAAAATAAAAAAAAAATTATATCTAAAAGTTTTGTTAAAATGTATATTCCCTACAAGAACAGTGACAGTCATTTGATCAATCATATGACTGGTAGTGCTGATGGAAATATCCATCATCACGTAGAACAAAGTTTCTATAATTTTCTTAAAACAATTAGAAAAAACTGATGGAAACTTTTGTGTACGTGTGATTTTGCATCCTTCTCTAACGTATGAATTTTGTCGTCCATAGAACATATAACTGAACTGCTCATTCTAATGATTTTTACTAGTCAGTATTGATGTAAATATTAGTCACAGCTGACTAATCAAGCTTGATGGATATATAGGTCATTGCTGACTAAAGCTGTGTTCTCACTATGTGTATTTGTCTTATGGAATGTCACTTTTTTATACACATGTGATTTCATGTGTATGTCAAAATTTGCGGTTTATATAAGGTTTATAATTTTTGTGTTCACCTGTTGGTATGTTACGTACATTTGACATAACCTATAAAGCAAAACAGTCATAAAACAGCCGAGTGGTTATACATATTTTATTGTTATATATACTTCTTTTATTTAATTTTCCACTTATTTTATTTAATTTAATATTTTATTAATTTAATAATTATTTTATTTCATTTTCCCGTCTGCAAACAATTGCTTTATTGAAAACCAGCTGATGTCAGATGCTTTCTCACTTCAAAATAGAACTCGTTCTAAATCATGTGTACTGTACACAGAGAAATAACACAGGCTATTGTTTGAAGGGGTTCAGACTATATGTACAAATTTACCATGTGAAAATGTGACATTCCATATGCCAAATACACATAGTGAGAACACAGCTTAATCAAGCATGATGGATATATTGGTCATAGTTGACTAATCAAACCTGATGGATATATTCGTCACTGTTGACGAACATACCAATTGAAATAAAACACGATTTATTCCACAATAAATTCTTCATACTGATTTTATATACATATAAGCATGATCCAATACAGGTCTGTGCAGCAGAGATCAAAATGGCCGTCCTGCTGTGATTGTCAAAATAACTCCATATATAAAAAATATTGTTCGTTTTTTTATATGAAGTTTGACAACCTCGGCATGAAATCAAAGGCACAGCTGATCATCAGTTGATCTCCTGCACAGACCTGTATTATTGGATCATGCATATAAGAAACTTATACATAACCAAAACATAGCATTCAGATAACTTAACATTAGGATGCAACACTTTTTAATTCTCAACAAACCGCCAGCCTAAAAGGGCACCTAGTTTATTGCCATTGAATATCTATGAAGTAAAATATTTTTCAATGATTATGCAAGTTACACTATTCTAGCCGCAAAATGCAATGACCTACCTTAGAACAAAGGGTGTAGCTAACATACGAGTATAAAGAAACACTTCTATGCCACTTTGCAAAAATATTGTTGAAGAAAGGTAAGCAAATCGTTTGCTTTTGTATCGGCCGTCATAACCAAACACTATGCCACGTTCATATTCCTCTGGAGTGTATTGCTATTTGATATACCTGCATAATCCCTGATTCGGACAGTAACAAAATCATTCATGGAATCAAAACCAGCCCGCATGCGGCCACAAAAACCAAACGTGCCAAAAGCCAAACAATACAAACATTGATTTTAAATTTAGAGAAATTTAATTTTTCACGCCAAAAAATTTCAAAAATGCAACTGTAAAATACATTCGTCAACGATGATGGATATCTCCATCATCAATGACAATATTCATGCATATGTATTAGTAAAAAAATTTTTTGGGTATTAGTTTCAGTCAGCAATTTCTTGTAGGGTTGTTATTCAAAATTGTATTTGTATGATCGCTTACATCCGAAAACCGGATTTGCAAATAAAAGAAGTCCTAAATAAGAGTCAAACAAACAATTCATTGATTATGTAAAGAACATTTACTGAAAATGAAATTTATTTTTAGACAAACTTTTGTTTGAAAATTTTTTGGTGATAATTTTTTCTGTGCAAGTGTGCAAAACCAAATGGAATAAAGAAAATGCACCAGAGCCATCTAAAAATATGTAGGTTTTTATTTAGTTTTTCCTTTTTCCTATAAAATAACTAAAACTCTAGAAACGCCTATTCTATATTGAACCATAGAAATGTATATAGTTCACAAAATCTATCTTTCTAAATTTCGTGTAATTGAAGCCAAAAGTCGATTTCAGTATAAAGTTGACAACTAAAAATCGATTACAAAAAAATCGTTTTTTGGCATTGAAAATCGATTTTCGATTATAATCAAAATCGACAGACCATTAATTAGTTTTAAACTATTGGGTGTGTTCTGTTTCACAAAAAATAAATTAATGTGAATTTTCATAGCATTGTTGTTATAAAAAAATTATTTATAACGACAATGCCATGAGAATACACATAATCTTATTCTTTGTGAAACACAGAACATGACCGTATAATTTAGTTTTTAAAACTATAATTTATTATCGATAACTTCCGATTATTAGGGTGTATTGCAATTTTTTGAAATGGCCTTACTAAGTCGTTTTTCACGAGTAAAAAAACTTGCTATTTTGTAATAGCGTGTAATTATTTCTGTAAAAAATAAAAACAGAAATAATTGTTATTTCTGCCCAAAACAACAATAAAAAATAATTATTATTTTCTGATTTTTATGAAAAATCTTCTAATTATTACGGTCTCTGTTTAAAAATCTAGACGTGTGGTCATCAAAATGAAAATGATTTCATTATGAGGGTAAATTGCCGGTTCAAAATTAGTTAACACATTCCTCGTTGTACGCAAAAAGTGCAATTTTGTCATATCGTGTAATTAGAAAAAGTCAACTTCTTCAAAGAAGTAAACTTTAGGAAAACTTGGTAAAAAGTGTATTACAAAAGAAGTACATTTGAAAATATCACCTTTTTAGAAAAAAAAAACATTTATGGCTCGATTATCGATGGCAACTGAACTTCAGTTGCGTTGCCAGCCGGCAGAAAAGCACTAAAAAGCAACTGAAATTGACAGCTTTCAGTTGCCATCCGTAATATTATTTTTAGCAACTGGCAACGCAACTGAAGTTCGGTTGCCATCGATAATCGAGCCATTAATTAATAAAAATATTCTAGCAAAAAAAAAACAGTTTCGAATTTAAGGCCCCTATTATGATTCACAACTCAACTAGGTTGAGATGTCAATGCTACGACCCAACTCAACCATTTTTTGTATTATAATTGACAACTAATTTCAGTTGTCTTCGAAAAAAGGTTCTTATCTATACTCTCTGTTTTTTGAAACCATAGTAGCCATCGCAAAATATTTTAAATATATTTAGTTTTGGCTTTACTATTTTTTCTTGAGATTTTATCTTTTATGGATATGGCAACAATATGGGTTGACAAATGGGATAGATTGGCGCTTAAAAGCACCATTTTAAAATTATTTAAAAGTAACACAATAGTCGAAATAAAAACCAAAACACAACTGATAAAAAACTGAGACAACTGCTTTGATGAAGTTGTATTCCATAATAAGAATTTGACAACTACGACTCAACTATCAATTTAGTTGTGAATCATAATAGGGGCCTAAATTTATTAACAAAAATAAATATGTATACAGTGGTGTTTACATAACTTAATCAACTTATACTTAAAATACTGTTGCAGCTCTACAATTATTGGAACACATTCCTCATCACATAGTACATACTTTTCCAATATATTTTTTAATCCACAGAAGAAATACCGAAAAGTTAGGCCCCTATTATGATTCACAACTCAACTAGGTTGAGTTGTCAATGCTACGACCCAACTCAACCATTTTTTTGTATTATGATTCACAACTAATTCTAGTTGTCTTCGAAAAAAGGTTCTTATCTATACTGTTTTTTCAAACCATAGTAGCCATCACTAAATATTTTAAATATTTTTAGTTTTGGCCTCACTATTTTTACTTGAGATTTTATATTTTATGGATATGGCAACAATATGGGATAGATTGGCGCCTAACAGTACCATTTCAAAAGTAATTAAAAGTAACAAAATAGTCGAAATAAAAACCAAGACACAACTGATAAAAAACTGAGACAACTGCTTTGATGAAGTTGTATTCCATAATAAGAATTTGACAACTACGACTAAACTATCAATTTAGTTGTGAATCATAATAGGGGCCTTAATCTTAAACAACAGTTTGATCTCTTTGATTGCTGGTTGGAAGTCGAGTTGGCACCATTACAGAACGTCGTAGACGTGAACGTTGCAATGTATGACGATCTCGGAGAGATTGGCGTATTTTATGGCGCGGAGCATTACTAAAATACCCAGTTTTGGAATGTTCGGCCGCATTCATAGCGGCTAACATTTCAAAAGCTGCTTTTTTATGCTCTCTAGTCCAAATGTTGCTTAATTCAGTCGTTTCACATTTAGGAGTTACAAATCTTTCTTTAATGCCAGATAACTTATCATTTTGTTCCTTTACTGTTTGGCTAGCAGACATTGAAAGTGCTTTCGTATTGATGGTAGATGATGGTAAGGAGGTGGCCGAGGAACTTGCTGATTCTTTATTATTACGACTTAAACCAAAAATTGAAAGTATAGATTTGCGTTTTGTTGTAGAAGCTGTTGATGAAGTGGAAGTTGCGGCACTTTCCGATGAATCTTCACTACATTTGCTTGCGGTACTCGATTGCATTTGTGTAGTATGTTTGCTGCTTCCCAATGAAGGTTTTTTTGTTTTGCTCTCAATTTCGTAAGTTATGAATTTTTTAGGTGATTGAAATGTAACTCTTCGTAGGGTGGGAAAAGCTTTAGCGGCTGGCAAAGCAGCCATATTTAATTTAGCCACTGTAGGCTGATGTAAAAGAGTAGTATCACTGAGTTCTATGGTGCAATAGGTTTCATCATGCTTGGTAGGTTTCCTAGGTGGTATGGGTGGTGGCAAATTCGGTACATTGAGCTTTTCATTTTTACTACTTGGTATTATGTGGAAACTAGTTTTTCTACTACACTCCACATTAAACAACTGACATTTTGAAACTAAACTTTGCTCGAAGGCTATCAAACGTTTTTCTTTTTCATTCAATTGCTGCTCACGTGCATTTAGATTTTCTTCACGCTGTCTTAGTAGCGATTCTTGCGCTCTTATGGCCTGCAGTCTTTTTTGGAGTATATTATCAAATACATGCCGTGTTACTTCATCTGGTTGAACTAGTTTATCAAAATGAGAGCCTTCATTTTTTCTATCATCTTGTTTAATGACGAAGTCCTCACAAGTGGCATCTTTTGTACCATATTCATCGCGCCTGCTACTCTCATATAACTCTGGATCAGAAACTTGTAGTTTTGAGTTAAGAGGAAATATATTACGTTTGGCAGAGCAAAAAAGCTCAGCTTTTAAGTCAGGTGTAAATACTCCAGTAATACTTAAACGTCTTTGGCCATAGCCTTCATTGAAACTATTTTGTTCGGAAAACAAAGTACTTGAAAAGTCTCGCAACGGGCTGCATTTCAAGCTTCTGCGGCCATCGGTTTCTACATAAAAATCTTGATGTTGTACTTCAATATCCACTAAAACAGGAAAATCCTTGCCCAAATCATTGATATTACGCACAAGTAGGGGATGTCGTGATATCATTTCTATACTATGTCTTTTTTCATTTTCTACTTCCAGCATATACGATATTATTTCTTGTAAATCTTTTGAGTATATGTCAGGTACGCTGCTGAATTTTCCAATTGATATATTCGCCGATAGCTGGTTGAATTCTTTGCCATTAAAGGGTGGCCGCAACGAGCACATTTCATATATCAAGCAACCTACTGCCCAAACATCAGACTTGCGATCATATTTGGAACCCTTAATAATTTCAGGACTCATATAGAATGGTGTACCAACAAACGTTTCGGCAAATATTTCATTACGTCTTAGCATACGAGCTAAACCAAAATCTCCTAGCTTGGCATTACCTTCCACATCTAAGAAGATATTAGCTGGCTTGATATCACGATGTAGAATGGTACCTTTTTTAATTTTATTGTGGCACACTTGTAGTGCTCGACAGACTTGAAAAAGCACTCGCCATATGTAACGTTCCTCGAAGCGTTTATTTTCTACCTTAGCTTTAGCTATTAACCGTGCTAAATCTCCTCCTTCACAACATTCCATTACTATAAATATAGATTTGGCTTCATAGTTAACTAAGTGGTGAAAATATTGCACAATATTAGGATGCTGTAGTTCTCGTAAAACTCTTATTTCGGATACCAAAGATTCCTTCTGGGACTCACTTAGCTCATCGTAGTCCATGCCTTTCCAGGCATAAATCTGGCCATTTTCTTTATCTCGTACTTTAAAACAAGTACCAAATGCACCACTTCCAATAACCGAAACTACCTCATAATCTTGTAATGTTTTTTTCGAAAAATTCAAACTTGTTTCTGCAGCTTCTCTTGAGGGAGTTGTTTTACTTTCTTGTGTACTCATGATGCAGTAGGTGCATTTAATTTTGTTATCGCGTTAACTTCAGGAACCCCGCTCACGAAATGATCACTAACAAATGCTAAAACCACAGAATATGGAGCTAAAACTAAACTGATTCCACAAGCACCATATTCAAGATAAAGAGCGTTTGAGTTTAGCTCAATTAAAGAGAAAAAATCTTTATCTACCAGCAGTATTGCCAGGTACCGTTTTTTTCTTCCCCCCAAAAAAATTTTAAAACCTAAATTTAGCCTATTTTGAGAATAAAACCCCTATATGTAAAATTTTACATAATAGTTGAATTTCTACCAAATTAACTTGAATCAGTTTCAACATACGTACTAATATACTTATCTGAATACAGAAAACACCCTTAGAGTAGAAATACAACCTCACGGTTGCGGCTGCGTTTCTTTTTTTATATGAATATTTGACAACTTGAAACTTTAAAGAAAACCACAAGAAAATAGAAGGTATTTTAATTTCGTGATATGGGATACGTTTTTTAAGCCACTGGACGAGATTTAAAAACAACTTTCAAATGATATCCAATAGTATACAAAAAAAAGAAAGTTTTTTTAGACATGGACCAGCTCACGAACAGTTAATACTCTACCCGATATATGTTAGGAAACGTCACAAAACAAACCAAACTATTATACTAGAGACCAAAAAATAATCTTTCTTATATGTTATAAAAATATTTTATCGTACATCCGATAAAAGCTCTTGAGAACTCGTAGTTTTAATGGAATATATTCACATATCATATATATATATATATATATATATATATATATATATATATATATATATATATATATATATATATATATATATATATATATATATATATATATATATATATATATATATATATATATATATATATATATATATATATATATATATATATATATATATATATATATATATATATATATATATATATATATATATATATATATATATATATATATATATATATATATATATATATATATATATATATATAAAATAATATGATTTTATAAAATCTGCAATATAAGGACGAAAATCTGCATATCTCGCATAGTTAATTTTATAGTGAAAAATCAGCAAAATGCAGATAAATCTGCAACAGTGCCAGTACATAACTTTTTCTTAAACACTACATAACAGCGATACTAAAAGGAGGATAAAAATCAGTTTAAAAATATGTATTCATTTATTGCAATATTTTACATTAAAATCTTAAAAAATAGAAATAAATTTGTATAATGTGAAAGCAAATTTAGCCTTTTTGAGGCTAAATTAAATATAAAAAGGCTAAAAAATCCACGCTAAAAGCTAATACCTACGTTAATTTCGATGCTAAAGCCCTTATGACACTTGCTTTTTTTGTCTTTTTATAATTTTGGAAAACAGTACATATATATTGTAATATAAAATTTTATCAAGAGCGAAGAGTTCGGCTATATTAAAAAAATTCCAAAACGTTAGAATTTTTATATGTGCTATTGATAAAAAAAAGTCTAAACTGTGAAGAAAAATCTAAAAATTTTAAGCTTAAAATTGACATCTCGAGCTTAAAGCGTTACAGTGCTGTCGATTCATTAGTTTTAAGCCCAAATATAGCGATTTAAGCGCTAATTTGTCCAAATTAGCTATTTTTGCGTAATAAAAAGTGGCAGCATTGAAATTAAACAACAAAAAAGTAGTAATCAAAAACATATATTTCGTATATTCTTCTCTTTCTTATATTCCCATTTCACCTTTTCAATCTTAGATTAATACAAGACGGAAAAAAGTGTCATAAGGGCTTAATATAGGCCTCGAAAATGCTAAATCTAGCCTCAAAAAGGATAAACTGGCAACGCTGGTGTTCACAACCACAACATTGTTGTTAGTGTCAAGTTCCTAATATTCTGAGAATCTAAGGGTCTTATTTTGATGAATTTTGTATGAAAAAAACAAATTACAAACACAAAACATATTGAAAAATTTTCAACGATTAGCGTTGCGTTTTACAAAAATAAGTGCCTAAATTCAGGTACAAACGAGAATTTTTACACTTCATAAAAATCTTTACTTGTGTAGGTATATGCTAACATTGAACAGGTTTAGAACTGCAAGAAAACCAAGAAAGTCCTTGATTTAGTACTAACAAATTATTATGTATGTATGTAAATATGTAGTTTTAGTATTGTATTAACAACTACATCCATGCACATGAAATTTGGTAGATTTTATATTTTTCTTATATATGTACATATTAGTGATGTTACGAATATCAATTTTTAATACTCGCGAATACGAATATCTGAAACAATATTCGCATAATTCGAATACTCAATCTAAATAGTTAGTACCACTTAATATTTAAAATTTAATTGAAAAAAATCTACCCTTTGCGTCAATAACAATAAATTGAGAAAAACTGTCACAATACTATAGGTATTTAACATTATTATGATATTCTGATGACGGAATTTGAAATGATTAACTTTGCACCAGAATGCCACTTTTTTAAATTTTTGGTGGAAAGTAAATAAGGAAAAATACGAGCTTCTTTTACCTATACCCAAGCAATATTTAGTGTCACCAGCGGCGAGTGTTCCGAGCAAGCAAATGTTTAGTGATGCGGAGCTTATTTACACACCGCGCAATAAGCTCGATGTAG
Source organism: Panzeria rudis (assembly GCA_956483635.1). Taxonomy (NCBI): domain Eukaryota; kingdom Metazoa; phylum Arthropoda; class Insecta; order Diptera; family Tachinidae; genus Panzeria; species Panzeria rudis. The sequence continues at coordinate 89,640,697 of OY101448.1, read as the reverse complement.
AAAAGACATCAAAACTTTTATTTTTGAAGTTCAACATTCCTCTACTTAGCTTTGAGTATTACTTTAACATGATTAATAAATTAATTTAATAGGACTTAACTTTTTAAATACCATAAATATAAATTAATATTTTGTTTAATTTTCAGTATTTTTATGTATTATTTTTTGGAACGTATTCACAAAATATTCATGAAATATTCGCTTGAATTTGGCGAATACGAATATTTTGAAAGAGGCGAATATTCGGCGATTCGAATACTAATAACGAATATTCATAACATCACTAGTATGTATGCATATATTAGGCAGATAACTTTTTAAAATTTTGCAAATGGGAAAAATTGCATAGCATATTCGAATTGAGCATAAAAAATAAGAAAACAATGGTAATTTTTATTTCGCAATTGCAAAAAAGTTTGCCGCGGAACATTTTTGAACCCAAATCATCAAAGAACGCGGTATTTGTTATTTGTACAATATAAATTCGTGAAAAGGTTTGAAAACCGCAGCGATCAGAGAAGTATATAAAATATCGCCATGACTGTAATAACATATAAAAATGCGACAAAACCACTTCCACCGCGAAAAAAAACTCGGAAAACACAACTTATGAACTGATATACAAAAAAACATGTTTCATCTTTTAAATAACAATATGTGGAATATACAAACTTTAATGCATAAATCCGTTTTCAGTTTTTCCCTATCACGTACAGAGTTTTTAATGGGCATGACTAAGATTTTCAATATGTACATCAGTATATATATATATATATATATATATATATATATATATATATATATATATATATATATATATATATATATATATATATATATATATATATATATATATATATATATATATATATATATATATATATATATATATATATATATATATATATATATATATATATATATATATATATATATATATATATATATATATATATATATATATATATATATATATATATATATATATATATATATATATATATATATATATATATATATATATGTCTTTTATTTATTTATATACGTATAATATATTATTTAATATTACAGTATATGGGCATCAGTATAGTTTACCCTAACTTGAGAAGAGTTTATCCAATTTCAATAAATAAAAAATGCAGAATAAAATTACCTTTCAGTCATTTATTTCTAATTCTTTTTAATTTCCATCTGCTTCGGAGTTATTCAGAAATTAGCGGCGAAAAATGCGTTTTTCATGCAAAGTGAATTTTTTTTTCAATTAAGTTATGAGTTTTAGTCGAACTGTATGTATGTATATGGGTTTATATCCAAAGAAATTTAATTATTTTGGCTTGAGCTCGGCTTTAATTAAATTTTTCAATTAAATTATATTTTTATTTATAGATAAATGTGAAGCATGTAGACAAAGAAAAATTTGACTGCACGGAGGGTTGAACTGACAAGTTTCGATAGCTCCCGCTAATATCTTCAGAGTTCTCTTCCGCTTAGACCACTCGACCAAAGAAATTTTTTTTCGTTTTCAAAAAGTCATGAAAAAATGAAGAGGGAAGCTTTGTAGGTATGTTAGGAATATATAAGCCTTAAACCATTAAAATCGAAAGTAAATGTCGATTTTATTCGCAATTTGTTGAGGGAACTAATACACACACAAATTTAAAATTTTCCTTTGTATGAAAATTGTGATTTTTATGACCACCTTCACTTAATTGCGAATAAAATCAACATTTGCCATCGATTTTCATGATTTAAGGCTTATTTTATTTCTAGTTATCCTACCTGTCAGACTAATGATAACAATTTAAAGTTTTTGCAGTTTTAATTTCTTTTATGAGTTTTTGTAAACGAAAATTTTTTATTTTTTATTATTATTATTAGTATTAAAAATACTTTTACAATATTCATCTGTACATGATTTAAACTTCCTGTCATTAGAAATCAACACTAAATCTTACAAAATTAATACATTTTTTTCTAAATACATTCTCGTTATTTTCATTTTTCATATTATTTGGTAGTGTATTATACAGTTGTAAGCCCTTGTAAAACAGTGATCTCTGCATCTGCGTTAACATAGCCCTGTTTAATCGAAAATCGTTCACATTTCTTAGTCCGTACGGTTGGCTTTCTCCTACATATCTTATTTGTTCACAAAGGTATTTGGGTGCGTCGCCTTGTTTCATCTTTTTAATAAATCTTAGCGTATTGAATTTAAGTCTCTGTTTCACATTTAACCATTTCAGGATATTCAGCATTGTATTTATTTCAGTATATCTATCACATTTTAATATTATTCTCATAGCTTTATTTTGAAGTTTCTGCATTCTTGCTAATTGGAGTGTGTTGCTACATGTATATAAAATAGTAGACCCGTACTCAAAGTGTGGTTTTATTATGGTATTATATATATTTATCGCTGTAGTTTTTGATATTTTGTTTCTGATTCTTCCAAGAAAGCTGATTTTTTTACCGATTTTTTTGCATATGTGCTCAATGTGTTCATTAAATTTTAGTTTCTTATCAATTATAAACCCGAGATATTTTATATGCTCGACTTTTTCAATTACCGAGTTATTTATTTCAAATGTTTCGTTCGAATTGATGTTAATTTCTATTATCTTCGTTTTGTTTTCATTAAGTTTAAGTTCATTCATTTTTAACCAATTATTTATTTTATCTATATTATAAGTTATAATTTCTCGACATTCTTCTTCCTTGTCTGCAATGGTATATATTAAGGTATCATCTGCGTATAGAACTATGTTACATCTTTCTAATATATTTGGCAAGTCATTAATATAAATAATAAAAAGCAGCGCGCCTAGTATTGAGCCTTGTGGAACTCCAAAGTCATTCATTACTTCCTCCGATACTGAATTATTTACCTTAGTTGTCTGTGTTCTGTTGTCCATATACGATTTGAACCAATTCAGCTCTTTTGCTCTTATTCCATACATATATAGCTTTTCTAGCATTATTTCCCTATCAATGGTTTCAAATGCTCTTTTGAAATCAAGAAAAATCGCAATCAATTTCTTATCATTTCCTATCTCTTTCCATTTACTAATGACATAGTTAACGGTCGTTTCACATGAGTGTTTTTTACGGAATCCTGATTGATATTTGGATAGTATATTATGTTCCTCTATATATGTCTCCAATTGTATTTTTACAACTGTTTCCAGTATCTTTTCACAAGTCTTTAAGGTGTTAATAGGCCGATATTCTTCGCATTTCTTTGTGTTTGCAATTTTTCTAATTGGCGTTACCATTGTTTTTTCCAATTGTCCGGAAAACAGCCAGTCTGCAATGATGTATTTACTATTTTTAATAATACGCTACCAATTGCGTTCCAGTTGTCCAATATAATCTTATTTGATATTTTATCGTAATCAGTTTTATTTTTCATTTGTTTCACTAGGTTATATAGTTCTAAACTATTTATTATACGAAATGTAAAAAAATCAGTTACATTGCATGTTATTTTGTTTACATATTGCACATTGTCTATCGATTCCCGTATATTACTAATGCTGCGTATAAAATAAGAGTTAAATTTATTAGCGATATTATAACAATCAGTGTATTCTACATTATCAAATACCACTGATTTGATCATACTTTTGTTATCATGAAGTACTAGGTTTTTGATTTCCTTCCACATTTGTTTCTGGTCCCTTGAGTTACTAATTTTGTTGTTTATATAATTATTTTTACTGTTTTCAATTTGTTGTTTGTATTTATTTCTAATTATTTTATATTCTGCCCATTTTTGATTACTGTTTTCTCTTTTAGCTTGCAAATATCTCATTATTTTTTCTCTTTTCATCAACCGTAGTTCATCAGTAAACCAATTGTAAACATTTTTATTCTCACGAATCTGTTTTTTAAACGTACATTTTTTTGCAGTATTTTTCAAGCTTTCATCAAAAAGTTCAACATTTTCATTTATATCTCTGGCGCTATCGTATTTTAAGTTATTAGATAATTCACTATTAAAAATTTCTTTATTATATTTAAATATTTCGATTATTTTTCTTTCATTTTGTAGATCTTTATTCACATTTGGGACAGTTATATTCATTATTTCATGGTCTGAGATCTTATTTTTTTCATTATTATTTACTAACGTATTAAAGTTATTCGATATTACGTAGTCTATTATTGTTTTTGAATTTTCTGTTAGACGCGTGCATTCATTTACTAATTGCTTTAGACCGTTGTCATGGAGGAGACTCTTATTCTATTTTTATACGTATAATTTTTCATCCAGTCTATATTAAAATCACCCGTTATTAAAATATCACAGTTGTTTAAGTAATTATCACATATTTCATCAATTATTTCTTCAAATGCAGTACAAAATACAGATTCGCTATGACTAGGTGATCTATAAATTACACCAATTATAAAGCTATAGTTTCCAAATGTGGCTCTGCAAAATAAAATCCAGTACTTCATATTATCCACCTTTTCAATTAATTTAATAATATTCCAATGACTCCTACAATATATTGTGACACCTCCAGTTCTAGAGGTTGTAGATAGCACATTGATATATTTGTATCCTTGCAATTGTAATTCTGATTCCTCAATTTCTTCAGTTATATGAGTTTCCGATAAAATGAAAAACTCAGGTCCTTCTTCTGCTACAATAATTTCAAGTTGGTTATAGTTATTAATAAGCCCTTGTATATTTGTATACATTATGCGAAACTCCTTTAATTGTTATGCTAGTAGGCCAATATTTCTCATTTTGTTTTTTATTTTGTTTTGATACAGCGGACATTCTCTATCATTTGTAAAGTGATTTTCGTCCAACCCCATGTTTTGTTTGTTGTTTACTTTTACGCAATTGATACATTTCATTATTCGGTTTTCACAATCTTTAGTTCTATGCTGTCCGTGGCATTTTAAACATATTTCCTGGTTCTTAAATTCCCTTGCTAGATGATTGTATCCTCTACATTTTAAACATTGTGTGATTTCTGTTCCATCATGTACTCTGCATTTTTCCCAACCAATATTTACTCTTCCTTCTTCTATAATTTTGTTATATGATTCGCTATCAACTTTTAATTTTACAGTATATACTATTTTATTATTCCTTTTTACTTTATATTTTTCGATAAATTTAAAATTAGAGTTTGCCAAATTATAATTTTGTTTTTTTATTTTCTCTATAATTTCATTTTCATTATATTCAAAAGTCATGCCTGTAATTTTTATTTTGTACTCTGATGTATTAGGAACCTTGATTTCATACTGTTCCGATATTTTATCTTGAATCGTGCACTTAATTTTTTCCCGTTCTTCGCCATTTTCACTCTGTATCACTATTGTTCCGTTTCTCTTACTTATAACGTTTGTTATTTTTAAATCAACTGGATTAATTTTATTTAAATCTTCTTTTGTTTTAACCGCCGATTGCTTTTCCCTTGGTTTTACAATTAGGGGTACTTGTTTGCTCGTACATGGCAACTCTTTGTTTCTAGCTGCTTCAGCATATGTTGTTTTTGTACTAGACTCATTTATCACTTTTTTGATCACTTTACACATATTTTCATTTTTTCTTCTATTGTTTGATCAAAGACTATGGATTTATAATCTATTGTCTTTGGTTTGATGCAGTTTTTGTTGTTGTTTTCAATTTCGTTTACATTACCAACTAATTTTTTAACGTCTTCAACATTTTTTTCACAAGATTTTTGTAACTTAATCATTTTATTAATTCTTTCTTCATACCGTGTCTCAATAGCTTCTAATAATTTTTTAATTTCGGTTTCATTTTGTTTTAGTGATGTTTTAAATTCATGTTTATAGTCTATTAGGTGTTGTTTATTTTCGAGAACTCCATCTTGAATTTCTTTTATTACTAAATCAATGTTTTGTATATATTGCATGCAATCATCACAAATATACCTTATAAATCTATTTTCGTCCATAATTTTCGCCGAATATTGGTCTATTCCCGCACATTTTTTTGTGATATGGAATATTTTGCCACACACTCCATTGCAACTTATTCCACTTTCACCCCTTATTGCTGATCTGCATTTATTGCATTCAGCCATATTATTGTTTTTAATCCACGAATAATTAGTTTTATTGTTTTTTTAAATTAATTTTGCAAAAAAAAATTTTGCCGATAATTTCTGAAGAACTCCAAAGCAGTTGGAAATATAAAAAATTAGTATGCATGATTGGCTTATTTATTCATATCGAATAATTCGTTATTGAGTTAGGGTGAAATATACTGACGTAGCTATTTGAAATATTAGTCATACTCATTAAAAAAAAACCTGTACATGATAGAAACAAATTTAAAAATTATTTGAATTTAGCCCAATAAGCTTTGTACTTCCCACAAAAATTTTTATCATCGAACATGATTGATAGTTTTAGCATTCAAAATCATCTTTCAAATGAATGCACTTCAATAAACTTTTATATTAAAAACGTTTGAAAATTATATATTAATTGATCCAAACAACTACAAAAAGTAAGGCATGATGTTTCAATAACTATTTATATATCGTCACAGAAAATGCAGAAAGTCCTATCTAACTTTTTAAAAGTTTTACAGAAGAAGCATAAAACTTGTTGAAATGAAAAATATATGGGCAATTCATGCAAAATTTCGCAATAAATATATAAATTTGTTGGTCCTTTTTTCATTATATTGTAAAATTGTACACTAATTGTCAATATATTTTTTTTCATTTAAACAGGTTTCATCCTTCTCCTGTAACACTTTTAATATGACCGATGGGGCTTTTTGCATTTTTTTTGACGATATACATATAAACAGTATAAAAAATTATAATTTGCGAGAAAAAATATCATCATTTGGGGAAAAAATAACCATATCATATTTTGGTTAAAAAATCATCAAAAATATGACAAAATCAGCATTCTTGCAACGCTGCAGCTGATGTCAGATACCTTGTCAGACGAAAATAGAACACGCTCTAATTGAAAATTTTTCATCTGACTTTGCTTCTGTAAATGTCATCTGACAATGTTTCATATGTTTCACACGGCATGTATCACTTTTGCAGTGGGAAATTTGACAAGTCAGATGTAAAATACATGTCGTCTAAAGTCAGCATTAGCTGCTTTAGCTTGAATCATTATATTGCGTACTGTACACACAAGCAGAAACGATATCTACAAGGCGAATTGATACCAGGTGGCCCTATTAGTAAAAATGAGCATCAGCTGACTTTACCAAAGTGTCAAACTCTATGTAAAAAAAAACTAAACAACAACTTTTTATATATGCATTTAACATGACAGATTGGTAAAGTCCAGTTGTTGTTGCACTAATAAGGCCACTTGGTATTAATACGCTTTGGATATCTATTTTTTTAGTGTTTCTGTATATTTACATAAACCGCACACAACACATAACCAGAGTGACCGTTTTGCGACTAAAGTGGCAATTTGCCACTTTTTCAACTGCCTTGCCACTTTTAGTGCCCCTTTTTTAAAATGACCTAAATCTGCCACCTTTTGTAATATTATGCCCCTTTTTATGAAATGATGCTTCTTGTTTTAATATAAACTTTTTATGGCACTAAACTGTTTTTATAAAAAAAATCTCAAGACAAAAATTTGTTTTTGAGTCTATCATGTAAAGTCTTATGACATAAACTATTTTGAAATAGTTTAAGAGTTTAGATCTATATATATTCATTATTGTATTAAAATTATTAAAAATAACACCCTGATTCACTAACACGAACAAGAACGTCTTGTTAAAAATTTTTATGAAAATCACGCAGCTTTAAATATTTTTAAAATTATTTTCATGCAGATTTTGGTGCCATGTCACAATATCCAGTGATATAATGTCCAAAGACATTATGTCACTGCTAAAAATGGCATTGTGACACATTTAATAGTGCCATGGACTTTATGACATTATTATTATAACCATTATGACACTTTGAAATGTGTCATAATGTCCACACTTTTAAAAATGAAAACAAATTCAAATATATGTACATGTTTTTGACGTTTTTGAAAGTTGAATTTTACTTCTGCAATCGGTGACAAGTAATAAAAGATCAATTGACGTTATTGCATTTTAAAAAGTGAAATAACATCAAGATCAATTTGCAAATAGCGTCAACAATGCTTAAAATATGTCCAATCGACATCGTCGATTCAAAGAAATATTTGGAAATTAATTAAAATTGTTAAGACATTTTATTTTACTACAAAATATTCTTTGCGTAGCTGGCCGGGCTTAAGTATTTTTTCTTCTTGGTATATTGAAAAGCGGCCTTCGGCCGGTCTTAACGATTTTCTCCTCTCAGTATACTCAGCGGCTTCGCCGACCGAAGGCCGGCTATGCAAAAATCTTTACTCAGCGAAACTGCTTTTCGATATACTTTACTAATGTGCTGTTTCCATATGCAAACAAGCGACTTGAGTAAAAAATTTTTTATGGAAATTGCTAAAAAAAATGTGAGTGCCTTTCACATAAATTTTATACAAACAAGGCTTGTTTGCATTGTTTGTGTAAAATTTATATAAAAAGCAGTCAGCTTTTGAGCGAAAAAACATCAAAATTGATTCTTTTTATTTCAAAAGCATTATATGCCCTAGAAATTCATTAAATATTAGAATTCGGTTCAATTATTCCCTTTTAAAAAAAGTTGCCCCTTTTTTTAAGAATCCCCTTTTTGGTGCCACTTTTTTCCTTAAAATCCCCTTTTTGTGCCACTTTTAAAAAATTTTCAACGGTCACCCTGCACATAACGATTTTTTGACGCAAGTCACAAACTTTACGTAGCGTTCTGTCTTTCGTCCCAAAACAGTACAAATGTAGTGGTTGTGTGCTATCACAAAATACACAGAAGTGACACGAACCGAAATATGTTTCTGATCGCTTACACAGTGCCCTTAAATTTCATTTTCTTTTGCAGCGCCTTTCTACACGAATTAATTTTGTAATGAATAAAACTAATTAAATATGCATATATTTCCACAACTCACATTAAAAATAGTATTTATTAATTAATTACAGTTAATTTTCATTCATCTTTTACATGTGATCTTTATAATTACTGCAAGATCTCACAAATAATAAATCATGTGTATGTGTGTGTAAGAACACGCTGTATGAAAACCTTGCAGCTAAATGTACCACTAGATACGTTTTGTGACAGTTATATTACTAGTTGTAACGTTACTAGTCACCAAAGGACTGTTATTTTACTAGTTGTAATGAGGCTTGTAACGATACTAGTCAAACAACAACGTTTTTGCGCAGTCATACAACTAGTTGTAATGATACTAGTAATTGGAACTATTTTTTAAAAATTGACATATATTCAGGTGTAAATACATAAAACAAAATTTTAGCTCTAAATATAATAAGTAGAAAGTGGCTCAGTGGATAGAATATATGCCTTAAAATATGAGGACCGTGTGTTCATACCCCGGTTGAGCCAAACGTTTTTTTAATATTTAAAAAACTATAAAAAGAGAAATCAGTAAACGCACTCATTTTTAATGACTAGGATTTCAACTAGCACACAACAATGTACAAATGAACTAGTTGGGCTACTATGACAACCTAATGTTAAAATCAATAGTTCGATATATGGAAAAAGGACAGTTAGGTAACTAGTATGAATAAAAAAGCAACTACAGTAGTTTTCCGATTTAACGAACCATCGGTTTAACGAATTCGGGATTTAACGAACTCATACAAATTTTGAATTGAGTACTTTATATTATGAACACCGTAACTTTGTACCGTAATTTTGTACTCGATATAACGAACAAATACAAAATTAGAGTCTTAAGTATAGAATGAGATGCAAATACAAAGATTTCCGCAAACAATATGCAAAAGCATAAGACATATAGAGGAAGGGGATCCCCCAACGATGTTCTGGCTGCGTTTTCTGTGTTTACTTTTGGAGTTTTTAGCATTCTTGTACGATCGTTTGTCGTGTAAACATTAGAAAACATGGGAAGCAGAAAAAGATTGTTATTAAAAGAAAAATTAAGTATTTGGATGACTATAAAAAAGGTGAATGCGTGAGTGCACTGTGTGCCAAATCCACTATATCCAAAATTTTAAAATCAAAGGAAAATCTGTTAAAAAATGCGGAGATGACAGGTTTTGGTTCAAAAAACAGAAAAGCAATTAATGATGGAGAATTTCCAAAAATAGAAACAAGGCTTTTTTCGCGGTTCCAAACGCAACGGAAAAGCCATATACAAGTGACTGGCGCTATTTTGCAACACAAAGCCAAAGAGTTCCACAAACGATATTACAATGGCAGTTTTAATGCAAGCCATGGCTGGCTGACGCGTTTTAAAAAAGGTATGCTTAAACTTAGTGGAGAAAAACTCTCGTCTAGCGCCGACTATGTGGAACCTTTTAAAAGCCAACTTCGCCAAATTATAAGTGAACAAAATTTGAGCAAGCATGCAATATTAATGCGGATGAGATAGGTCTATTTTGGAAGATGTTGCCTGAAAAAACTTACGTTCAATCTGGCGAGAAAAGTGCTCCTAGAAGAAAGCTGTCAAAAAAGAGTAACTCTTCTATTATGTTGCAATGCGAGTGGCACGAAACAAATCAAACCTCTTCTAATTGGAAAAGCCTCGCTCTTTCCGTAATAAGACTTTAGCTTTGGATTATAGGCATTCCAAAAATGCATGGATGACAGCGTCAATATTGAAAAGCTGGTTTTTCGACAATTTTGCGGCTCAGGTTTGTAATGCGTATTAAATTATTCTTCTTCAGTGACTGTATCATATCCAACTTTTAAGGTGGAATCATATCTTGATAGGATCAATTTGCCGAGGAATGCTGTCTTGTTATTAGATAACGCACCTTGTCACCCCCCAGCAGAAGAGCTAATTAAAGAGACACGTGATGGTAAAATTTGGGTACTTTATATGCCACCCAACGTTACACTACTGATTCAGCCAATGGATCAAAATGCAATACGCTTATTAAAGTTGTACTACAAAAATAGTCTAGTATCTAGACTGTTTTCAATGAATGAGATCCTTTTTGAAGAAATTTACTTTATATGAAGCCATGTCATTGATGGCTTTAGCGTGGAAATCTGTATCCGAAAGTGCACTAGCAAAATGTTGGAATAATCTTTTAAAACAAAGAGAAAATTTTGACGAAGATTGCGATCTTCCTTTGTCTATTTTATTACGCCAGGATGAACAACTGATTGGTGTTTTTCATGGATTGCAGTTGCTCAATTCAGCGTTTCCAAGTGTAAGTAGAATCAGTTTTTGTCTTTAAGGACATTAGGTTCAGTATAATAATGATTCGTACTTTTCTTTTTTTTAGAATGATCTTTCATACGATGATATGAATAGATGGCTTGATGAAACTGATTGTGTAAATCTAGAGTATGTTGAAATTGCCGATGACGATGTGGAGAGTGATGCAAATGGCGAAGATAACATTCCTTCGGAAGAAGAATCCAGAATTAAGCACGACGATGTTGTGAAATATTTTGAAATTTGTATAAAACAACATAGATGCCACAAAATCACTAATGCTGAGAGAACTTCAAGAAGAGGCGATACAAAAAATACTACAAGTTCCTAAAATACAAACAAAAATTAAAAATTTTTTCCGTTAAAGCCATTTAAAATAGATTTGTATTAGTAGTAGTTCTCAAAAAAATAAGCTTGAAAAATTATTATTTATTTGTTAGATTAAGGGCCATTATTACAACTCAGCAGTAAAGGGGAAGATAGTTACTGGCATGATTAGCAGAAGTGATCGGTAAACTGACCTGCAACAATTTTTCATTATTACAATTTGCCTGTAAAATATAAATTATCTTTTTCAAAGTATGGCTATACCAGAGTACAAGTGGCAACGTCATACATGTGTATTTACAAAGGCACAGATAACAGGTACATACAAGTATACAACAAGTATACATTTGTTGTAGAAACTACAATACAGTTCTCAAAAAATGTTGAAAGTTTGGAGGAATTATCCGCGCAGGTAGCTCTATAATAAAATGTCCAGTACCGTAAAAAAGTGAAGCTCCAGATAGTGACGAAATTGTGATAATTTCATCACTCCACTAACTTTTCCGAGTAAGGTCATGTGCTCTAGTGAGTTCACCTGTTAGATACGTCTTGGTGTTTACTTGATAAAGAAGCAAGTATGGCAGCCTATGAATTTGTGTGCCGATAAAAGTTAGCAGAAGAATGAACTTCCCAGTAAGTTATCATACACTTTTAGGTTAAATTAAAGTTGTAATAATGAAAAACTGTTTATCCGTGTGATAAAATGCTAATTATAACTAAAGCCGAGTTGTAATAATGGCCCTAAAAATTAACTTTTTGTTTAGTTATTCTTTGTTAACACGATTCTGGTGCAAGATCTCAATACAAATTCATATGAATTGCATTTATTTTATTTATTACTCTGTTTATAATTAAAATAATAATAAAGGCATTCTCCAAAAATTTTAGAGTTGTTATTTCCATAGTTTTTGAGTAAACAAACTTTGTCATAAATAGTACTCGGTTTAGCGCATTTTTCAATTTAACGAACAGAGCTGACATTATATAGTTCGTTCAATCGAAAAACAACTGTATTATATTTCAAAGAACGTACTAGTCATTTTGCCTGCAGGGTATGTACGTAGGTACCCTGCAGACAAAATAACTAGTACGCAGTTAGAACTATACTAGTTGCTTTTTACTTCAGACTAGTTGCCCATCTGTACTTTTTCATATATCGAACTATCGATTTCAACATTAGGTTGTCATAGGAGCCAAACTAATTCATTTGCTTACAGTTATATCCCAGTTGGAATCCTGGTTGTTGTAAACTAGGCTCTTACTAGTTTGTCTGTTTAGATTTTTTAACTCATAAAAAAACTTTGGCTCAACCGGGATACGAACATACATTCCTCATATTTCAAGGGAAGTACTCCATCCACTGTACAGCTATGGCTGCTATAGGAAAATAAAATAAAATTAAAAATTAAATGGGGAATAGAAAAATAATGTAATTAATCAGATCTTTTTGGTGTTCCATTTTCTCAATAGGATTGCCATTTTAGTTCCGGGAACTCTGATTTTTTTGTGGTGATGCATCTTGATGAAATACATCTTAATTTATAAATAAAATAAAAGTAGAAAACCCTTTTAAAAAACAAACTTTTATTTCAATGCCCTACAAAAAAAAAACAAATAAACTTTTACTTTAAAACTTTTACTATCAACTTGTAACGTTATTATACAATTTATATGATATAGAAGCTTTTCACGAGATTTAAGTACTCGTATTTACTTAGTTTAAAAATTTTAATAGTTGAAATCAAGCACATCTAGTTATTTAATTTAGTCATTTATCTGGTAATATTTTTGTTTTCGGTTATATTAAAGGGCACTATACATTGGTCAAATTCACATCAAGTATTATGGTGGCATCAATGAACATTTTTTGTATGTGTGACACCGACGATGCTTGATGGAAAATCAAAAAATTTTGGTTTTTGGCATGCATGACGGGAAAATTGATGAATGTATTGCTTTTACTCTTCAAGCACGTACACACTTTTAACAAAATTTCAAACAGAACAGATGCTAAAGTTGTCGGATGCGAAAAATGTTTTGGTGGTGATTGATAAAATAATAATAATTAATAATAATAATAATAAATTATAAAAATTAATGAAGTAAAAATTAAAAATGAATGATAATGATTGACAAATAATAATAAAAAAAATATTTTCTGCGTACAAATGCTACTAATTTTTCCTCCGCAACCAACATACCCAACAAAAATTTACTTACCAATTCACCAAAAAAGTAATCGGAAAAAATTTTAAACACTAATTACAATTTTACTAGAAAAAGTACTTATTTTTGCTCTTGATATCCAAAAACGAATCCATTGGGGCTTATCGTGGTTGGCGTTTTTCGACTTCAAATACGACAATTTGTAGTAGATTAAAGAAAATAAGCAACATTTTTCTTTAATCTAGTACAAAACACCTGATTTTCGCGACAAAATCACCAACCACGATAAGGGGGACTATACTTTTGATATATACATTAAAAAATAAGTACTTTACCTTTTATTGGAAAAATTCCTAAAGATAAGTAAACTTTTTAATACAATACAAAGAGATTGCTCTTAGCAGTGCGCGAAACTGGTATTTTAACTGCGTATTCCGAAAGTGGAATGTCCGTTTGCTCTTCTTCTGGATCCGCGACAAGTAGTAAGACCTCAATTAATGCGTGATTTTATTTAAAAAGATTTTTCATTTGAAATTTTTCTAGTACATAAATTTTATTTTAATTTTTGTTTGTCATGTTTGAAGTTGTTTGCTTTTACAATTTTTAAATTGGAAATAGAATTTAAAAGTGAATATAGCTGCAAAATAATGAGTGTAGGAAGTTGTTCAAATACGGATTATATAATAAGTTTTTGCTGGGTACATCACAATACAAAATTAAATTTAAAACAAATAAGAGTGCTATATTCGGCTGTGCCGAATCTTATATACCCTTCACAAAGTAATATAAAAGGTATATCTGTGGTCACAAGGTATAACAGTTAAGTCGAGTTAGGATAAGGTGTATTTATCATACAAAAAACATCGATCCATTCACAGTGAATTTTTTAAATTTATGTCCAATACCACAATACGTGTTCTATAGCTCAGAACATAAGCCTATACATGAACATATTTGTGCTGTTATTCTGCCGACATTATTTCTTATGTTCGGAAATAAATATTGCGCGTGGAGACGTGCAGTAATTCCTTGTGGGCACAGATCATTGTTGCCAAAACCTGATGAGGAAAAAATGCTAGAATTTTACTAAAATAATGTTAAAATATGCTAAAAATATGCCGAAAAAATGCTGAAAAACATTTTCTCAAAATTGCAAAGAAAAATCCTTTAAATTTGTCAGAACATTGTAATTATTATATTTTTTTATATTTTACAATCGCATTCAAAATAAAAGAAAATTTATTTCGTTTTTAACATAAAAAGTAGACAAAACACTGCAAAAAGTTTTTAAAATTCAATTAAAAAAACTGGTTGCTTAGGGTCAGGCCTTAATTGGTTAAAAAAGCAGAAACATGCGTGTTAAAAACGCCAGTGTGTCCTGGCCCTAAGTTAATAAAATATAACGCATTTTTTAAAAATATTTCTTAAGGTCCTGTGAATGTTTGTACAATGATCAGGGGTTTCATGTTTACAATTTTCATCTAAAATACAAGAAATAACGAAATTCTAGACATATCATAATATCCAGTCATCTTCAACTTCATTTTCATTATTATTTTTATAAGTGGTACCATTTCTACCAAAGTTGATGCAAGACACTGTTGCATTTTTTGGAAATATATACAATGTTGTTCTTATATTGGTGTTGTAAAGAAAAAGTGCCCCTATGTTCCCAGACCAGACGTTTAGGTAAATTTAAGGTTGAAGTTGATAACAATTTTAACTCCCATTAACATAAAGCTCAGTTATGTTGATTTTAGCTTTAAGTTTATTAACTTTCAGTTTGCCTAAACTCAAATTTTAACTGAAAGTTAAACATTTTCGTTAACAATAAAAAATATTGACTTTTGTGGTTACCTGCAATAAACTATTTTTGGGAAATTCAAAAAATTTTTAAATTTATATAAATAATATCATGGATCAACAGCATCTGAGTACGATTGCTGCACAAAGAAGTGCTGCATTCGCCTAGGAAGCTTTGAGTTTGTTATTATTCTTGAAAATTTATGTTAAATATTTACAAAATAACAAAAAATTATTTTATTTTAAAATGTCAATAATTTCTTCAGTTAAGCACTTAAGCTCAAGTTAAATTTAATTTAATATGTAAATCATGGTAGAATAATACAGGTAGTGGTGAAGCGTTAACGAACTTTTTTTTTTGAGTTCGACTCTGTCAAAAGTTGTTTATGTTATACCAACACACACCCACACTACTGAAAAAAAAACATGACGAAGTAAACACACACATGTGAACATATAGTTTTTTTTTCAAATTTTCTTTTGTGCTTTTTGACAAACTCGAACATAAACAACAATTAAAAAGCCGTGTTGTTTCTGCTGTTGTTGGTTTGTTGTAGCTTCGCTACTACCTGTAGTATAATTCTACCATGATGTAAATCAGCTTTGTGTTAATAAAATTTTATTACTCAAGATTTAAATTTTGAGTTTAGTGTTAACTGCAACTTAATATTTTTATTGATAACGGCACTAAGACCTATACTGAGCATTCTACTATCGATTTAAACTAGATTGATAAATGGGAATTATAAAAAATACGGAAAACTGTGAATTAGATTTTAGGAAAAGTTTGAAAAATGTATAAACTTTGAGCCTCAATATTGCAAAGCTTGAGATTTCCATACTAGAACTTCAAAATGATATAACTAAACAATATTTTGGAATTTTTGGTTATTACATACATATTTGTTAGCAATAATCACCCCTATCGCGAATGTTATGGGAATAAGTTGTTTGGGAGTAAACGTGTATTCCCATCCCCAACAAATTGGTATCGCAAATTTTTTGGGAGAAAAAAGTCTATTGTGAATATCATGGGAGTAACAATTTCTATTTTGAATTGTTTGTTTTGGTTTATAAATAGTTTGCGTGCTTATAAAAGAAAAGTCTATTTTGTGAAGAAAAGTGTTAATTTAAAATGAATAGTATTTATTTGCGTTTCCTGATTTTGGAAGAAGAAAATCAATCCACGGAACGATTGCAGCGAAGACATATACGCGATGAATCAGATCCGCTATCGTTAACGGAGACAAGGTAAAAGTCCTAAAGATTTAAATATGTTTGTCTCTAAATCAAATGTTTTTGACAGGTTTCAGGAATATTATAGAATTAACAAACATGCTTTCCAATTCCTACTGAACGTGTTGGAAGAAAACTTGCCTCCTAGAGGTAAAATGTTTCACCGTAGTGAAATTGGCTAGCACCTTAAGACTTTTGGCGGAAGGCAGCTACCAAAAGGGGGTGGGCAGACAAATCGATGTCGGCTTAGCACAATCTACATATAGTGAAGTGCTAGCAGAAGTATTAGTTACATTAGAAAGAGTTTTGTGCCCCCGGTGGATTGTGTGGCCATCTCTTGATGAAAAGAAAGAGATTTCACCATACTCTGGCTGCGCGGACATGGCTTCCACCTAGCAAGTACTTTGATCTTTATTAATACTCCTTCAATAAAATAAGTTTAATAAAGTTGGACATTTAAAAACAAATATGTAGCAACTTACATGTGTACTTCTTGTTCCCAATAACAATTTTTGTGAATTAATTTTGTAAAATAGTTGTTGGGAGTAAATAATCGCGATGCCATATTTTTTATGTTTGTGAACGCATTCACAAAAAATTTCTATGGGAACATTCACGATAGCAAATCATAAAATTTGGGAGTTTTGTCTTGGGAACGTTCATTCGCGATAGGGGTAAATGTGTACTTTTAGGAAATACCAAAAATGGATTTAGATTTTGGAAAGATAATGGATTTAGATTGTGGAACATCACATTTAAATATTTGTACATCCGGTAATAAGGTACAAATTAAGGTAAAACATAAAAATTCAAACGCAAAATATGCTAAAAAATGTTAAATAATTTTTGGAAAAATGCTGAAAAATATGCTATATGCTAAAAGCATTTTTTTCATGCTAGAAGAGTTCAAAAAATGCTAGATCTAGCATTAACCCTTTCGGGACGGCTTTCGAATTTGAATGTTATAATGAAGTTTGTGTATTCATTGATTTAATAGCATATCGTACAAGCATTCTGGTAAGGAAATGTAGCGCTCCAATATCGGGGAGGTCTTGGAGGGGCCGGTACACCGTTGTACCATTCGTCTTTTTAGGTGGTACAAATACATACCAACCGTCTTAAAAAAACAGATATTTGGTATATATAAAATAAAAACAATATTAGTAAAATCGAAAATAAAGCAATTCTTTTTTATTTGTATGAGATCTTATACAATCTTAAAAAAAACATCAATTCAAAATGATAAAACTGAAATAATAAATGACGATAAATTCAGGTATGTGCGGCTAAACGTATAAATCTATGAATGAAAAAATGCAAAACAGTTTTTGCATAGTGGAACATTGCACTGCGTGCATATCGTGTATGTTCGAGTTTGTTTTTTTTTTGGTGGCTGCAGCGGGCACAACGACGTCTTGTATTTCCCTGAATGGGAAGATGTAGTGATTGTTTGGGATTAGGTTGAGGACCTGGTCTCTGCGATCTTCGCACGGCTGTGGTTTCTAAACCTTCTTTTATCAATGTCTCGGCTAAGGTCACCAATAATTGCTTGAACGGTATTTTTTTCTGTTATAAAATACCCTTTTCCACCATTTGTCCGATTTTCTGTCAAAGTCGTAAAGGCCACTCATTTGATCTGCCAGATCAACACCTCCCATTATTTCGCGATAGAACTTTATTGCAGTAGGGCATGTCACTTGAATTCTTTCGCCTGTTTTTAATGTTTTTGACACATTCGTAATATCAGGTTTATGGCAGTTAGTAATTACCAAAACCTCCTTTGTGTCTTGCCATCTAATGCACAAGAGGCCTGAAGTAGTGCTTCTGAATTCAGATTCACCTCTTTCCATTTTGCGTTTAGTAAATTCAGGAAAATTTTTTCTGTTGCCCGTGATTGTGCCAACTGCTGAGAAAGGAATGGTGTTCAACAAATGCACAGATGAAAAAAACCGATCAAAACCTAGAGTTACATCAGGTTCTACAATTGAACTTGCAAGTTTCGTAACCACCCATTCACCAAGTGTCCCCAAGGAGGGATCTAAATCTTTTCCACTGTATATGTTGAAGTCATATGTGTACCCAGTAATAGAATCACATCGCAGCCACATTTTTATACCCCTTTTGATAGGTTTGAGAGGCATGTACTGCTTTAGTGTGCTGCGGCCTTTGAATTTTGTCATGGATTCGTCTATACTTTGGTAACAGCTATCTTGTCGACACTTTAGAAAAATTTTTTTCAAACATTCTACCAAGTCATCTATATAGTAAGTTTTGTTACAATTTGGCGGTTTTTCAGGGCTTGCGAAATACATCTTAGATGATATAAAGAGGAAACGATCACGTGAAATTGCTTCATAAATTGATCGATTGCCGAGAGATTTGTGAAGCGACCAATAGTCTTTTATACAGGGAAGACGATTGTAGGACATAATAAACATGCACCCTATAATCAGTTCTATTTCACCACTATTAGTTGCAGTTATTTTTACTTTTTTCTTTTTAGGTTGTGCATTTTGATATATTTGAATACGCTCGCTTGTGCACTGTGCTATATACATGTAAACTGATTTCGGTAAAAGTTTATGAAAAAGTTCAATAATACTTGATGTGCGTGGGATGTGTTCGGATATTTTGCAGCTGCGAGTCGTAGGTAAAGATATCTTTGGAATAAAATCTTGTTCAGGAGTATGCCACTCGAAATTAGTGTTATCTACTCGATTGTTGGTAGATATATCTTCAATTATCTCTTCGATAATATAATCTTCTGCACCGTCATCCGACGAACCTTCATCACTAGCACAGTCATCACTAGGGTTGTAGTTATCACTACTTGAAGCAGAAAAGTCTTCCAAACTATCAGTTTCAGTATCATCCTCCAGGAACTTTTGAATATCTTCAGGATTCATAATTTCTAGGTATAAGCTGTGAGAGTCCAGAAAACAATTTTTAGTACCCAGACGACAGCTGGTACACATATGTACCAGCTGTCGGACTGATGGTACATATATGTACCACCACTACAATTGTTCAGATAATTGGAAATAAAATGTAAAAATTTCTTACCTGTTCTAAATTATAAGTGAAACTCACTTCCTTTTGTTAAAATTTATTATTTTAATGTGTTATTTATGTATAATTATTGCAGAATCATGAAAAAAACGAGGAATAATTGCAACATGCGTCTGACTATGTCAGGAAAACTTATAAACTGAGCACGTGTTTGCAATGATATTTAAGAAATCCCGATTTCAAACAATAACAATCGTTTAGAAAACGGAATGGTACACTTTGAAACCAAAAAATGTTAATACTACAACTTTTAGAGATGTTTGAAGTTTACTGGTACATATGCGTACCACTCGTACCGAAAGGGTTAAATATGCTAAATTGGCAACACTGGCACATATACATGTACTTCCAATTATACACGAAATATCTATGCAATAATTTCCAAATAACTTTCTTAATTACTGTTTTCATAAAATATGCAAACTTTTGTACAAGCAAGTACTTTGATCTTTATTAATACTCCTTCAATAAAATAAGTTTAATAAAGTTGGACATTTAAAAACAAATATGTAGCAACTTACATGTGTACTTCTTGTTCCCAATAACAATTTTTGTGAATTAATTTTGTAAAATAGTTGTTGGGAGTAAATAATCGCGATGCCATATTTTTTATGTTTGTGAACGCATTCACAAAAAATTTCTATGGGAACATTCACGATAGCAAATCATAAAATTTGGGAGTTTTGTCTTGGGAACGTTCATTCGCGATAGGGGTGAATGTGTACTTTTAGGAAATACCAAAAATGGATTTAGATTTTGGAAAGATAATGGATTTAGATTGTGGAACATCACATTTAAATATTTGTACATCCGGTAATAAGGTACAAATTAAGGTAAAACATAAAAATTCAAACGCAAAATATGCTAAAAAAATGTTAAATAATTTTTGGAAAAATGCTGAAAAATATGCTATATGCTAAAAGCATTTTTTTTCATGTTAGAAGAGTTCAAAAAATGCTAGATCTAGCATTAAATATGCTAAATTGGCAACACTGTCACATATACATGTACTTCCAGTTATACACGAAATATCTATGCAATAATTTCCAAATAACTTTCTTAATTACTGTTTTCATAAAATATGCAAACTTTTGTATATATGTAGCTATTACGTAATAAAGTATTTTGTAATACATACATTGTTGCAGATTTAAATACATAATTTTATTTACGTTTTTTATTTACATTTGAATTTTGGGGTGTATACACCTGGAGTATTTGTGGCAACTCATTTTTTATTTTATGTACGTGTCTACTCTGGTTTTGAATGATGGTAACCGGTATAGGAGTAGTTAGTACCTGCTTATGGAGTAATCTGTTTGTGGCTGGTTTGAAATTAACGTCAATTCCAGAATAGACACGAGAGAGTAGAGTTAAGTAAGTACAAGAAAACACTGAATTGTTCTTTGTTTTATTTCTTAAGTACGGAATTGTAATTACAGATAATAAAACCCTTACAACCTTTAGTCAGCCTGACAGTACAAATTTTGGCGTTTTATTATAACTCTAGCGTTACTGCCGTAACATTAATTGCCAATTAAGTTGCTGCCGCAACATTTTTTATTATTTAACTGCGTATTTATTATTTGGAATCGTATGAAACCCCGTAGTCATTGTATGGAAACACGTAGCCGAGCCTCTCAAAACAATACAATGGCTGATAAAGAAAATCAACGCGAATCTGCCAGCGAGAGTGAAGAAGAAAAAACCATGGTGGAACAAACATCAGTTACTGATTTGCAGGACGAAGTCCGTAGCCTCAGGGAAGCATTGCGTGTGTTAATGGAGAAAGTCAACTTGCCAACATCATCATCAACAACCACTGAGTCTTCACCACATATGCCCGATGGAAAGCTAGTTAATAAGCCAACTACAATACAAACAACTGAATCTGCCTGTAATATTTATTCGCCGCCACAGGTACACCAGGTAACTTCAAAACCGCCATCGAATTATTCTAATGTAAGTATGCCTTATTATTCAAATACATATATACCGCCACATTACGGGCAATCGTTATTGCCATCGTCTTCTACACAAACAAATAATTATATACCATCGCCGTATTTACATACATACACAACACCGTCCGTACAAAGTAATAATTTTATTATGCCATCATCTATACAAAACTATACACCATTAACGTCTATACAGAACTTTGTGTCGCAGCCGACGCAACCGCTACAAACATCACCCATATTCATTAACGCCGCTAGTGCCGCCGCCACTCATTCAATAGATCCACAACGCCCTCATGAATTTCGCCCTATTCGTAAGCTACACGATTTGCCGGAATTTAATGGTCACCCGGAACAGTGGCCAATGTTTTCTGTAGCCTATAAAGAAACCACACAATATTACAATTACACAAATTTGGAGAATCTGTCTCGTTTACAAAAGGCATTAAAAGGTGATGCGAAAGTTAGAGTTGAGGCCTATTTGATTCATCCGGAAAACGTTAACCAAGTGATAGCTACGTTGGAGTTTCACTATGGTCGACCTCACATCATGATACGTAGTCAGATCTCCAAAGTACGTGCGTTTCCACCAATAACTGGAAACAGAATTCATGAAATTGTGGACTTTAGTTCAATGGTATCAAACTTAACAGTATTCTTAGAGAATGCTGGCGCAACACCGCATTTATGTAATCCAACTTTATTAGATGAGCTGGTCCATAAGATGCCTCTAACAAAACGTGAGGAATGGATGAAATATTCCATGAACAATTTGGGCCAATATCCAAGTGTACGAGAGTTCAGTGTGTGGCTGAAAGAAATTGCAACTTACATATCTTTGGCAACTGAAATGGATTATAAGAATGAGACTGTAAACAACAAACGTGAAAAGATAAAGTCATCCTTTGCCATCACGGCAGAGCCAAGTCGTCAGCAGAATTGTTTAATGTGTCAGCAGACTCACCCTTTGAACAAGTGCAGCCAGTTTAGAAATATTTCTGTGCCAGAAAGATGGAAGTTTGTGAAGGCCAATCATCTCTGTTTTAGCTGCTTGCACTTTGGTCACGGCTCGTTGAAGTGTAGTATCCGTCGCCAATGTAATATATTGAAATGTAATAAATTTCATAGCCGTTTATTACATGAGGAAAAGAAATTTAATAACAATGAAAACAATGTTGTGAAACGTCAAAATAGTAGTGATGACACTACTGTGTTAGTTAATAGTGATGGCCACACACCCGTAACAACCATTGTTGGCACTTCCTTTAACACAAAGACTCTTTTTAAATTTCTGCCCGTGCAACTAAGGGGACCAAAGGGTTCAATGAATGTTATTGCTTTTATCGATGATGGTTCGAAAATATCCCTTTTAGAAGAAAAAGTTGCACAACAAATCGGATTACAGGGGCCAAAGAGTAATTTGTCTCTCGGTTGGATTGGGGGTAGAACCTCAAATGAGACATCAACAAAAATAAACTTAGAAGTAGACAACATAGGTAAGGATAACTGTGGCTTTTTGATGAAAGGTGTCAGAACGACAAAAAATTTGCAGTTGCCGCCACAAGACCTACAGCTTGATAAATTTAAAATTAAGTTCCCTATTTTGAATGATATCGAAATTAACGATTATCGTGATGCAACTCCTAGATTATTAATTGGTCTACCACATACAAACCTTGTACGCCCGCTAGACATCATAAACTTAGATGAGAACTTTTCCGTACACCAGACGAAACTGGGAAATATTTTATTCGGCTCAAACGAAGAAGTAACAGAGGCCACTGTATGTGTGATTGATTCTTACATTTTGGGCGACATACAACAACAGGTATCCGAATACTTTACGTTAGAAAATTTTGGTACGAAGCTTACTGAGCCGTTGAAATCTGAGGCCGATAAAAGAGCCGAAGGGATACTTAAAAGAACTACAGTAAAAATGGGTCCACAATATGAAACTGGACTTCTTTGGAAGCAGAACGATTTCGAATATAAAAACAGTTTTTCTATGGCTTTAAAGCGTCTTCAGGGAGTCGAGTCGAAAATGAAAAAAGATGAAGACTTATCCATCTGGTATAAAGAAAAAATAGACGAATATGTATCAAAATGTTATGCTAGGAAATTATCCCTTGAAGAGGCCAAAATTGAAGATGAATGCACTTGGTATTTACCTCACTTTGTTATTACTAATATGAATAAGGGTAATAAACGCCGTCTTGTTTTCGACGCTGCTGCGACCGTTGAAGGTGATTCCTTCAATTCAAGACTAATGAAGGGTCCAGATACATATCAACCAAAGCCTCTTTTGTCAATACTGTTTAAATTTCGTCAGTGTCGAGTCGGAGTATGCGCGGACATCCGAGAGATGTTCCATCGCATTAAAATTCGGAAACAAGATCAGACGGCGCAAAGATTTCTCTGGCGAGATGGCGATAGCTCAAGACCCCCTGATGTTTATATTATGCAAGCCATGATTTTTGGCTCAGCCAGTTCACCGTGCTCTGCCCAGTTTGTAAAGAATTTTAATGCGGAAATACATGAGAAAACGGACTCTAGGGCTTATAAAGCAATTGTTGATCGTCATTACGTAGACGACTACGTGGACAGTTTTGACACCGTTGCTGAAGCAGTAGCTGTAACAAAAAGGGTGATAACTATTCATTCGTACGCTAATTTTGAGCTACACGGTTTTGTATCGAATTCCGAGGAATTTATTCGGTCCACTACTGGCAGAAAACCTGATATTGATGAATTGAATTTAACAGATTTATGCAGAAGTCAAGCAATAACTGAGAAAGTTCTGGGACTGTTTTGGTCACCCAGTGATGACACATTTTGCTTTATCCTGAAATTTTCAAGAGTCCCTGATGCGGTCTTGACTGGTGAAAGGAAACCGACAAAAAGTGAAGTACTCAGCCTGACAATGTCTATATTCGATCCATTTGGCTTCTTGGCGAATATGGTGATAAGATCGAAAATACTATTGCAGGAGTTGTGGAGATACCGTATGGAATGGAATGCGCCAATTCCAGATGAAATATACGAAAAATGGTATGAATGGTACAAGGAGCTGGAAAATGTGCGACATGTCAAAATCCCTAGATGTTATGGGCTGTATTTTACTAATTCTTCAGCAAGCGTCGATCTACATATTTTTGTGGATGCAAGTGAGATAGCATTCGCTGCGGTGGCCTATTGGAAAATTTGTTATGAAGGTCAGGTTGATACTGCATTTGTTGCGGGTAAGTCAAGATGTGCACCGATAAAGCCCTTATCCATTCCCAGACTCGAACTGCAGGCAGCTGTACTGGGCGTTAGGTTGAAGGATGCAATACTATCCAGCCATGATATAAAGCCGAAGGAAATAACCTTTTGGTCCGATTCGAAGACAGTCATAAATTGGATTCAATCGGACTGCCGAGTCTACAAGCAGTTTGTATCTCACCGTATTGCCGAAATACTAGACACATCGGGTGTTGAACAGTGGAGGTGGGTTCCGGGTTCAAGCAACCCTGCGGATGAAGCGACAAGGCCCCAGCATTTTTCGGGGAATGTTATGGGCTCAAAGTGGTGGAGTGGTCCCCAATTTCTCAGATCTAATGCCGCCGAGTGGCCAAGACTACCCAGTGATATTGGTGCACATAAAGTTGACTCTGAAATGAGGTCTAAGTATTTGATAACAGTAGTAAACGTTGGTCCGCTGATTCCATATCACGAAAGATCAAAATACTACAAATTACTCAGAATTAGATGCTGGGTTGTTCGCGCCGTTAAAATTTTTAAGTATTACGCCTCCGATCGAAAAATGCCTATTTTAGATTCACCATCATATTTAACGGTTCAGGAAATAGAAAAAGCAGAAACGTTTTGGTGCCGAATCGCCCAACAAGAAGAATTTGCTAGCGAATACAATTCTTTAAGAATGAATAAACCGATTTCGAAGAAAAGTTCTATATATAAATTAACACCGTTTTTAGGACAAGACGGATTGCTACGTATAGCTGGGCGTATATATAACGCGGAATGTGTCACTCAGATGACAAAAGAGCCGATAATCATGCCGAAAAAACACCTTATTACAAAGTTAATTGTAAAGCAATATCATGAGGACTATAGGCACCAAAACCATGAATCTATATGCGCGGCAATTCGTACAAAATTCTGGGTTCCCTGCTTGCGACAGTTAGTAAGATCTGCTAAGAACAATTGTCAGGAGTGTAAGAATAGAGATGCTGCCCCGAAACCACCCCTAATGGGACAACATCCCGTAGATCGACTTACGCCGTATGTGAGGCCGTTTACATATACGGGTGTAGACTACATTGGACCTTTTATAGTGTCGATCGGTCGTCGAACTGAGAAGAGGTGGGTGGCTCTTTTCACCTGTCTAACTGTCAGAGCTATACACGTGGAACTAGCAAGGGACCTGTCAACTGATGCAGTTATACTGTGCCTACGGAATTTCATCAATCGTAGAGGCGTGCCAATGCGTATACGAAGCGACAGGGGAACGAACTTTATGGGTGCTTGTAAAGAAGAATTTGTTATAGACGAAGCAAAATTGGCGAATGAGAGTACGCGACGTGGAATTGAATGGGTGTTCAATAGCCCAGCCAACCCCGCTGCTGGTGGAGCGTGGGAACGTATGGTGCGTAGTGTCAAGAACGTTTTATCATTCACATTGAAGGAAAAAGCACCGCAACTTGAGACTTTAAACAGCCTATTGATAGAGGCGGAGAATTTGGTGAACTCCCGTCCTCTGACTCACCTTCCTTTGGAAAGCACAGAAAGTGAGCCTCTAACTCCTAATCATTTTTTAATTGGCTGCCCTAATATTGTTCGGACCCCTGCTGTTGGCGAAAGGGTAGTTCTAAGAAAACAGTGGCATGTGCTACAACAATTGAAACAAACGTTTTGGAAAAGGTGGATACTGGAATATCTTCCAGACTTGACACGACGCACCAAGTGGTATCAGCCGGTGAAGCCAATCCAAGTTGGTGACGTGGTGATAATATGTGATGATAATGAGACACGTGGCGAATGGAAGAAAGGTATTATAGAAGAAGTTATTACTGCGGCTGATGGTCAGGTTCGCTCGGCAGTGGTGAAGACTTCAGTTGGTAAATTGCGCCGTCCTGCATCGAAATTGGCAGTTCTAGATGTCGATGGTGAGTCTCCCTGATCGACTCACGGGTGGTGGGATGTTGCAGATTTAAATACATAATTTTATTTACGTTTTTTATTTACATTTGAATTTTGGGGTGTATACACCTGGAGTATTTGTGGCAACTCATTTTTTATTTTATGTACGTGTCTACTCTGGTTTTGAATGATGGTAACCGGTATAGGAGTAGTTAGTACCTGCTTATGGAGTAATCTGTTTGTGGCTGGTTTGAAATTAACGTCAATTCCAGAATAGACACGAGAGAGTAGAGTTAAGTAAGTACAAGAAAACACTGAATTGTTCTTTGTTTTATTTCTTAAGTACGGAATTGTAATTACAGATAATAAAACCCTTACAACCTTTAGTCAGCCTGACAGTACAAATTTTGGCGTTTTATTATAACTCTAGCGTTACTGCCGTAACATTAATTGCCAATTAAGTTGCTGCCGCAACATACATAATTTATTCAATTGAGAGTTTTTTTAATATCTAATGTGTAATTTACGCATCAGATACATACCTATTTGTTGAGATTACTTGTATTAGTTGTACAAAAAGTATATTATAAAATTGGTATTCTTAAGTCCATGTCCATGAACTTTTGCTTCTGCAACTTTCTTAAATTTTCTTTTGAAGTTGCATTCGTGTCCATATAATGAAATTCTTGCTGCCAGCTTTTATTTTTATACATAGAATTTGTTGTAGCTTAATATTACGAAGAAGAAAACAAAAGAGAGTTGCATGTACATGAAGCAGTGTACCCCTTCCCTATCTTCTCACCTCTCTCTCCCATAAACTCAAAAGTTGCGCAGCAAAAGTTGACTCGTATGGACATAGACTAAACAAGAAGGTTACATACATATATACAGTTCATTTCACATTAATTTATGCAAATATAAATTTAGAATCATTTGAGCTCAAAAAATATAGATTTTCTAAGAAAATGTTTGCAATTTTTCTATTTGCTACTAAAAAATTGTATCCCAAATAAATATTTTATTGATTTTATTTATTGTAGTGCGTGGTTAATAAAAATTTAAAAAGGACGCGGTACGTGACAACTTCACTGGAATCGTACTGTCTTTTTATAATAAGGAAAAAACTAGATGGCATGTAAGATGATGTCTCTCATGGTTTTCCGGCTAGCAGCAGAAAATAGTATTTTGTGGTTCTCAACCCTTATTTCCTAACGCACTAACATATAAATATCCTGCTTATAATGCCTGATATAAGAAGAATTATTTCAGATAACGAAAGAAAACTTAAATTTATATAAATATCTACGCCAGCGACAGCAAAATAACCGGTTATACAACCTGCTGTCCTGTATAATGTAGACACAACTGTCTCAACGCAACCTACCTTTATCATTTCAATGTCATTCCCATAATATAAAACTTTAGTGTTTCATGTTCAAGTTACAGCAGAAATTAATGGTTTATTAAAGATAAAAAAATTCATAAAAAAATTAAAAGAAAAATAACAAAAAAAACCTAGCCTATATTACTTGACTATTTCTCGTGGAGAGTAATTATCATACTAAAGAATAAGAATATGCAACAAAATGAAAATCATTTGAGTTTTGGGAAAGGAACATTTGGCAATTGAACGATTGATCGAAATGGGTTAAATGAACGATGCTAATAGAGAGTATTGATTGTAAAAAAATTAAATGAATTACTTACAATTTCCTTTTTTTAAACCTCCAAATATTATTGTAATTATTAGTTGTTTCAAATCTCCTGTTCCATCGATGGGCCCAGCAATGAAGTATGAGAATTATGTTCTTTTTGTTGTTAGTGTAGTATAATTCATTTAGGCCAGTGACGGCCAACTGTTGTTGAAACGACGAAGTTTGGACGGGTTTCACACACACACAGCACGAACGTTTACGAAACAAAAAAATAAATAGATAGGAAAAAACAAAAAAATTCACTCAGTTGCATACCAGCATCAACAAAGTCAGGTTGTCGCCGCTTTGTTTGATAATTTATGATTAAATTTAATGAAATAGGTACACTGGTAAAATATTCAAACAGCACAATAAAATACAACTTATATATAAAATTTTTTAAAAATTATATAAATTTAATATATAAAATTTTTGATTTTTAATAAATACATTTTTTGATTTTCATTCAGTATGTGGGATATTGGTTGGGAAAATTCATTTTTATTTTCATTAAATATTTTTAATGAAGCAGAATGCCTTGTTTGCAACCAAAAAATTAAAGAGAAATTTGCATGCAATTTAAAGCGGCACTATAACCGCCACTCAGATATGCATTCTCTTACTGGAATTGCTAGGTCTAATTTAATTATCAAGTTAAAAGAAGATTTAGGAATTAAATATAATCAGTTCATGAATACCAATCATGACCAAATCATTTCCTCAACAAGTGGTCAACTCAAGGCGACCTATACAATTTCCTTAGCCTTAGCTAAAAAAGGTCGACCTTTTGAGGATGGGGAATTATGGAAAGAAATTTGTATTTCAGTTTTTCCATTTTTTGGGGATGTTGGGAAACAAATGGAAAATATTGTGAATAAAATGGCTTTGTCCCGCAACACTATTATGCGTCGAACAGAAAAAATTGGGTTATTTATACAATCCGAAGCAAATGAGCGGATTACAAATGCTAAGTTCGTTTCGGTTTGTTTCGACGAAAGTCTTGACAATAATGACACCAGCCAAATGATCATTTGTATTCGCACAATAGACGATAATTTTAATTCTTTTGAAGAAATATTAAAACTTGAATCCTTCTATGGAAACGTTAATGGTGAGACGATTTATTCATCTTTTGAGCGGAATGTTTTGTTCTTAATAAACAGAAATAAGATGTCTGCTGTCTGTACGGACGGTGCAGCCGTTTTAGTTGGGCGAAAGGAGGGCTTTGTAGGGCGCTTATTAAAAGCAGGAATAAATATTCCAACATTTCACTGCATCATACATCAACAAGCCCTATTCGCTAAATCTCTTGGCTTTGCTGATACAATGAAAACAGCCATTAAAATAATAAATCGTTTAAGAGGTGGTCATAATGCTCTTATGCATAGGAAGTTGGTGGCATTTTTGGAGGAAGTAAATGCGGAGTATGCAGACGTCCTTTTGTTCACGGAAGTGAGATGGCTAAGTCGAGGGAAAAGCTTAGAGCGACTCTTTAGCCTAAGAGTGGAAATTGATGCTTTCTTGCAATCTGAGGCCTCCCCAAAGGACACAGACTTGCTTACTGCCATTAAATGTCCCGACTTCTTATTGGAATTAGCATTCCTTACTGACATAACCCGGCACATTAATAATTTAAATTTAGTTTTACAGGGAAAAGATAAAAACATTTGCGAAACATTATATGCAATCACTGAATTTAGCAGAAAATTAGTGATTTTGCAAAATCAAATGTCTTCCCAAAATTTGTTAAATTTTGAAAAAGTTTCGGAAATACATTCCAAATTTCCAAATTTTAATAAATTAAACCTCTTTTCAGAAGAACTTAAAAAACTTATAGAAACTTTTAAACTAAGATTTAAAGATATTTTTGGCATGCAATGGGTTGTTAATATTTATAACAACCCAGTGACATGTTCAATGGAAAATGTACCATTAAATATTCAACAAGAACTGGTCAATATGAGAAACGATTTATCGTTACCATTGGAAACTGGTATTCCATTTTGGAAAAATATTTGTCCCAAAAAATATGGTGCCAGTAGGGATCTTATATTGAATCTTATTTCAATGTTTTCGACAACATATATATGCGAGGCAACATTTTCGTCGTTGTCTCAAATTAAAAGCAAATATCGAAATAAATTGTCTGACAATCATGTAGAAACTTTGCTCAAAATTAAATGTTACAACAAAGAAATTGACATAGATAAATTAATTGAGTTTCATAATTTAAGCACTTAAAAACCATTTGAATTAAATTTACGTTCATAAATATTAATTTTTTTCTCATAATACATATATGATATTTTTAAACTTATTTTTCATAATTTAAACACTTAAACACGATTTGAATTAAATTTACGTTTATATATATTTATTTTTTAGTAAATCATAAATTTTTAAATTAAGTCATCATTAAATACGATTTGAATTGAATTTACGTATATGTATTATTTTTATTAAATCTTTCATTACTTAATTTTAATACACATAACCTCTGAAAACCAATTAATTATAATATTTTTAAACTTATTTTTAAGATAACATACTATGTGAAAAGAACTTACGTCTTGTTTTCTTAAAGAAAAAAAATAATTTATTAATTGCAAACAATTGAATTCATATATTTAATTTTTTTTATTAAATCATTCATTACATAATTTTAACCACAAACTCAAAAATATTTAAACAAACTTAATATTTAAACATAATAAGTTAACATTTAACATATATAAGCAAAAATAGTAAAACAATCCAACAACGCAAACAAAAGAAAACAAATGCATTTCTCCATGTGTATATTTACCAATACACTCTCACTTTTGTTAAACACAACTAAACATTCTCATTTCTCTTTTTGGCCGTCACTGATTTAGGCTAATAGGAAAGAAATCAATTTCAAAGTTAAAAATTCATTTTTTATCATTTTGTTTTTTTTACAACCTTTTGTTTTTTTACAACGTACTCTCTATGTGAAGATACATGCAATAATCAATACAGTCGAGTTAGTATTATAGATATACGTAGCTAAATTACAAAAAAAATGTTATGATTGTACAATTTCAGAGAAAAAAATTTAATTAAAATGTGAGAGAATTAATTACCCTTTTTTTATTTATTTTACATAGCGCCTTATATATTGGATCTATGTACATTTATAGGTATATAGAACATTATCTATTTGTGCGTCTTGCTTTTGTTTTCTTTTCTTTTCAAGTAAGGGTGTAAAGGTGTATAGGTGAAAACGAGGCACGATTCATATGAATTTTAAGCAAAAATGTTCTCGTAACCTGGACTCGCAGCTAGCCAGCTCGGAAAATATGTTTAAGTGGAATGGATTATCACTTCATTGACACTAGCACGAGTGTCAGCTCCAGCTGCCAGCTTTTAAACATATCGATTTGTTTGATTTAATAGGAATTACTATTAGTTCCTCCTGTTGTGAGGTTATGTTTTCTTTAATAATTGATCTTCAACTTATCGCAAAAAACCAAGGTTTTGTACTAGACAGATCACTTCTTACTTCTGCCAAAACCATGCTACTAATCATCAGCAGCTACTTTTTCTCTACTTAGCAAAAGTATTATTACGTGATCTCTGGCACTCTTTCATTCTACATTATTACCTATTAATTTATTTACTATAATTTATTTTTTCTGTTATTGATTTTAATATCTAATGATAAATATGTATATTTATTAATTAATATTAAAAAAAACATTTAAAAAAATAAAAGTTTCAGGCGCCTTGATTTGAACCCGGCTCCCTAGAGAAAAACAACAGTTGGGGAACCGTCTAACGCTCTCACCCAAACAATCACAAAGTTAAGTGGGTTTAATTTAATATAAATACTTAACAGCTGGCTTGCAGGTTGAGTCATGCAATATCTCAACTAATATTATATGAATCGTCGTACAAAAGATCAGATGATAAGAATGGCTGCCAGATCTGATGAATTATCGTCATTTTGACGATTTGTCAAAAATGGAATTTTAACGACTAAGCGATTTTTACCTTAAATTTGACATTTTTTAAGAATTATAAGTTACTTAATACAATATTTCAGAACTTTTAAAACAATTTTGATTTTGATTAAGAACTTTGCAGCTTTTGCTACAATATGTATTAAAAGTAAGGAGTAAAAAGGATAGTTATGCCAATAACTAATCATTTTAATGTTAATATTTTGAGTATTATATATTTTTTAAAACCTCTTCTCTCCATAATTTATCAACTGCTGCATACATACATATGGATGTATATCAAATATAAAAATTTTTAGACACTAAAAAACGCTCAAGTATAGCTTTGCATCCTATGCGAAATTTTTTGATAAATTCTAATAACATAATTTAAATGATTATACTGCGTATTTAAAGTAGAAAATTCCTAAAACCATACAATGTTAAATTTTTTTTAAACTTAAAAGTTGATTTATTCATTATTTTTGTGGCTTACCGAGCTACTGCAATGTACTTATATTATTTTTCTAAAAACAAAATTCACTAAACATGTGATTATACTGTTTATGAAGTTAAAACAACAATTGATCATTTTATTGATAAGAATTTCGTTTATTTTGTACAAAAACTATGAATTTATTTGTTATGTTATTTATTATTAATTATCATTTTGTTTATTAAGTAGATTTCTATACGATTTTTCACTCGACGATTTTTGCTCGAAATTTGACGAATTTATCCCTGTTTCATCGCTAGGATGCAAGGCTGTACTTGAGCGTTGTTTTTTTACATTTCTTATATTTGATATACATACATACATCCATACAGCGGCGGCCCAAGGGTGGAACGAGTGAGGCGGTCGCACGGCGCCAGGTGTCAAGGGGCGCACAAAATCCCAATGCGAAAAGCAATTTCTAGCGCATTTGTATATTTTTGTTATAAAAATTTATAAAGTATGAAAGGTGAGCGCAGTTTCAGTAAATTGAAGCTAATAAAAACCTACTTAATGCTAGGAACACAATTGGAATAACGACGAATTTCGCCCAACGCGACGAATTCGTCTATAAAAATTCGCTGTTTAAATTCGTCGTATGATGCAAAATAGCGACGAAAACGTAACAGCTGTTGTAGTTGATAAAGTTCTTTACTGTGTGTGCTAAGTGGGATTATATTAAAATAATACATACTTTAAAAATTTAACTTTATTTACTAAAATACTTCAAAACTAAAACCGAACATGGTGGTCACTTGGCACTGATTTGTTCGTCGTTCGCCGGTGTAAGAAATATAAAAAAAATCTATTCAGAGTTCGCCGCGTATGACGTATTTCGTCCGACGCCTTTATTGTGTGTATTTTCATATACACAAAAATGTTTTATTTTATTCGCAGCCAAAAATTCGTCATTCGTCCCAGTTGTGTTCCTAGCATAAGATCGACCCTAGCTCAAGAAAAAATATCAGACCTGGCAATTTTATCAATTGAAAATGATAATGCTCAATCCATAAATAAAGATAATTTAATTGTAAAATTTGCCAAGAAAGGTAACCTTTAATAGATCAATTTAAATCTATAACGACATACCGAACGTGGTATCTTTAATTAATTATTAAAATACCTACATAGGTATACATTTTCTAGTGACTGATTGAAATTGGCGCCAAATACTAATTACGTTATATAGCATTAAGAGCTTTCTTAAAGAAACAGGAGTGTAATAATTTGACTTACTTAATTTAATAGGAGTCGATAAATAAAGTATATTTTCCTAGTATCGTGGATTAAAATCGCCTCAATTTGATAAAACTAATACCGATAATGGCAAAATTTTTTGTCTTTTTAAATTTTGTATTATTTAGGGCCATTATTACAACTTGGTAATAGCTAAAGGCAGGATTTTGTCAAAGTGATAAATGCTTTATCATTATTACAAATTTACTTTAACCTACCAGGAGAGATGAATTTGCCTTTAACTTATCGCTAACTTGCAATAAAATTTTTTTGTTTTTAATTTTACCACAGCTATTTAATTTAATTTGAACTGCAAAAAGCTCAATTAAAAAAATATTTAAAAAAGTAAATGATGCCTATTGTTAAAAAAATATTCGCCAGCTTCAAAAATTCTTCCTTATTTTGTATATAAAAATAGGAAGTTATTAAAAATAAAAAGCGTTTTCATAGTTTAGCAGGCTGCCAACATTGACGATAGATACGTAAATGAAAAGAAATAATAAGTCACACAAAATTGTTCATCAAGCCAGAAAAAGACAATAGTAAAATTTTAAATCAGCTTCAAAAACATGTTTTTTAAAAGAGATATCATAATATTTTCTGTTGACCAAAGGCCGCCGAAATCAAATCTTGCTCCACCCTGTCCAAATGCTAGGGCCGGCGCTGCATTCATATGTATGTATGCAGCAGTTGATAAATTATGGAGAGAAGAGGTTTCAAAAAACATATAATACTAAAAATATTAACATTAAAATGATTAGTTATTGGCATAACTATCCCTTTTACTCCTTACTTTTAATACATATTGTAGCAAAAGCTGCAAAGTTCTAAATTAAAATTGTTTTAAAAGTTCTAAGATATTGTATTAATTAGCTTATAATTCCTAAAAATTGTCAAATTTAAGGTAAAAATCGTTTAGTCGTTAAAATCCCATTTTTGACAAATCGTCAAAATGACGATAAATCATCATATCTGGCAACCATCCCTATCATCTTATCTTTTGCAAAGCGAATTAATATCAAGTGGCCTTATCATTAAAACTACACACATACAAAGTAGGGGTAGGACTATTTTTATTTGCACTTTGACAGTTCGTTTTTTATATAGAGTTTGACTGTTGGGGTGTAATCAGTTGATGATCATCTGTGATGATAAGATTACCTGGTACTGAATTCGCCTTGATCTTTTGTACGACGATTCCATGGTAGAATAATACAGGTAGTGGTGAAGCGTTAACGAACTTTTTTTTTTGAGTTCGACTCTGTCAAAAGTTGTTTATGTTATACCAACACACACCCACACTACTGAAAAAAACATGGCGAAGTAAACACACACATATGAACATATACATTTTTTTCAAAATTTCTTTTGTGCTTTTTGACAACCTCGAACATAAACAACAATAAAAAGCCGTGTTGTTTTTGCTGTTGTTGGGTTGTTGTAGCTTCGCTACTACCTGTAGTATAATTCTACCATGGACGATTCATATAATATTAGTTGAGATATTGTATGACTCAACCTGCCAGCCAGCTGTTTGTTGAGGTTGACTACCAAGGATTGGTGGGGGAATAGTTTAGGTGCCGTGGGATGTGAAACAAGTACATGTGTGCATACAGGTTGGTACCCAGGAAAAAGGGTTAAATAATTAGGCATGACATATTTGTAGATACGACCAAAAGGAAATGTCTCAAAATAACTTCCAGGAATCCTCGTTTTTGCGTACTGTGGTTCTCTGTTTTTTATTTATTCAGGAATGTATGTATGGTAGCGTATGTATGGATGTATGTGGTCCATGTTTTAATAGAGATTGCAGAATGTATGGATGCTTGGGTTTATTTGATGGAATGCAGGAGTGTGTGTGTACGTGAATGTAGATAAAATGTTGCTTGTTGTTTTTTTTATAAATAAGGATTATTAAAAATTTTTTTAAATTAATTAAAATTATTTTTGTGTTGAGTCGTGATCTGTCAGCTGGTATCTGACATTTAATTTTTATGTGCAGACTGGAAGTACATAGCTTTGTTCATTTACTTTCCTATCACTTTCCATCAACGAGAGAGTAAAAAGGAATTTTGTAAAATTACTCTCAAAAATAATAAAAAGTAAATGAACACTTTACCATCCAAAATTTTCAAGCTAAAATAGTGTTATAATATATAGGTATATATGAGTACTTAATAACTACTCCTATATGTGGAAAAATGTAATATATGTACCTATTACTATAAAAATAATGTGATTTCGGCATTTATTATTATTTCTTTTCAACAAAATTGAATAAGAAATTGAAAAAAGGGTACATATCTGAAATTTTAAACTTTTGAGGTAATGAAAACAAAAACAAATTATTTTGTAATGAAGTACAATATTTAAAAAATTTATATATGGATTACATTTTGGGACCAATTATCAATCGAAAGTTGCAGAAATATTTTTATGTTAACGTCATTTTGGCATGTTCTGTGTTTCACAAAAAAATAAAATTATGTGTATTTCTCATAGCATTGTTGTTATAAATAATTTTTTATAACAACAATGCCAAGAAAATTCACATTATTTTATTTTTTGTGAAACACAGAATATGCCAGAATAACGTATGTTTATTTGTGTATTTTCGTTAGTTTTGGCAATATTTTTGTTTTAGCGTTTTTTTTTTTGTTTTAACGTTTTTTTTTACTTTTTGACGATTTTTTAGAGATTTATTTTAGTTTTGGCGCTTTTTTGGGTTTTGGGAATTTTTTCGGTGTTTGCTGATTTTTTTAGTTTTAGCGATTTTTTGGGTTTGACACTTTCGTTTTAGCAAATTTTCGGTGTTTGGCGATTTTTTAGCTTTGACGCTTTTTTCGCTTTGGTGATTTTTTCCATTTTTGGCGAATTTTCGTTTTTGACGATATTTTTAGTTTTAGTGTTTTTTTCGTTTTGGCGACTTTTTTCGGTTTTTGGGTTTTTTTGGCGATCTTTTTAGTTTTGGTGATTTTTTGCGTTTTAGTAATTTTTTTGCAATTTTGGTGTTTTTTCCGTTAAACGCTTTTTCATTTTGGCGATTTTTCGTTTTGACATTTTTTTAATTTTGAAATATTTAGTACATATTAGCTTTTTTTAATTTCAAGAAATTCCCTCTTATGGTTTCCAAGATACTGCTAATTGTCTAAATTACATAGTCAAATTTACATTAACATTAAATATATTTATGTATGAACTAATTGGATTATCTACCGCCATAGTGTAAAGTACCGAGTATCTAGATACTCATAATATTTGCAATACTAAAATTTGCTGCAACATCCTCTGGCCCTGATGTACTAGATCCTGTGTTGCTAAATTCCATTGCTTTAGACATCTTATTTTTGTGCGGTTGGTCCTAAATTAAACAAAAATTGGTTTTCTATCGTATTAATATATTTCATCGCTTTAAAAATTAACATTCACTTAGAATTTCTTAAATTTTGCAAAAATATTTTTATTTTCAACTTCTTTTAGAAAACTTCATTTGTGAACACAAACACAAAACAGCTGTTTGGAAAATTCTTGAAAGTAAAAATTTTACTATTACGAATTTGCACAATTTTTTTTTGCCTCAATTTATTGCTATCTTTTGACGCTCTCTCCTTGAAAATTTTTAGAGTTAATGAACACTTTCTATCAACAATTGTTAAAAATTGTTAACAATTTTCAGTAAATGAACACACCTCATGTTGAATTAATTGGTATTGACAGTTGTGTTAAATAGTAGGACTAGAGTAACCAGGTCGTTAAGGATCTTATTAGTACTAAAAAAGAGAAATTGGTGCTCTTGCAAACCCTTTAAAGGTATATCAAACAAAATATGAACTTCAAGGTCAAAGGAGAGTGGCCAATCACCCATATGTACATGCAAGGGAATAGTGATCGCTATGTTCGTTTTTATCGATACTTGTTTTTTATAAACAGTCTTTGTTGTTATAGATTGTTCGTGAAGGTTTTGGTGTTAGGTTTTACTTGTGGACAAACAAAGTAGAAATTATTAGTAAAGTGACCGACATAAGATAAAGATCGTGAAGTGGTAGTGCAAAGAAAATATACATTACTATTTTCAAATTAATTTAGTAATTATTGTGTAAAAAAAATTATTAAAGTAAGTCTAAATGGATTTATGCAAATGTATGTGTCTTAATAAAATTTGATTTTTTTTTATAAAGAAATCTTAAAATAAATTCCAAAGGAATTGTAAAGGGAATAGCTAGACTGAGGAGACAGGAGATAATATTTGGTTTCGCAAAGGAATACTGAAGTATAGTTTATACTGGAGAAAAGAACAATACGGAAGAAGAATGCTTATATTTCCGGTTTTAAAGCTACCATAACTTTATTTAAATTTTTTTTGTTAAGAAACCAGGTAGTTAAAAACAATTAGAAAACCCCGAAAGATATCTATATTTCGAGCCACTTTAGCTTAAGTTTATGTAACTAATTGTTTTAAATAAATTATGTGTTGAAAGAACGAAATGTTTTTGTGTTGGTAATTTTCAATTTCAAGGATTTCAGGTACCTAAGTTCGAGATAGACGACATGACAAAGAAAGGAAAAGTAACTTGTTGATGAGATATTTTGTAGATGGGGTCATTTACAAGTGTTTGAGCATAAATGGCATAGGCAGGGTAAGGGCGACGGCAGAACTGGGTATGACATCTGGTCCAGTTTCATATATGTATGGATGTTCTCTCATAGCGTACTGTGAGGTGTTCGTAATTTTTGTTGACATATTTTTTTTCGTTTAAAAATTATGCGGGTAGAAACTGAGTCGTGGTGAAGAGTTAAGGAAACTCCCGTTTAATGGGATAGAGCAAATGAGCTAGTTCGGGCACCACAGGGATCGCTAAGAGAAAGTTTCGCAACAGTAAATGGCGCCCAATAAAAAACCAAGAAAATCTATGAAAATAGCTAAGTGTTGAGCAAGGATGTAAGGGATATGTTAGAGTTCATCTTAGATAAATGATAGCAGTCTAATTGTGAATTTCAATATTATTCTATAACTAATTGCTAGACAAGTCATTAGAAATTTTACAGATCCATAAGTAAAACAGATAATTTTTGCAGATTAAAAAAAATAAATAATTAAAAAATTATTTGAACGATTTTCCATCATCCCACGTCAAATTTGGTTTGTAAACAGACCGATTTCGGCTATGTGCCATCTTCAGTGTTCTATTGAATACTAAATCGTTTTTCTGTTGTCCGTTGTTTCTTTTATAATTCGTTTGTATACCTAACTTCCTTGATCCCTTTGTATTCTGCTCCCTCTTTCTCTCTCTCCCTCTCCCCTTTATATGATATTGTGTGTCTCTACCTGGTACCTGTTTCTCTTACTTTCGTCTTACTATTATGTTTGTGTTTAATATTTTGTTTATAATCGGCTCTATTAGTTATCACTTGTTTTATCCCTACATAGGTAATAATCCGTAATTGTACGTTTCTGGGTAATCCTTTTGTCTTGTTCATTTTCTACTACGTTGTCTGGACTATTGTTTTCTTTTGTGTAAAAATATTTTAACGGTTCAAATATTACGTCTGAAGCAGTGTTTATTTGTTCATTTATTATTCTTCCGTGAAATATTTTTGTTTGTATATTTCCATGTTCTCTAATACATTCAGTCGCCGTCCTTTATGTTGTGTATGTAATAGTTTAACTGTTTTTCTAATATGTCCTGGTGTACATTTGGTATCGAATATGTGGTTTGCGAAATTTGATTTTGTTGTTATTCCTGGTTCTCTCAGTTTCTTGTTTTAGTCTCTCATGTGCTCGCGACATCTTGTTTTTATCTTTCTACCAGTTTGTCCGATATAACTGTGTTGGCATTTGCAAGTTAATTTGTACACTCCTTGTTTTTCTAGGAAGTCTGTTTCGTTTGTTCTGTTTTGCAGTATTCTACCTAAGTTGTTTCTTGTTTGGAATGCTGTGTTAATGTTGTGTTTTCTAAAAAATTTTGCCAGTTTGTATGTTGATTTTCCCATATACGTAAAAGTAGCCCAGGTTTTCCTTTCTTGTTCCTGTTCTCGGTTTCGTTTCTTACTTGCTTGGATATCCTTTCTAATCTTGTCAACTAGGTCTTTTTTATATCCATTGTTTTCCGCTTCGTTATGTATTATTCCTATCTCTTTCATATAAGCCTCTCGCGTTAGGGGTATTCGTTCAAGTCTCGTTATTAATTGCCTAATTGCTGCGTTCTTATGTTGTTGAGGATGGTTTGATGAATTGTGTATTATTGTATCTGCAGCAGTTGGTTTTCTGTATATTTCGCATTCAACTCTATTTAAGCTCTTGTTTGCCCTAATCATTAGGTCTAGGTAATTTATCCTTTCGTTCTCCTCCACTTCCATTGTAAGTTTTATGTTCTTGTGTTGTTTGTTCAGTAGATCCAGAATTCGCTCCTCCATATTTCCTTCTAGTACGCATATAATATCGTCCACATATCTTGCGTAGAATGTTACCCCAAAATTGGTTTTTAAGTCCTCTACGTATCTTCTAAATTTTGCATAAATACTTCCATGTGTATTGCTGATGTTGGATTTCCCATACCTAGTCCGTTGATTTACCTATATATGCTATTGTTGAATTTGAAGTAATTTTGCTCCAATGTGGTTTTTAGGGTGCTTGCGAGTTGCATTGAAAATTACACGTCTTCTGTTTTATTGAGTAGTGTTTTATGTAGAATGGTTATTGTCTCTGTTGTTGGGATTGATGGATATAAGTCTAATGCCGATTGAAGACGTTGAGATAGAGTATCTAGAAATTTACCAGATATTGCTACTGCTACGTCATCCGCGTAGGCTACTGATTTAAACCTCATAGAGTCTAGTTCCACCAGTACCGAATTTATGGCGATATTCCATAGGATAGGTGACAGAACACCTCCCTGGGGAGTACCTCGCCTAACCGTTTTTTGAATAGTCGTTTGCCCAATCGTGGAGGAAATTACCCTAGTTTAGTATTTTCTGTTATCTGTATGCTCCCTATCTTATTAACTAATTCCGTGGTGTTGGCTATTGTGTGTTTGTTCTCTAGGTCCAAGGTATCCTTCAGTATTGTTTTTAAATATTTCGATAATCTATAACTCGGAGCAGATTTGTAATTAATTATGGGTCTCATTGGCGTGTTTGGATTGTGTATCTTCGGTAAAGCGATCATAGATGGAGCGGACGGGTTCATAAGTGCTAATGAATATGATAATCCTGGTTTTATTACTTTGGTTGCCTTTTTTATTATTTCCTTGACCTTTGCCTGGTATTCGTCTGTAGGATCTTTCCTAATTCTCCTGCATTTAGTATCCACTATTAACTGCTCCGTTTTTTCGATGTACTCATCCTTGTTGATTAATACCGTTGTATTGCCTTTATCTGCTTTCGTTGCTACGATATTGTTAGATTTAAGTTTTTGGTTCAGATTTCTAACTGTTTTGCTTTCTTTGTTTGACGCCCTTTTGATTGAAGGAAGTCAAATCAAAACATAAAGGACGGCGACTGAACGTATTAGAGATCATGGAAATATACATACAAAAAATATTTGACGGAAGAATAATAAATGAACAAATAAACACTGCTTCAGACATAATATTTGAACCGTTAAAATATTTTTACACAAAAGAAAACAATAGTCCAGGCAACGTACTAGAAAATGAACAAGACAAAAGGATTACCCAGAAACGTACTATTACGGATTATTACCTATGTAGGGATAAAACAAGTGATAACTAATAGAGCCGATTATAAACAAAATATTAAACACAAACATAATAGTAAGACGAAAGTAAGAGAAACAGGTAGCAGGTAGAGACACACAATATCATATAAAGGGGAGAGGGAGAGAGAGAAAGAGGGAGCAGAATACAAAGGGATCAAGGAAGGAAGTTAGGTATACAAACGAATTATAAAAGAAACAACGGACAACAGAAAAACGATTTAGTATTCAATAGAACACTGAAGATGGCACATAGCCGAAACCGGTCTGTTTACAAACCAAATTTGACGTGGGATGACGGAAAATCGTTCCAAATTACAAAGAAAAAAAAACCCCGTCGGAAGAAAAACACAACACTGAAAAGAATTATGTTTTAATAATGACCAAACTAATAAGGATTGCTTGCATTATTGACTTAATTCGTATTAAGTAGAATTATGTCCTGTGTTTAACAAACAGTATGATTAATTGAATAGTACTTGAATCCTATCATTTGTGTAATAGTTGTTTCAAGTTTTTTTTGTTTTTACTAGTATGGTATAATGTGAGAGAACAAAACATAATTAGGAATCCGTCAACTGACTCACCAACAACCAACTATGTGCGCAAAAAAATCCGTCCAAGTAAATAGAACGAAATGGGAACTGAAATCCTGACTATAACATATTCTTGTATTTGTGATTTAAAACTAAGTGTGGTTGTATTTATTGCTTTATGTTTTTTTTATATGTTTGTTTAGTCATTATAAGAAATTAGGAAGCTATTAGCTCGATTCTGGTGTCTAATAAGTAGTAAAATAGTTTTCTCTAACAGTTAATTCAGTTTATTGGTTGAAATTTCGATTTTTGCTCTGTTTGCACTCTGTTTGCTGGTCCATTGTCGCCAACATGTTCATAGCCCATTCGAATAAAAAAACAAAGAATCAGGAAATGGATAGAGGAGATCAGGCAAACAATTTTATAGATATGAATAGCGCAAATAATACTCCGGTAACAAACACAAATCCGAACATTGGATCAGGGGCCCCAGGCATCATCACCATGCAATCCCTAGGAGCTGTACCCAAAAATATAGACCCACCACTGCAATTTTCTGTTCCTCCACCATTGATTGGGAAGCCTAAAGAACAGCCAGCATATGGGAACGCCAATGAATATACCAGGGTGATTCAAGAGGAAGTCCGCGAGTCGAATACCATATACCGTAGAGATTTAGAGAAGGACATTGAACTGAAAATAGAAAATAGTTTGAAAGCAGGTTTTTCGGAAATGCTAAAAGAAATTCAAAAGATAACAAACGCCAAAAGATTGTCAGAAGAACCCTCCGAGGCCAGTACAGGGGGAAGTGAAAATGGTAGAAATATTGAGTTAGAAATAGCACAGGATGATGTAGGAATCCAAAATCTGTTGCCAAGCAGGTTAGACTTTCCACGTATACCACCAAACAGTGATACCGCTTGGAATGAGAATAATCGTTTAGCAAATGCGAATAGACAAATATCGTCCGTAAGAGTAGATAAATGGGATGTGATTTTCGACAGAAACACGGATAATCTAAACATCGATGACTTCATTTTTAGAACAACACCACGGCTGTCCACGGCATATAGAAGTAATGGGAGATTTCCATAAATTATTGAAAGGAGAAGCTAAAGATTGGTATTGGTCGGTTATACGGGAAAAGGATATCAAAAGTTGGTCAGAGTTAAAAAAAAAACTTTATTGCTACAATAAAAGTCAAATCGTAGTGAGTACGAACTCATGCGCGACTTCCAAGAGCATAGGCAACAAGCAGGAGAGTAGATAGATGCGTATTTTTCGGCAATGAGAAAGTTAAGAGCCCGCCTTAGAACACCACTGCCCGACACTGAGATAATTCGAATTATGAAAAGAAATTTAAGACCAAATTTTTCTCAAATATTATACTCAATGAGAATTTATTCAGTTGAACAATTACGCGATGAGTGCAAAGAGATTGAGCGAAATTATTTTAAGAGGGAAACAGTTGTGACAAGGTCCATTTCGCGATACGCACCATCAAGGCGAACATTAGACGAAATATGTGAGGTCGAACCTGAAATAAGCGATTGCGTACAACTAGAAGAAGTTCGCGGCAGCCGAAATAACCATATAAAGCAGCAACATAATTCAAATTCTCTGATCTGTTGGAACTGTCGCCTACCTGGACATTCGTTCATAGACTGTCCGTCTGTGCAACGAAATCTATTTTGCTACAAATGCGGTTTGGTGGGTGTTATCACTCCTAGATGTCCAAAGTGTACGGAAAACTCAATGAGAATTGTGCCGAAG
Organism: Panzeria rudis; assembly: GCA_956483635.1. Classification (NCBI taxonomy): domain Eukaryota; kingdom Metazoa; phylum Arthropoda; class Insecta; order Diptera; family Tachinidae; genus Panzeria; species Panzeria rudis. Next base: position 89,596,314 of record OY101448.1, on the reverse strand, counting down.
ACGGGAGAGACACGCTCTACTCAAACTCCAGAAGGAAGTAAATCCAAATAAAAAGAGTTTTGTAGAAAATAGATATAGGATATTAAAAAACGGAATAAATAGGAATTTAGATGATACAGACAGAAAAAAATCATATCATAAGTTAAACAAACTAAAATCGTCATATGAAGATAGACTGAGAAATTATAATATGAAATTATAAAATTTTTTATAAATAGAATAAGAAAAGTTAGAAGCAAGCTTAGAAACAAAATGAGAATGTATAGGGAAAAAAATGTCCGTCCGAAAATGTTGTGCAATTAGCAGTCAAGCGGATAAGGATCCAAGACCTTTCGCGAATATTAAATTAGGTGATACAGAAGTAAAAGGGTTACTAGGTTTTCGCATCATAATTGAACAATCTCGTGAATACAATAGCAATCTGTATATGTTGTTCGTCGATTTTGAGCAAACAATTTTATAGATATGAATAGCGCAAATAATACTCCGGTAACAAACACAAATCCGAACATTGGATCAGGGGCCCCAGGCATCGTCACCATGCAATCCCTAGGAGCTGTACCCAAAAATATAGACCCACCACTGCAATTTTCTGTTCCTCCACCATTGATTGGGAAGCCTAAAGAACAGCCAGCATATGGGAACGCCAATGAATATACCAGGGTGATTCAAGAGGAAGTCCGCGAGTCGAATACCAAATACCGTAGAGATTTAGAGAAGGACATTGAACTGAAAATAGAAAATAGTTTGAAAGCAGGTTTTTCGGAAATGCTAAAAGAAATTCAAAAGATAACAAACGCCAAAAGATTGTCAGAAGAACCCTCCGAGGCCACTACAGGGGGAAGTGAAAATGGTAGAAATATTGAGTTAGAAATAGCACAGGATGATGTAGGAATCCAAAATCTGTTGCCAAGCAGGTTAGACTTTCCACGTATACCACCAAACAGTGATACCGCTTGGAATGAGAATAATCGTTTAGCAAATGCGAATAGACAAATATCGTCCGTAAGAGTAGATAAATGGGATGTGATTTTCGACAGAAACACGGATAATCTAAACATCGATGACTTCATTTTTAGAACAACACCACGGCTGTCCACGGCATATAGAAGTAATGGGAGATTTCCATAAATTATTGAAAGGAGAAGCTAAAGATTGGTATTGGTCGGTTATACGGGAAAAGGATATCAGAAGTTGGTCAGAGTTAAAAAAAAACTTTATTGCTACAATAAAAGTCAAATCGTAGTGAGTACGAACTCATGCGCGACTTCCAAGAGCATAGGCAACGAGCAGGAGAGTAGATAGATGCGTATTTTTCGGCAATGAGAAAGTTAAGAGCCCGCCTTAGAACACCACTGCCCGACACTGAGATAATTCGAATTATGAAAAGAAATTTAAGACCAAATTTTTCTCAAATATTATACTCAATGAGAATTTATTCAGTTGAACAATTACGCGATGAGTGCAAAGAGATTGAGCGAAATTATTTTAAGAGGGAAACAGTTGTGACAAGGTCCATTTCGCGATACGCACCATCAAGGCGAACAGTAGACGAAATATGTGAGGTCGAACCTGAAATAAGCGATTGCGTACAACTAGAAGAAGTTCGCGGCAGCCGAAATAACCATATAAAGCAGCAACATAATTCAAATTCTCTGATCTGTTGGAACTGTCGCCTACCTGGACATTCGTTCATAGACTGTCCGTCTGTGCAACGAAATCTATTTTGCTACAAATGCGGTTTGGTAGGTGTTATCACTCCTAGATGTCCAAAGTGTACGGAAAACTCAATGAGAAGTGTGCCGAAGACGGGAGAGACACGCTCTACTCAAACTCCAGAAGGAAGTAAATCCAAATAAAAAGAGTTTTGTAGAAAATAGATATAGGATATTAAAAAACGGAATAAATAGGAATTTAGATGATACAGACAGAAAAAAATCATATCATAAGTTAAACAAACTAAAATCGTCATATGAAGATAGACTGAGAAATTATAATATGAAATTATAAAATTTTTTATAAATAGAATAAGAAAAATTAGAAGCAAGCTTAGAAACAAAATGAGAATGTATAGGGAAAAAAATGTCCGTCCGAAAATGTTGTGCAATTAGCAGTCAAGCGGATAAGGATCCAAGACCTTTCGCGAATATTAAATTAGGTGATACAGAAGTAAAAGGGTTACTAGGTTTTCGCATCATAATTGAACAATCTCGTGAATACAATAGCAATCTGTATATGTTGTTCGTCGATTTTGAGCGTGCTTTCGAGAATGTCTACAGACCGGCCATTTGGGTTGCCCTCAGCAGCAAGGGTGTCCCCGACACGATTGTTGGTCTCATACGTGAACTATATGATGGTGCTGAATGCAGGGTTAAGTTCGATGGGCAGGAGAGTCGACCGTTTTTGATTGACACAGGTGTCAAACAGGGATGTGTGCTATCCCCCACACTGTTCCTGTTACTTCTAGATGGAGTTATGGAACAGACAAATATCGAGGTGCCCAACGGTATCCGCTGGAACTTACATGGACGGCTAAATGACATAGACTATGCAGACGATCTATGCCTACTTGCCCATCGGTTCTGTGATATTGAACAAAAATTAATGTGTCTGGACAATAATGCAAGAAAAGTTGGTCTGAAGCTAAATATTAATAAAACAAAACTTATGTGCATTGGTACGGAAAATTCATCCCCACTCTCACTGAATGGGGCCATAATTGAGGACGTCGACTCTTTCTGTTATTTGGGGAGTCGTATAACAGCAGACGGTGGCTCTGCTGTCGATATAAACGAGCGCATCAACAAAGCTAGAGTTGCATTTCACTCCCTGTATAAAGTGTGGCGTTCTAACAACATCTCGATGGCAACAAAAATAAGAATATTTAACTGCAGCGTAAAATCGGTACTACTTTACAGCTGTACCACCTAGAGCACAACCCAAAATACCCGTTCAAAGCTCCAAACATTCGTGAACCGCTGCTTAAGACAAATCTTGCGAATCTTTTGTCCACGATGGGTAACAAATGATCAACTTTTACACTTGGCTAAATGTGAACCGATTGAAGTGGAGATAAAACGCCGTAAGTGATCTTGGATTGGCCATATACTACGTAGACCAAGAAGTGACATTGCCAGATCCGCACTTGACTGGAACCCACAAGGCTATCGCCTGCCTGGTCGAGCTCCTAGCACGTGGGTTAGAATGGTTAAAAGAGAAGCCGAAACTTGCAATACGTCGTGGCACCAAATCAAGTCCTTAGCTGTTGATCGTTCTAGGTGGAGAAAATTTATAGACGCTCTATGTTCACAATGAACTTTTACAGAAATATTTTGTGAATTGATCTCATTATTATTTGTGTAAATAAAAAGGAAACATATATATATATATATATATATATATATATATATATATATATATATATATATATATATATATATATATATATATATATATATATATATATATATATATATATATATATATATATATATATATATATATATATATATATATATATATATATATATATATATATATATATATATATATATATATATATATATATATATATATATATATATATATATATATATATATATATATATATATATATATATATATATATATATATAAATTCCGGTGCCTCGATAAGTATATTAGGAAATAATTGCCATGAGATTATCGATAGGTTAGGTCTAGAAATAGATCCAATTTTCGTTAGCATTAAGACTCCAGGAGGTCAAGAGTATAATGTGTTAGGTAAAAGAAAAATTCTCGTTGTTTTAAGGAGGTGGGAATTTTACCTGTGTCCTGATTTAATACAGGATGCTTATTTAGGTGTAGATTTCTGGAGGGCGTTTGATTTGGCTCCTGAAATATTTCAAAATGAGGAAATTGATACACAAAAACTGGCAGAAGATACGGAGGAAGTTGAACAGTATGAGTTGTGAGAATTAGAGATGAAGCAACTGGAGGAAGTCAAGCAAATGTTTAGATCATTTGAGAAATATGTATTAGGTAGGACGGATATAGAATGCCATAAAATTGACCTTATTGAGGGGGCGACAGCGGTAAAAGATAGGTATTACCCGGTATCACCTGCGGTACAAGAGCTGATCTATGCGGAAGTATACGAAATGCTTAGGCTAGGTGTGATCGAGGAGAGCCTGAGTCCCTGGAGTAATAGGTGCACGCTTGTAAGAAAACCAAGCAAAAATCGGCTTTGTCTGGACGCAAGGAAACTCAACGACAGAACGATAAAAGATGCCTACCCCATACAAAATATTGAAGCAGTGTGGATTTGAAGTTTGCATTTTGGCAAATCCCACTGGAGGATAAATCTAGAGTTTACACAGCCTTCGCCGTGGCAGGATGCCCATTATACCAATATGCCGTTCGGTTTGTGCAATGCGGCCCAAAGGCTGTGTAGACTCATCGACAAAGTCATCCCACAAGAGCTTAAGTCCAACGTATTTGTCTACTTAGATGACTTGTTGATCATCTCAGCTGATTTTGAAAACCATATAGCTTTATTAAAAAGAGTAGCGGAATGTCTCACAAAAGCCGATTTAACTATAGGCCTCAAGAAATCAAAATTTTGTTTTAATGAATTGCGGTATTAGGCTTCGTTGTAGGCGGAGGTATTATGCGAACAGATTCAAAGAAAATTGAAGGTATAAAACGAATTCCAATATCAGCGAGAAAAGTTCACAGTTTTCTCGGTACCGCAGGATGGTACCGGCGTTTTATAAACAATTTTTCGTCAATAACCTCTCCACTCATAGATCTTATAAAAAAGGAGTGAAATTCAAAATTACGAATGAAGCAACAAATAGTTTTAACAAGCTGAAACAAGCCTTGACGTCAGCACCGGTATTGGCTCATCCGGACTTCAAAAAAAAGATTTTTTGTCCAGTGTGATGTATCTAGTTATGGTGTAGGAGCTGTGCTCTTTCAAAAAGATCAAATAAATAATGAAAGAACCATAGCATTCTTCTCCATGAAGCTAAATCCAACACAAAATAATTATAGTGTAACGGAGAAAGAGTGCCTAGCCACCGTACTTGCTATACAAAGATTTCGTCCGTACATCGAATTGATGGCTTTCACCGTTATAACCGACCATGCCAGTTTGAAATGGCTGATGCCGTTAAAAGAATTAAGTGGAAGACTAGCCAGATGGTCTCTGCAATTACAGGGATATGCGTTTGACATATAACACCGCAAAGGCTCAGAAAATATCGTAGCCGATACTTTATCGCGAGTGGTCGAAAAAAATTGTCTTACGCCCGAAGAATTAGTAGGGTTTGAAACAACAGAGTTTGAATCGGTGGAATACAGGGACTTAAGAGAAACAATTGAACAAAATTCAGACAAACTTCCAGATTTAAAAATAGAAAATGGTTTAGTTTTTAAAAAACAAAGCTATATATCGGATTCTGATTTGATAGAGGAATTCAGGTGGAAATTATGGGTTCCTAGCTCATTAACCCATGAATTGATAAGACTCGCTCATGAACCAGTAGAAAAAGCTCATGGTGCTATAAGAAAAACTCTGCAAGACCTACGAGCAAAATATTATTGGCCTAATGCGATAGTACAGGCAAAAACTTTATTAATAATTGCGACAAATGCAAGGAATGTAAATCGGTTAATGTTAGGCTAGCACCAACGATAGGATACGAGGTAATAACAGATCGCCCGTTCCAGAAAATATACATTGATTTCCTTGGGAAGTATCCGCGATCGAAAACCGGAAATGCGTACATATTTATCGTAGTAGATAATTTTACGAAGTTCGTTTTTCTTAAGGCAATGCGAGAAGCTACAGCTCACAACGTGGTTAAATTTTTGATAGAACAAGTATTTCACAACTTTGGTGTACCAGAAACAATCCATTCGGACAATGTTCAACAATTTTTATCCAAAGAATTTGGAAAAATGGTGAAAGATTATAAAATAAACCACATGCGAACTGCAGTGCATTCTCCACAATCGAATGCAGCAGAGCGTGTGAATCAGAGTATTTTATCAGCGATTAGAATTTATCTGGAAAATGACCACCGGGAATGGGACTTAAATCTACCGGCAATAGAATTGGCCTTGAGAAATTTTGTTCATTCAGCGACAGGAGCTAGTCCATTTATGGCATTATTTGGACATAATATGTTCACCTCAGGAACCGATTACAAATTGGCGAAGAAGTTAAAAGCTTTAGATGACAGTGAAATGAATTTCTTAGAAAATAGGGATAGATTGCGGTTAATACGGGAAACATTAAAAGACAATATGAGAAAAGATCTATAAGATACGATAGGGGCGCGAGAATAACTCGTTTTATTCCAGGTCAAGAGGTATTCAAAAGAAACTTTGTATTGAGTAATTTTAGCAAGGGCATAAATGCTAAATTCTGCAGGAAATTCTCTAAGTGTAGGATATTAAGGGTACTGGGCAATAACATGTATGAGGTAGAGACACTAAATGGGTCACCATTAGGTGTCTATCATGCAAAGGATATCAGACAGTAGACTTAGGGTGACTTAGGGTCGGTGCAATAAGCTGAGTAAGCTGGGGGTAGTGTGCAATATTAGAATAGTTAGTTTTACTTACTGGGCAATATATATGGTATTAGTGAGTAAGATGTGTACGTCTATTATATTCAATTATTGCCTAATTATACACTTTTGTACCTTGTCCACTTTGTGTCTACTGTGATGTTTTTTTAGTGATAAACTTTCAACTAAGATTTTTTTACGAGTACCTGAAACAAATAAATAAGAATTAAAAAATTCGTAAATATGTGGATAAAGCAAAATATTGTTGACGAAAATTAAAAGACATCAGAACATTCAAAGCAATTTACAAAGAAAAGAAAAGTCAGGGGATGCTGATGATGATAATTTTAGTCAACAATATATTTGATATCGATAGGTATACTAGTATACCAAGAATCCATCTTCTTCAGACTAATTGAATGCCCGGCTAACTCCTACCTTTATATTAATCGTGGGTGTAGCCTACGTTGAGCGCCTCTTAGCGAAGCAGACTCTAAGGTATAATGCAAAAAGTATGCTGGTTGAAGTCTTGTAGGGCTTAGCACCCGTCACACTGTCGTTTCTATATGACATCGTGAAACAACAGAGTTTTGTTGAGGGTGACTACCAAGGATTGGTGGGGGAATAGTTTAGGTGCCGTGGGATGTGAAACAAGTACATATGTGCATACAGGTTTGTACCCAGGAAAAAGGGTTAAGTAATTAGGCATGACATATTTGTAGATACGACCAAAAGGAAATGTCTGAGAATAACTTCCAGGAATCCTCGTTTTTGAGTACTGTGGTTCTCTGTTTTTTATTTATTCAGGAATGTATGTATGGATGTATGTGGTCCATGTTTTAATAGAGATTGTATGGATGCTTGGGTTTATTTGATGGAATGCAGGAGAGTGTGTGTACGTGAATGTAGATAAAATGTTGCTTGTTGTTTTTTTTTTATAAATAAGGATTATTAAAAATTTTTTTAATTAATTAAAATTATTTTTGTGTTGCGTCGTGATCTGTCAGCTGGTATCTGACACATGGTAGAATAATACAGGTAGTGGTGAAGCGTTAACGAACTTTTTTTTTTTTGGGTTCGACTCTGTCAAAAGTTGTTTATGTTATACCAACACACACCCACACCAGAGACTTGCGCCGAGGGGCTTTGATCGGCGGCGGCTGGCTGGGAAAAAATAGTCGGCGGCGGCTCAAATTCTGCCGAAAATCGGCTGGAAATGCACATGGACATTTAATAAAAGTGAAAATTTTCATTTTGTTGTTAAATTAGTTTTTCTTTTTCATACCAATTCTTCACCAAACAAAATGCATAGAAATTAAGCATTGCTTTGCCTCTCAAAAATTTTTAAATTGTTATGAAAAATAAAGCAAAGCTTGATTGTCAAACTTTTTTAAGGCTTGTCCAGATTCAACCTAAAAAGTTATTTGTCAAGCTAAAAATTAATTTCTCTGTTCGCAATTTTATGCATGAACATCAATTATATATTTTACCGTTGGAATCTAATTCATGAATCATGCTAGAATTATTCGGATATATAATACATTATAATTTATGTATATTGAAACAAACGTCTATACCTGATTTATTTGTATCATGATAAATGGCAAATTCTATATAGGAAAAACAGATAAGATAAAGCAGGTTATTTTTCAATATAAAGTTTGACATTTGTCATGATAAAAATTTATCACGTATAGACATAGGCTAAAGCAAGGCGAATTGATACCAGGTGGCCTTATTATTGTAAATGAACTTTACCAAAATGGCAAACTCTATGTAAAAAAACTAAATAAAAACTTTTTATGTATGCATTTCCATGACAGATAGGTGAAGTCGAGTTGTTGTCGTACTAATAAGGCCACTTGCTATTAATACGCTTTGGGTTACAATGAAAGTCTTTCTCTAATAAATTTTTAAATGTAATTTTCACTTTTGCAAAAAGCTGTTTGCTGGGAACTATCAATGGAAATTCGTCGAGTCTATAGAAAATAATAAATTATATACAGATTAAGAGCTTCTTCTCAAAGATATTTCTAATGACTAAATATGGTATAATTTAAAAACTGGACGAAGAGGAAATCTTCATAAATTAACTTCGTTTGTATTTTCGATTCCTATTAATAATGCGTTTGAAAAGAAAGAAAAATAATGTAATTTCCCGAATTAATGATAAGAATTAATTTTAATGGAAATTTTATGTTTTCAATATTTTTTTGCAAACAAATTAAAGTAAAGAAATACCAAATATATGTGGGAAAAAATAAAAATTCTTATGAAATAAAAAACAGGACCCATTAGGAAGTAAGTAATATAATCCAAATAAAGAAAAAAATTTTCAACTCGAATCGTATATGGCAGAGCCCTGAAGGAACACATAAGAAATACAAACGAATATTTATTCTTTTGAATAGTTTTTGACAGTTTTTGGCAGTTCGTCTTAGTAAATCAAGCTTTTTTTCTCTAAATGTCAAGCTTTTTCACAATTTTGATCTGGCAAGCCTAGGTCGCAGAGTAATGCATACAAAAATATTTTTCGTTATCTTACTCTACGTCTCCACCTAACCATAGACTACTAACTAGACCCGTCACTGTACAACAACATTACGAAGATTGTATGAGAGGGAACGCAATTCTTATTTTATAATGTGGTTTCTAATTTGACTATGTCCTTCATATTATCTTAGTAAAAGCACTTTTTATGTAAAAATACACAACACATGACAACAGCCTCTTTTAGCTGTCAAAAGTGAGCATTCTGTTCCTAAATTGATATGCTGTTGTAACTTGGAGTTATTACTGCGCTGTTAAAACAATTGCACTAACAACTATGTTATACCCTGAAAAAAGCATTAACTTGAGCGGTCTACACTTAACATTAACTTGAAGTTAATGTAAAGTTGGGTGTAGACTGCAAATTACTAAAATAATGCTTGAACAAAAATTATGAAAAAAAAATATAAAAAAGTAGAAGTGGAAATTAAAAAAAGCAATCGGCGGATTATTTTAAGCCGTTTTTGAGCCGAAAAACGATCGTCGGTGGCGGCTTCCATTAAGCCGATTTTAGCCGCAAGATAAATCGGCGGCGGCTGTGGAAATTAGTCGGCGGCTCGGCTTAGCCATGGCTCAGCCGTCTCGGCGCAAGCCTCTGGTAAACACACACATGTGAACATATAAATTTTTTTTCAAATTTTCTTTTGTGCTTTTTGACAACCTCGAACATAAACAACAATAAAAAGCCGTGTTGTTTTTGCTGTTGTTGGGTTGTTGTAGCTTCGCTACTACCTGTAGTATAATTCTACCATGATCTGACATTTAATTTTTATGTGCAGACTGGAAGTACATGTTGAATTAATTGGTATTTACAGTTGTGTTAAATAGTGGGAATAGAGTAACCAGATCGTTAAGGATCTTATTAGTTCTAAAAAAAGAGAAATTGGTGCTCTTGCAAGCCCTTTAAAGGTATATCAAACAAAATATGAACTTCAAGGTCAAAGGAGAGTGGCCAATGACCCATATGCTCATGCAAGGGAATAGTGATCGCTATGTTCGCTTTTATCGATACTTGTTTTTTTATAAACAGTCTTTGTTGTTATAGATTGTTCGTGAAGGTTTTGGTATTAGGTTTTACTTGTGCACAAACAAAGTAGAAATTATTAGAAAAGTGGCCGACATAAGATAAAGATCGTGAAGTGGTAGTGCAAAGAAAATATACATTGCTATTTTCAAATTAATTTAGTAATTATTGTGTAAAAAAAAATTATTAAAGTAAGTCTAAATGGATTTATGCAAATGTATGTGTCTTAATAAAATTTGATATTTTTTTTTAAAGAAATCTTAAAATAAATTCAAAGGGAATAGGTAGACTGAGGAGACAGGAGATAATATTTGGTTTCGCAAAGGAATACTGAAATATAGTTCATCCTGGAGAAAAGAACAATACGGAAGAAGAATTCTTATATTTCCTATAGAAAAACACCAGTAAAATTTCAGCAAGGTAAACGATTTTTTTATTTAAACTTTCCGTGTATTAACCAAGTGGCATCCTAAAGCAAGTAAAACAAAAGTTATCATACTGGCAAAGATAGCAAGCTTTCTGTTAAATCCAGGTGGATGTATGCGGAAACTAAATAAGTCTCCAAGACGGTCTAGGTGTTTAGTAGAGACCAGAACCACTTAATTTATGTCCCACAGCTGTAGCTTAAAGAAACAGAAGACCCAGTAGAGAAACTATACAAATCATATATAAAAAGATATACAGATTGAAATTATCATTAGTGGCTTGAGAGTAGAAATAAATAAATAAGAAAGTAAAAAATGTACATATTTAGTTGATAGGCTAGGATAATTTTAGGTTAAGGTTTATATGTGTAAAAGGTTCGTACGAGGGTAAAGTATTAATAACAAAATCAATTTTTTAGCGGCATTTTTTATTGATAAGCGCCGAAAAACCCTCAGAGAGCCCTTTTAGGGAGGATTAATAAATAAACTTAATATTAGAATAGGCTAAGAAAAAAAATTACTGAAGGCCAATTTTTTGTCTAGTGCAACCCTTAGTTAGCTATGTCCAAAATCGATGTTAAATTTAGCAAATAGAACAAAAATTTATATAGTAATCATATTTGGTTAAATTTTTGTTTATAGGATCTAAGTTTTAAAGCTACCATAATTTTATTTATATATTTCGAGCCACTTTAGTTTAAGTTTATGTAACTAATTGTTTTAAATAAATTATGTGTTGAAAGAACGAAATGTTTTTGTGTTGGTAATTTTCAATTTCAAGGATTTCATGTACCTGAGTTCGAGATGGACGACATGACATAGAAAGGAAAAGTAACTTGTTGATGAGATTTTTTGTAGATAGGGTCATTTATAAGTGTTTTAGAAGAAATGGCATAGATAGGGTAAGGGCGACGGCAGAACTGGGTATGACATCTGTCTCAGTTTCATATATGTGTGGATGTTCTCTGATAGTGTACTGTGAGGTGTTCGTAATTTTTGTTAACATTTTTTTAAATATTTTTTTTCGTTTAAAAATTATTATCAGATTTTTTTGGCTGGTCGTAACTGAGTCGTGGTGAAGGGTTAAGGAACCTCCCGTTTAATGAGATAGAGCAAATGAGCTAGTTCGGGGCACCACAGGGATCGCTAAGAGAAAGTTTCGCAACATCTTAAGTATTTATATTAAATTAAACCCAGTTAACTTTGTGGCTGTTGGGGTGAGAGCGCTAGACGGTTCAGCAATTGTTGTTTTTCTCTCGGGAGCTGGGTTCAAATCACGGCGCCTGAAACATTTATTTTTTAGTTTTTTAAATGTTTCTTTTAATGTAAATAAATTATTAGTAAATAAATAAAATCAATAAAATATTTATTTGGGATACAAGTTTATAGTATCAAATAGAAAAATTTGCAAAAAGTCAATATTTTTTGAGCTCAAATGGTTCTAAATTTATATTTGCATAAATTAATGCGAAATGAACTGTATGTATGTATATGTATGTAACCTAAAAATTCTTGTTTAAGAATACCAATTTTGTAATATGCTTTTTGTACAACTAATACACGTAATCTCAACAAATAGATATCTCAACATTAGATATTAAAAAAAACTCTCAATTGAATATATTATGTATGTATTACAAAATACTTTATTACGTAATAGCTACATATGTATATACAAAAGTTTGCATATTTTACGAAAACAGTAATTAAGAAAGTTATTTGGAAATTATTGCATAGATATTTTGGGTATAATAATTGGGTATAATAATTGCAAGTACATGTGTCTGTACCCACAAGGAATAACGACTAAACTCGATTTTGGCAAGTGGTCAAAAGAGAATTTTAAAGTCACTGTGTAAAATCAGGGAAATCAGATTAAGCTAATGCTAGCAATTTTATACTATATTAATTTGTAATTTAATTTATAATGAAACAACAGTTAAGTTAAGAGAAATAAACAAAATTATAATGATAAATACACTTTATCCTAACTCGACTTAACTGTTATACCTTGTGACCACAGATATATGTACCTTTTATATTACTTTGTGAAGGGTATATAAGATTCGGCACAGCCGAATATAGCACTCTTACTTGTTATTAACTCGCTTTGATGTATGTACTCGTATCTCTGTTCGAGTGGAAATTTGTAATTAATTTTAAGGGAACTTTCTGATGACTTCAAATGTTTTCCAAGCATAGGGTTTCAGTGGCAATAACATTTTATGATTAGAAATGTGGACAGAGACACGCCTATAAAAGGTAAATATGCGTTTTGATATATATCTACTTAGCCGATTTCTATAAAATTTTGCACATTTGGTTTTCTTGAGTCAGTTTTAAAAACGTATTAGGTATAAAAGAAAACGTTCTTTCCTTAATAATTATTTCATAAGATATTAGAATCAGGAACCAAAAAATAGACTATACCTAGCAAACAAATTAATAATAGTAAATAAATAAAATCAATGAACTAGCTATTTTAATTTATATATTTCCGATTTTTAATTTTCGTAATACGTCTTGAGCAATAGGATTTAAATGTGAATTTGCAAATTTTGTTTATAAAAACATCAACAAAGTCACAAATAAAAACCTGAAATAATGATTATTTCTAAACAAAAATCCTTCAAAATCCTTTTTATGTGCATTTTGTATACATGCACACTTAACATATTTTTGGCAGTTTTAAGTTATAAGAAATCAAAGTTAGCTGCACACGCTATATAATTGTGTTTACCTGTACATTAAGGCAGATAAGTATATTTAGTTTAACAGCATTTTTGAGTTATCTGCACAAAAAATCGTGAAAAGTTGTTTGTGCAGCTAAATCAAAATTACTGTACTAATACATTCTTATACTCAGGTTTTTTGACAACAGACTTATGTGTCCGATAACTAACTTGTCAAGAGTCTTTCTATCTTTTCTATGGTATATACGCCATTCGTTGCGAAAGGGTATATAAGATTCCACACAGCCGAATATATCAGTATTACCTGTTTTTTATTATCACTCTATTTCATTTTGACTGTTTGTTGTTGCGGTAACCTTAGTTATAGGTATCCTCTGAAAATTTCAGGTCTCTAACTATTACGGTTCACGAGTTAGAAGCTTGCGACTGATGGACATCGCATCGAAAACTAATACATAATAATAATAATAATAATGTATGCAAAACTAATTACAACAATACAAAAAGAGTAAAATTACAACAAACACATGACGTACAGAAAATCTAAGAACACATAATGTATTAGCACAAAACACAAGAACATACACTGTTTCTCAAATGAGCTCGTTGGTGGACGAGTGGAAGGTGATGTGTTCGATACTAGTTCTTTTTACAACATTTTTAAAATATATATGATATGCATAGTATATATATTTTTATTTTACAATAAGCTTCTCAGAGCTGAGTTTGACAGATAAATTGAGTATAGAGTACTGACAGACGTATAGGGTCATAGAAATTAACAAACACATGAAAATCGGAACAAAGTAGCTTTTTGGATATATCTCTGTTATATATGAACCGATTTTCCTGAATTTCAAATACAAAAATCTTCTGGAAAAGCCAGTCACGCGACTTCAACATTTAGGTCTATAAGTCTTCCAGGACCTCTAAATTATACCTTCCAACATCGGTCAGAAAAAACAGATAGACGGTCATCACTAAATCGACTTAGATTTTTATAAGGATCACGAATATATATATATATATATATATATATATATATATATATATATATATATATATATATATATATATATATATATATATATATATATATATATATATATATATATATATATATATATATATATATATATATATATATATATATATATATATATATATATATATATATATATATATATATATATATATATATATATATATATATGTGTATATATATATATATATATATATATATATATATATATATATATATATATATATATATATATATATATATATATATATATATATATATATATATATATATATATATATATATATATATATATATATATATATATATATATTGTTGTATACATATGTGTCAATTGAATTTAGCAATAATTATATATATGTAGACTGCAAATTACTAAAATAATGCTTGAACAAAAATTATGAAAAAAAAATATAAAAAAGTAGAAGTGGAAATTAAAAAAAGCAATCGGCGGATTATTTTAAGCCGTTTTTGAGCCGAAAAACGATCGTCGGTGGCGGCTTCCATTAAGCCGATTTTAGCCGCAAGATAAATCGGCGGCGGCTGTGGAAATTAGTCGGCGGCTCGGCTTAGCCATGGCTCAGCCGTCTCGGCGCAAGCCTCTGGTAAACACACACATGTGAACATATAAATTTTTTTTCAAATTTTCTTTTGTGCTTTTTGACAACCTCGAACATAAACAACAATAAAAAGCCGTGTTGTTTTTGCTGTTGTTGGGTTGTTGTAGCTTCGCTACTACCTGTAGTATAATTCTACCATGATCTGACATTTAATTTTTATGTGCAGACTGGAAGTACATGTTGAATTAATTGGTATTTACAGTTGTGTTAAATAGTGGGAATAGAGTAACCAGATCGTTAAGGATCTTATTAGTTCTAAAAAAAGAGAAATTGGTGCTCTTGCAAGCCCTTTAAAGGTATATCAAACAAAATATGAACTTCAAGGTCAAAGGAGAGTGGCCAATGACCCATATGCTCATGCAAGGGAATAGTGATCGCTATGTTCGCTTTTATCGATACTTGTTTTTTTATAAACAGTCTTTGTTGTTATAGATTGTTCGTGAAGGTTTTGGTATTAGGTTTTACTTGTGCACAAACAAAGTAGAAATTATTAGAAAAGTGGCCGACATAAGATAAAGATCGTGAAGTGGTAGTGCAAAGAAAATATACATTGCTATTTTCAAATTAATTTAGTAATTATTGTGTAAAAAAAAATTATTAAAGTAAGTCTAAATGGATTTATGCAAATGTATGTGTCTTAATAAAATTTGATATTTTTTTTTAAAGAAATCTTAAAATAAATTCAAAGGGAATAGGTAGACTGAGGAGACAGGAGATAATATTTGGTTTCGCAAAGGAATACTGAAATATAGTTCATCCTGGAGAAAAGAACAATACGGAAGAAGAATTCTTATATTTCCTATAGAAAAACACCAGTAAAATTTCAGCAAGGTAAACGATTTTTTTATTTAAACTTTCCGTGTATTAACCAAGTGGCATCCTAAAGCAAGTAAAACAAAAGTTATCATACTGGCAAAGATAGCAAGCTTTCTGTTAAATCCAGGTGGATGTATGCGGAAACTAAATAAGTCTCCAAGACGGTCTAGGTGTTTAGTAGAGACCAGAACCACTTAATTTATGTCCCACAGCTGTAGCTTAAAGAAACAGAAGACCCAGTAGAGAAACTATACAAATCATATATAAAAAGATATACAGATTGAAATTATCATTAGTGGCTTGAGAGTAGAAATAAATAAATAAGAAAGTAAAAAATGTACATATTTAGTTGATAGGCTAGGATAATTTTAGGTTAAGGTTTATATGTGTAAAAGGTTCGTACGAGGGTAAAGTATTAATAACAAAATCAATTTTTTAGCGGCATTTTTTATTGATAAGCGCCGAAAAACCCTCAGAGAGCCCTTTTAGGGAGGATTAATAAATAAACTTAATATTAGAATAGGCTAAGAAAAAAAATTACTGAAGGCCAATTTTTTGTCTAGTGCAACCCTTAGTTAGCTATGTCCAAAATCGATGTTAAATTTAGCAAATAGAACAAAAATTTATATAGTAATCATATTTGGTTAAATTTTTGTTTATAGGATCTAAGTTTTAAAGCTACCATAATTTTATTTATATATTTCGAGCCACTTTAGTTTAAGTTTATGTAACTAATTGTTTTAAATAAATTATGTGTTGAAAGAACGAAATGTTTTTGTGTTGGTAATTTTCAATTTCAAGGATTTCATGTACCTGAGTTCGAGATGGACGACATGACATAGAAAGGAAAAGTAACTTGTTGATGAGATTTTTTGTAGATAGGGTCATTTATA
Source organism: Panzeria rudis (assembly GCA_956483635.1). Taxonomy (NCBI): domain Eukaryota; kingdom Metazoa; phylum Arthropoda; class Insecta; order Diptera; family Tachinidae; genus Panzeria; species Panzeria rudis. The sequence continues at coordinate 89,579,694 of OY101448.1, read as the reverse complement.
AGTGTTTTAGAAGAAATGGCATAGATAGGGTAAGGGCGACGGCAGAACTGGGTATGACATCTGTCTCAGTTTCATATATGTGTGGATGTTCTCTGATAGTGTACTGTGAGGTGTTCGTAATTTTTGTTAACATTTTTTTAAATATTTTTTTTCGTTTAAAAATTATTATCAGATTTTTTTGGCTGGTCGTAACTGAGTCGTGGTGAAGGGTTAAGGAACCTCCCGTTTAATGAGATAGAGCAAATGAGCTAGTTCGGGGCACCACAGGGATCGCTAAGAGAAAGTTTCGCAACATCTTAAGTATTTATATTAAATTAAACCCAGTTAACTTTGTGGCTGTTGGGGTGAGAGCGCTAGACGGTTCAGCAATTGTTGTTTTTCTCTCGGGAGCTGGGTTCAAATCACGGCGCCTGAAACATTTATTTTTTAGTTTTTTAAATGTTTCTTTTAATGTAAATAAATTATTAGTAAATAAATAAAATCAATAAAATATTTATTTGGGATACAAGTTTATAGTATCAAATAGAAAAATTTGCAAAAAGTCAATATTTTTTGAGCTCAAATGGTTCTAAATTTATATTTGCATAAATTAATGCGAAATGAACTGTATGTATGTATATGTATGTAACCTAAAAATTCTTGTTTAAGAATACCAATTTTGTAATATGCTTTTTGTACAACTAATACACGTAATCTCAACAAATAGATATCTCAACATTAGATATTAAAAAAAACTCTCAATTGAATATATTATGTATGTATTACAAAATACTTTATTACGTAATAGCTACATATGTATATACAAAAGTTTGCATATTTTACGAAAACAGTAATTAAGAAAGTTATTTGGAAATTATTGCATAGATATTTTGGGTATAATAATTGGGTATAATAATTGCAAGTACATGTGTCTGTACCCACAAGGAATAACGACTAAACTCGATTTTGGCAAGTGGTCAAAAGAGAATTTTAAAGTCACTGTGTAAAATCAGGGAAATCAGATTAAGCTAATGCTAGCAATTTTATACTATATTAATTTGTAATTTAATTTATAATGAAACAACAGTTAAGTTAAGAGAAATAAACAAAATTATAATGATAAATACACTTTATCCTAACTCGACTTAACTGTTATACCTTGTGACCACAGATATATGTACCTTTTATATTACTTTGTGAAGGGTATATAAGATTCGGCACAGCCGAATATAGCACTCTTACTTGTTATTAACTCGCTTTGATGTATGTACTCGTATCTCTGTTCGAGTGGAAATTTGTAATTAATTTTAAGGGAACTTTCTGATGACTTCAAATGTTTTCCAAGCATAGGGTTTCAGTGGCAATAACATTTTATGATTAGAAATGTGGACAGAGACACGCCTATAAAAGGTAAATATGCGTTTTGATATATATCTACTTAGCCGATTTCTATAAAATTTTGCACATTTGGTTTTCTTGAGTCAGTTTTAAAAACGTATTAGGTATAAAAGAAAACGTTCTTTCCTTAATAATTATTTCATAAGATATTAGAATCAGGAACCAAAAAATAGACTATACCTAGCAAACAAATTAATAATAGTAAATAAATAAAATCAATGAACTAGCTATTTTAATTTATATATTTCCGATTTTTAATTTTCGTAATACGTCTTGAGCAATAGGATTTAAATGTGAATTTGCAAATTTTGTTTATAAAAACATCAACAAAGTCACAAATAAAAACCTGAAATAATGATTATTTCTAAACAAAAATCCTTCAAAATCCTTTTTATGTGCATTTTGTATACATGCACACTTAACATATTTTTGGCAGTTTTAAGTTATAAGAAATCAAAGTTAGCTGCACACGCTATATAATTGTGTTTACCTGTACATTAAGGCAGATAAGTATATTTAGTTTAACAGCATTTTTGAGTTATCTGCACAAAAAATCGTGAAAAGTTGTTTGTGCAGCTAAATCAAAATTACTGTACTAATACATTCTTATACTCAGGTTTTTTGACAACAGACTTATGTGTCCGATAACTAACTTGTCAAGAGTCTTTCTATCTTTTCTATGGTATATACGCCATTCGTTGCGAAAGGGTATATAAGATTCCACACAGCCGAATATATCAGTATTACCTGTTTTTTATTATCACTCTATTTCATTTTGACTGTTTGTTGTTGCGGTAACCTTAGTTATAGGTATCCTCTGAAAATTTCAGGTCTCTAACTATTACGGTTCACGAGTTAGAAGCTTGCGACTGATGGACATCGCATCGAAAACTAATACATAATAATAATAATAATAATGTATGCAAAACTAATTACAACAATACAAAAAGAGTAAAATTACAACAAACACATGACGTACAGAAAATCTAAGAACACATAATGTATTAGCACAAAACACAAGAACATACACTGTTTCTCAAATGAGCTCGTTGGTGGACGAGTGGAAGGTGATGTGTTCGATACTAGTTCTTTTTACAACATTTTTAAAATATATATGATATGCATAGTATATATATTTTTATTTTACAATAAGCTTCTCAGAGCTGAGTTTGACAGATAAATTGAGTATAGAGTACTGACAGACGTATAGGGTCATAGAAATTAACAAACACATGAAAATCGGAACAAAGTAGCTTTTTGGATATATCTCTGTTATATATGAACCGATTTTCCTGAATTTCAAATACAAAAATCTTCTGGAAAAGCCAGTCACGCGACTTCAACATTTAGGTCTATAAGTCTTCCAGGACCTCTAAATTATACCTTCCAACATCGGTCAGAAAAAACAGATAGACGGTCATCACTAAATCGACTTAGATTTTTATAAGGATCACGAATATATATATATATATATATATATATATATATATATATATATATATATATATATATATATATATATATATATATATATATATATATATATATATATATATATATATATATATATATATATATATATATATATATATATATATATATATATATATATATATATATATATATATGTGTATATATATATATATATATATATATATATATATATATATATATATATATATATATATATATATATATATATATATATATATATATATATATATATATATATATATATATATATATATTGTTGTATACATATGTGTCAATTGAATTTAGCAATAATTATAAGTAAACAGTCTGGCAGCGCTTCTCGTTTGTCAACCAATATTAGAGGTAGCTACTAAGGAAGAATGAAATAAAGATTATTCTATAATCAACTGCATTCAATAAAAGTTGTTCTTCTCTTTTTTTTCCTCCCTACGCTCGCGACATTACACTGGCGACGAGTGAGAAACATTAGAGAATAAAAGAAGTTAAAAAAATAACCGCGTGCATAACCTTACATTCTTTTTCTCATCAAAAAAAATTATTATTTTGTATTACAAAAATCAAATTGCAATAAACAGTAATTGCTGCAAAATAGTAAAAAAAAATTTTACCGTTTATTTACAAACTAAGTGACTTAATAAGCAATCAATATTTTAACAAACATCACTTAAAGCACAATAATCATCAATATGACTGAAAGTGCTTCTGGAACACGCGGCACAAACAACAGCAACAATCCAACCTAAATGACAGCTCCAAACCAATATTATGCAACATTGTTGCCGGAGTTCACACCATCAAGAGAGAAATGGGCGATTTGGAAGCAAAAGCTTGATTTACATTTCATGGAATTAAGTATCACCGAAGAAAATGCCAAAAAAAGTAACCTTGCTAAGGTTGGTAGGCACTGAGGCATATAATACACTACACAGCGTTCGCAGTCCACGCGCACCAATTTCACTGGCTTACAAAGAATTGTGTAACCTTCTAGATACACACTATATGCCTCCAGTGATTGTATTTCATGAAAGAAAAAGATTTCATGGAGCCACAAAAGACTCAAGTGAAAGTATAGCGGAGTGGTACGCCAGAGTTAAAAAACTGGCTCTAAGTTGCAAATTCGAAAATAACTTAGACGCATTTATTCTAAATCAATTTGTAATGGGGCTTCCTGAGAAAATTTTCGAACGAATGTGTGAGGAAGATGAACGGCTAACGGCAGATGAAGCTTTACGTAAAGCTATGATACTCGAGACGAGATTAGCAGCGAAGAACAGCGACGTCGACTTAGGCGCAGTTAACTATATCAAGCAGCGAGGAATTAAGGGAGATAGCAGAAATAACAACAACTTTAGACAAAACAACAGTCGTGCAAACAACAACAATAGAAGTAAAGAGAAAAAACGTAATGCGTGTTCCCACTGCGGTTGGAAAAATCACTCATCCAATGAATGCCGATACAAGAACAGCATATGCAATTTTTGCAATAAAATTGGGCACTTGGCATCAGTATGCCGAACCAAGTCTAACAAAATGAATTATGTATCTAATAATAACAAAAAGCAAGAGGATGATAATGTTAATAACATATTCAATTCTATTTTCAGTATTAACACGGATGGTAATGTGGGTGAGATCTATTCACTTTCAGTGGTTATTGATGGGACCAAAGTTGTAGCAACGTGTGACACTGGCGCGCCATGCATCTTGGTTGCTGATTCATTTTTCAAAAATCAGAAACACAAAACTTTGTTAAAATGTACTACACCTTATGTCAATTACAGCGGTAACAAAATAGAGATATTAGGTGAGTACGACGCTTTGGTTTCCTATTTAGGGCTTACAAAACAATTAAAAGTTGTTGTTTCGAAATCAAACAATCCACCCTTACTTGGTAGAACTTTTCTACGTGCTTTTGGTTTCGAATTATTGCAAGTTAACTCGGTAATTACCGAAGGTGATTGTGATAAAATTATCACACCATTTAAACAAAAATATTCGAATGTTTATAGTAATGAACTAGGCAAGTATCGGTTCAGTGAAGTGTCTTTGTCCTTGAAAGAGAATGCAACACCAATTTTCTGTAAACCGCGATCGCTTCCACTCGCTTGGAAAGACAGAATCGAAACAAAACTGCGCGACATGAAAAAAATGGACATTTTAGAAATAGTTGATAATTCCGACTGGGGCACGCCTCTTGTGCCAGTTCTTAAGCCAAATGGCGACTTAAGAATATGCGCAGACTATATGGTCACCATAAATAAAAACGATGTAAAATACCCCTTACCACGCATAGAGGAAATTTTCGCGTCGCTGGAGGGAGGTCAACTTTTCACAAAGCTGGATATGTCAAATGCGTATAACCAATTGGTTTTAGATTCCAACTCTCAGCAACTTTGCACGTGGAGCACGCATATTGGCACATTGTAAGTCAAACGTCTTCCTTTTGGCGTTAAAACGGCTGCGTCTATTTTTCAAAAGACTGTTGAAAATCTTTTTCGTGGGATACCACATGTAGTCGTCTACCAGGACGATATTACAATCACTGGCAGAAATATGCAGGAACACTTACAAACATTAGATTCAGTCTTGTCAAAGCTGAGTTCTGCGGGACTGACATTGAATGAGAGCAAATGTATTTTTTTAAATCTGAGGTAACCTATTTAGGTTTTCAAATAGATAAATTTGGTCTTCAAAAAACACCAGAGCGTATTTCATGCGTTAAAAGCGCACCGGCACCAACCAATGTAAGTGAACTTAAAGCGTTTGCAGGCATGGTGAATTGTTATTCCAAATTTGTATATAACTTTGCTGACAAAATAAAACCTTTATATAATTTACTATCAAAAAATGTAAAATTTACTTTGTCAAGGGCATGTCAGCAGGCTTACGAATAAATCAAGAAAGATCTTATGTCAGATCAAGTTTTAATTCATTTCAACGCTAATTTACCGATCATTCTGATCACTGATGCTAGCAACAATGCCGTTGCTGGAGTGCTAAGCCACAAGCTTCCTGACGATTCTATAAAACCAGTAGCATTTGTCTCTCGTGCCTTAACCAAAAGTGAATTAAACTACGCGCCTATTGAAAAGGAAGGTTTAGCTATTATTTTCAGTGTTTCAAAATTGCGACAATATCTTTTGGGAAACAAGTTTACGATTCGCACTGATCATAAACCTTTATTAACTTTATTTGGTGAAACAAAAGGGATACCTGTCATGGCAGCAGCTCGCATCCAGCGATGGGCAGTAATACTGTCAGGATTCGATTACATTATCGAATATGTGAGAGGTGAGCGTAATCATGCCGATGGCTTATCTAGAATGCCGCAATCGGTCGTTGTTGAAGATAATCATGAAAGTAATTATGTAAACTTTATCGACTCAGAAAATTGCATGCATATAAACTTTCAAGACATAGCAAGAGAAACACGTCGTGATCCAATATTTTCGAAGGTTTGTGAGGCAATTGAATCAGGCACTCTTCATAATATGAGAGATTTAATTTTTGAACCATTTCGTAACAAAGTTAATGAATTGAACGTAGAATATGGTTGTATAATGTGGGGATATCGGTCTGTTATTCCTCCAAAATTTAGACAGGAATTATTAGAACAATTGCATATTTCACACTTAGGCATCGTCAAAACCAAGGCTTTGGCAAGATCATACATGTGGTGGCCTGGCCTTGACAATGACATTGAAAAATTAATCAAAAATTGTGTTCCTTGCCAAGAGCTTCAGGCTAGCCCCGAAAAAAGCAAATTAATTCCTTGGAAGCCCACGGATTCTGTGTGGAGTCGTATACATGCCGACTTTGCAGGCCCTATCAAAAACCATTATTTATTCATAGTCATAGACTCATTCTCCAAGTGGGTAGAAGTCTTTCCCACTAAAGATATAACATCTAATTTTATCATTGGCAAAATGAGAGATTTGTTTGCACGATATGGTATAACAGATACGTTTGTATCTGATAACGGAAGAAAATTCGTATCAGAAAAGTTTCAAGACTTTTTAAAAATGAATGGTGTCAGGCATATTTTAACAGCTCCTGGCCATCCTGCGACGAATGGCCAAGCTGAAAATTTTGTAAAAGTGTTAAAAAAATCTATTTATGCCAATCTCAAATGTGACAACCATGCAAACCTGGACACCATCATCTGTCGATTTTTAGCAGACTATCGCAATGCAAAGCATTGCACAACGAATGAGACACCTTCAAAACTTTTTCTCAAAAGAACACCAAAAACAAGATTTAGTTTGATTAAGCCACCATTAGTTCAAGATGCAATAATTCGAAACCAGAACAGAAGTATTATCAATTACCGGGGGACGCGAAACATTGAATTTCATAAGGGTGAACAAGTTTGGGTTCGCGATTACTCGGATTCTAATAAAGCCGGTTGGTCTTCAGCAACGATCAATAAACAACTTGGCCCAAGAACATACCTTTGCGTTTTAACTAACAACAATCGCCAAATTAAAAGGCATCTCTACCAGATACGTAGTCCAAAACAAAATGTTACAAACAACAATTTCATGGTGCATGACGAAGCTATCACACATAATGATGCTGTAGCTTCTACCAGCACTCAAATGCCTGGAAGTGACATGGTTCAAGCTGAATGTGATACCAATTCACATACACATTATCACCCCGAAGTAGGTACACCTAAGCGTCAATTAAGACCGCGTCAAGAGGGTAAGGTAGTTAAGCCTTAAATAAAACACTAAATGTTCAATAGAAATTTAGGTATATGATACAAACGTATGTATGAGGGAATAGGGATAACGTATAATGTTACCAACATAATGTTTTAGCAATTGAATTACTGATATGTTTTACACTAATTGTAACATAAAGTTGAATTATTGTTACAGGATTTAAGCAATGCATGTCAACAAAAAAAAAAGGGGGTGCATGTTGTATACATATGTGTCAATTGAATTTAGCAATAATTATAAGTAAACAATCTGGCAGCGCTTCTCGTTTGTCAACCAATATTAGAGGTAGATACTAATGCTGACTTTAGACGACATGTTTTTTACATATGGCTTGTCAGGTATGTGAGACATATGTAACTTCGTATGTTTGTCAAAATTGTCAATTTACAGATGGTTTATAATTTTTGCGTTCACATGACATGTGCAATTATATCTGACATAACCTCTAAGTGTTCACAACAGCTGAGTTTTTGCACAATTTTCATAAATATATAAAGCGCTCTTTGCTTTTTAATGTTTTTTCAGCCAAACCCGTAATTTGTTTAAGTTGCAAACATTAGAGCATGTGTGTGTGCGAAAATAAACAAACAGAAGAAAATCTCATGCATCTACATACGCACATACACTACACCATAGCACGACCAAAAGATCATGCCGTATACTTAAAGATAAAAAGAGACAACTACATTGCAGAAAGTTAGCGAAGTTACCAGAAGGTTTTTTAATCGACTATATAAGACGACATGGATAAGTGTGTTTTTAAACTTAGACGAGTAAACATCGCCAAGAATAGTTAGTGTGTACATCGCGTTTAGTTGTACGTGTTTTTAAAGTAATAAATAAAGTGTTACTGAGAATTTATTTGTAAAATAAATATCCGTGTTTTATTTTACTGCAATTCAACGAATCCTGTGAAAATAATAAAACCGTTTTTATGTAAAGGACTAAAAACGTAACAATATATATATATATATATATATATATACATATATATATATATATATATATATATATATATATATATATATATATATATATATATATATATATATAACGAGTGATTTTTTGCCATTATCGTTTTGGCAACACTAGTTTTGACAGCTCACGCACGTTTTGTATCTTGTGTCACTGTCAAACATCTTCAGTTTGGTCTATAATTTAATCATGAATCGTCTTACAAACGAACAACGCTTGCAAATTATTGAATTTTATTACCAAAATGCGTGCTCTGTTAAGAAAGTTTTTTATCGAAGAATTGTGTTCAGCGACGAGGCTCATTTCTGGTTGAATGGATACGTGAACAAGCAAAACTGCCGTATTTGGAGTGAAGAGCAGCCAGAAGCATTGCAAGAGCTACCAATGCATCCACAAAAAACAACCGTTTGGTGCGGATTATGGGCTGGCGGCATCATTGGGCCGTATTTCTTCAAAGATGATGCGAATCACAACGTTACTGTGAATGGTGAGCGCTACCGTGCGATGATAACAAACTTTTTTCTGCCCACAATGGAAGAGCTTGACTTGCATGACATGTGGTTTCAACAAGACGGTGCCACATGCCACACAGCACGCGAAACAATGGACCAATTGAGAGGCGAGTTCGGTGAACAGTTTATTTCACGCTTGGGACCAGTCAATTGGCCGCCCAGATCGTGCGATTTAACGCCTCTAGACTATTTTTTGTGGGGCTATGTTAAGGCTAATGTCTATAGCGACAAGCCCGCTTCGATTGACGCACTGGAAGCCAACATTGCCAACATTATTCGTGAGATACCGGCCGAAATGTTGGAAAGAGTATGCCAAAATTGGACTAAGCGGATGGACCATTTGAGGCGCAGCCGCGGCCAACATTTGCATGAAATAATCTTCAAACATTAAATTATATCGACCCAACTATCGATCCAAATAAATATTTCATGCATTTTTCTGAATTTTATGTGTTTTTTTTCTTTTTACTTTCCGATAGTTCTTATAAAATCACCCATTATATATATATATATATATATATATATATATATATATATATATATATATATATATATATATATATATATATATATATATATATATATATATATATATATATATATATATATATATATATATATATATATATATATATATATATATATGCCAATATGGCATATATATATATATATATATATATATATATATATATATATATATATATATATATATATATATATATATATATATCTATATTTATATATATATATATATTGTTACGTTTTTAGTCCTTTACATAAAAACGGTTTTATTATTTTCACAGGATTCGTTGAATTGCAATAAAATAAAACACGGATATTTATTTTACAAATAAATTCTCAGTAACACTTTATTTATTACTTTAAAAACACGTACAACTAAACGCGATGTACACACTAACTATTCTTGGCGATGTTTACTCGTCTAAGTTTAAAAACACACTTCTCGAATCGTCAAGCTAAGGATGAGCTTCAGTGGATCGCAGTATGGCAGCTGCTCTTCCACTTACAACACCTTGCCCGCTATAAAAGTCGTTTACAATTGATTCTAGGCATTGTCATTTCGTAACACTGCCGCCCACTTAAGCCTGTTCGTCCCGAATAGGCACACAATCACCTTTTCCATAGTGCGCCAGTCGTTCCAGGTGTACGATTTTCATTTTGGACCTTGGGCTGTTGTACTTCTGTATCCTATAGACGACATCGTTCAACCTTTTAATAACCTTATACGGTCCATCCCAATGAGTCTGCAATTTTGGAGACAATCCCTTCTTTCGTTGTGGGTTGTAAAGTAGAACCAATTGACCCTCATTGAATCCCTCAGAATTTGCGGCTCGGTCATATCTAGCCTTCATCTTGTCACTGGCCATTCTAATTCGGTTGCGTACAAATTCATGTAGCTCATTTAAATTTTCTTGCTCTTGGGAAGAGCTGGTGCCTTCTTCACTTGTTGGTGTAGGCTTAACGCCAAATTCCAAATCACCAGGCAATTTTAATTCCGTCCCGAAGACAATTTTAGCAGGTGTTCGTGATGTCGAGTCATGTACAGCTGACCTATATGCCAACAAAAATTTGGGAATGTGCTCGTCTCAGTCCCTTTGATGCGCGCTTACCACTTTTCGCAGGTACTCCTCTAGAGTGCGATTAAATCTTTCTACCATGCCATCGGACTGTGGGTGCAGCGGCGTCGTTCTTGTTTTCTTTATTCCATATAATTCGCACATTTCCCGGAATATAGCAGACTCGAAGTTTCTACCTTGGTCAGAATGTAATTCTATTGGAACACCATAGCGACATACCCAGTTGTTGACAAATACATTCACAACTGTCCTTGCTTCTTGATTGGGTATGGCATATACTTCTGGCCATTTACTAAAATAGTCCATCACCACAAGAACATAGCGATTCCCGGCGTCGCTGACGGGAAAAGGACCTGCTATATCCATTGCTATCCGCTCAAATGGTGCACCTGAGTTGTACTGTTGCAGCTGTCCTCGACTTTTTCTTGCTGGTCCTTTTGCTGCGATGCACTGTGGGCAGTTTGCTATCCAGTCGGCTACGGCTTGTTGACACCCAACCCAATAAAAACGCTGTTTTAGCTTCTCCAGCGTTTTTGTCACTCCCAGATGACCGCCACTAGGACCATTGTGGAACTCGTGCAAAACCTTATTCACCTTGGAGGATGGCACAACTATTAGGTTGGAAGCCATTTTACCATCTGCACTTTCCCATACGCGGTACAAGCACCCGTTTATCAGCTTCAGGCTATTCCACTGAGCCCAATAAGATTTCACAAGTGGGCTTTCAGCTGATATTACATTGCGAGCAGGTCTTCTATTTTCCTCTTTGGCTGCTATAATTGTCGCCAATATGGTGTCGTTTCTCTGTGCCACTGACCAGTCCTCATCGGAATCGATGTGCGTTAGCCGAACATCAATAACGCATTCCTTCTTTTCGGCCTTAGCACAATGTCTGCACTCCAAGCTGCAGGGCCGTCGTGATAAAGCATCTGCATTGTTATGCTTTACGCCCCTTCTATGCTCTATGCTGAAGTCGTAGCTTTGAAGACGTTCAATCCAGCGCGCTAGCTGCCCTTCAGGATTTTTAAACTGCAACAGCCATCTCAATGCAGAATGGTCGGTCCTCAGCGTAAAGTGTTGGCCATACAGGTACTTATGGTAGTGTTTTATGCACTCCAACACTGCCAAAAGCTCACGTCGTGTCACACAGTAGTTTCTCTCAGGCTTTGAGAGTATACGGCTATAATAGCCTATCACTTTTTCTGTGCCATTGACAACTTGCGACAACACACCTCCTATGCCATAGCCGCTCGCATCGGTATCAAGCAAAAATTTCTCTCCAGCTATGGGGTAGGCTAGTACTGGTGACGTACTCAGTAAATCCTTTAGTGTCTGGAACGCATTCTCCTGCTGTTCGCCCCAGTGATACGGCCTCGACTTCTTGGTTAGCTCATGCAAGCTTGCAGCGACGTTGGCAAAATTTGGTACAAAGCGTCTGTAGTAGGTACAAAGGCCCAGAAAGCTGCGCAGTTCATGAAGATTTTTCGGACGAGGCCAGTCCTTTACTGCTCGTATTTTATCTTCATCCGTTGAGATTCCGTCTGCTGTAACTCGATGGCCCAAATACTTTACTTCTCTCTGGAACAATGCACATTTCTTCACGCTAAGTTTTAAACCAGCTGATGATATGCGTTGAAGAACCTCCGCCAAATTTTTGAGGTGCTCATCAAAAGTCTTTCCCATCACGACGATGTCATCAAGGTACACCAAGCAAGTCTTCCAGTGAAGTCCTTTCAGCACTCGTTCCATTAGGCGTTCAAAAGTAGCTGGAGCATTGCAGAGCCCGAATGGCATAACTTTAAACTGCCATAATCCATCGCTCGCGCTAAAAGCAGTTTTCTCCTTATCTTTCTCTGCAATCTCCACCTGCCAATATCCGCTTTGTAGGTCTAACGTGGAGAACCATTTCGTTCCAGCCAGCGTGTCTAAGGTGTCGCCAATTCTTGGTAGTGGATAACTGTCCTTCTTAGTAACGTCATTGAGCTTTCTGTAGTCAACGCAGAATCTCGTACTGCCATCCTTCTTTTTGACTAAGACAACGGGCGAACTCCAAGGACTTGAAGATGGCTCGATTACACCACTCCGCTCCATTTCATGAACAAGTTCTTTTACCTCATTCCGTTTTGCTAGGGGTACACTTCTGGGTGGCTGTTTGATCGGCCTCGCTTCGCCTGTATTTATTTCATGTTTCACTATTGCCGTTCTCCCTTGGCTTTGATCTTTCAAGGCGAAGACGCTGGTGTGCCTTTTTAGCAGCTGTTTAGCTTTATTTCTATCAGGAGCTGCTAATCCTGCTACCCACTTCCCCACATGCTCTTCAAATTGTTCACGTTCTTTTGCGGACATATTGGCTGGTTCTGGCTTTCGCTCGCAGTTTATTATTGCCTCTGGTGGAGTACATTGGCACATAGCAGAATTTCCGCTGACGACTTTTTCGTTGCCTGATAAATTAAGTACTCTTATAGGGATCTTTCCTCCTTTGCAAGTTTTTACGAGGGCTTTTGCTGTTAATAGCGCGCTCTTAATTTCTGTTGGTTCTACTACCCACAACCGATTGTCCTCACAATCTCCCTCCATGCGTGCCCATATTACTGATTCAGACTGCGGTGGTATAGTCTGGTTTTCAATAGCAACTAGTTTCCTTACGTGCGTTTGATTGTCATATCCAACATCAAGCGGTATTTCAACATTACGCCAAATCATCACCTTTTGCCCCATATGCAGGTTTATGCCATGGTTTATCATAAAATCTGCTCCAATAATAACCTCGTCAACAATATCGGCAACGATAAACACATGTTTTACGCTTATATTGGCTATAGTCACCTTCGCTTCAGTCTTACCGTAGACAGTGGCAGGCTCCCCAGTAGCTGTACGTAGTCTTATATTCCTTAAAGGTTCACACTTCCCCTTCACTATATCGGGCCTGATTATTGACTGCGACGCTCCTGTGTCTATGGTGAAGATGTGCTTTTCGCCGTTGATGTATCCACATGCAGTAAGGTTGCTATTTTTCTGCTGCATTACTGATATGGAGATTGTGGGGCCGTCGTTTGTGGGAGCTAGCTCTTGCCCCTTAGTGCTAGCTCGTTTTAGTTTAACGGGGACTCTTGTGTTGTTTGTTGGTTCACCCGTTTACTATTCCTTGGTGGCGAAACAGATCTGGCTCTTTTTCTTGGCGCCTTGCAGTTGCGCTGGAAGTGGCCAATTTTGCCGCAGTTATAACACTTAGCTTTTACTTTGCCGTCCTTCTCCGCCAATGCTTGTCTCACTGCCTCCTTGATGCTAGAGACTAGATCACTCTCATTTTCGGCAATGACCTCCACGTTCCGCACCTTGCACACCTGTGGCTTCCAAATCACCCTAGCAGTCTCCTGAGCTAGTGCAAATGAAACCATTTCTGCGAATGTAGCCTTTTGTGTAGCACACACTGCAAGCTTGATGTCAGGATCACGGATGCCATTAACAAACGCCTCTGTTTTGACATGATCCAGGAATGGGTGGTTTTCACCTGGATACGTAAGCTGCACTAACCGCTCAATTTCCATTGCGAAATCTTGTAGAGACTCATTGGGCTTTTGTCCTCTACATCGCAATTCCATGCGGTATATATCTCGCTTATGTTCGCCACCATATTTCCGCTGCAGTGCCGCCATTATGTCATCAAAATTATTTCTGCAGCTCCCTGGTACGGTTTCAAGTACTTCTGCTGCGGCTCCTTTTAAGGCCAAAATCAGCTCTATGGCCTTTTCTTCACTGTTCCAACCATTTTTGCTGGCAACTGTTTCGAACTGGAACTTGAAGATGTTCAAAGGTGCGCTGCCATCGAAACAAGGCGTCTTTACTCTGCTGGAAGCCTCTGGAATAACTCTCACTGGCCCTCCTTGACACTGAAGATTAACAATTTTTGCTTCCAGTTCATGTAATTTCTCGTCCACATCTTTTACATGCACTTCGACGCCACCAATTTCTAGGCTATGAAGTTTATTCTCTAGTTCTGAGAGTTTCTCGTCAAATTTGATGACTTGTACCTCAATGCCATCTACTCTTCTATTTATGACCTCAGAAATTTCCACTAGCTTCTCATTTGTGGCCTTAGATATTTCCTGAACTTCAGCCTTAACTTCAGCTAGCAGTCGCTCGTTGTTAGCTCTAGATGTTTCTTGAACTTCAGCCAGCATTCTCTCATTGTTAGCTCTAGATGTTTCTTGAACTTCAGCCAGCATTCTCTCATTGTTACCTCTAGATGTTTCTTTAACTTCTTGAAATTTTTCCATCATAGCGGCGAACATTGTGCTTAAATCCATGTTGCTTGTCGTGGCACGAGTACATACCTCTATTTCCTCTTTATCCTCAAATTCGTATGTCCCGATGTCGATGCCACGCTGCTTGAACTCATCTATCAGCCTCTTCTGAAGTTCCACTTTATTGCCTGTTGTTGGCAGTTCCAGCTTACTCAGCTCTTTTTTTAGCTGCTCAACTTTTAGCTCTTCAAACTTCATGGCTTCTATTTTTTTTTAATGTCCTTTTGTAATTTTTATTTTAATTAATAATGTTTTTTTTTATTAATGTCCTTTTTATTAATTAATAATGTCCTTTTTTTTTATTAATTAATAATGTCCTTTTTATTTTATTTTGCAATTTTACTTCTGACAGCAATTGTTACGTTTTTAGTCCTTTACATAAAAACGGTTTTATTATTTTCACAGGATTCGTTGAATTGAATAAAACACGGATATTTATTTTACAAATAAATTCTCAGTAACACTTTATTTATTACTTTAAAAACACGTACAACTAAACGCGATGTACACACTAACTATTCTTGGCGATGTTTACTCGTCTAAGTTTAAAAAACACACTTCTCCCTGTCGTCTGGCAGCCTCCCCTTATTTAGTAAATTATAAAACCTTCTGGTAACTTCGCTAACTTTCTGGAATGTAGTTGTCTCTTTTTATCTTTAAGTATACGGCATGATCATTTGGTCTTGCTATAGTGTAGTGTATGTGCGTGTGTAGATGCATGAGATTTTTCTTCTGTTTGTTTATCTTCGCACACACACATACTCTAATGTTCGCAACTTAAGCAAATTATGCTGTCATCAAGTCTACATCTCTTGCAGTTTAAGTTTAATGTCACTGTTTGTAATTGCGATTAAGCAGTCTCGAATAGTCTTGAAAGTTCTAGCTACCGTTTCCTGAAGATTCCGGAAACTTCCATTTTCCGTTATTTTGAATTCTATTGGCAGTTGTCGAGTGATGCCAAGTTTAATTGTGGTACTTGGTTGCCAGGTTTTGATTTTATTACAGTGATTTAGGGGTATAAAGCAGATAATGATCGGGTTGTCAGTTTGTGTCGTTACATTTGAATCTGCATTTTCAATTCGTAACAATATATATATATATGCCATATTGGCATATATATATATATATATATATATATATATATATATATATATATATATATATATATATATATATATATATATATATGCCAATATGGCATATATATATATATATATATATATATATATATATATATATATATATATATATATATATATATATATATATATATATATATATATATATATATATATATATATATATATATATATATATATGCCAATATGGCATCCTTATCGCAACTTTTTAAGTAACAGTTGGTAACATTTCAAAAGTGCTTATATAAGGTGATCATAATAATAGATACATTCAAAGTGTTTGTTATTTTCTTGCAATTTTAAAATGAAACAACAAAAAAAATTACTGTTTATTAAAAAAGAACTAAAATATTTCCACACAAAAACAAATTATTATACAAAATGGGCAGAAGTAAGCATTGCTCTGTTGACGACCGAAAAATGGTCCAGAGCTTAAAAAATCAAGGTATGTCTTTGAGAGAAATTTCAAAAACCTTGGGAAGATCCGTGCACTTTGTACAAAATGCATTAAAATGGAAAAAATTGCCTGAAACCCGCGGAAGAACGCGCAAAACATGCCCTTCAATGGATCGTCACATAGCATTAATATCTAAAAAAGATAATTTTAAGTCTTCAAAAGCGATTTCCACGGAAATTGGCAACATTATTAACGCTCCAACCGCCCGCAGACGTCTTCAAGAAGCAAACTTACACGGCCGAATAGCTCGAAAAGTTCCTCTCATGCGTAAAAAAAATTTTGCAATGCGGATAAATTTCGCAAGGGAACATTTGACATGGTGAGGAAGCAATAATGAAAAAAGGTGGCATAATATTTTCTGGAGTGATGAAACAAAGATTAATTTATTCGGTAACGACTATCAGAGAAATGTTCGACGGCCTAAAGGTAAAGAATTTCACGTTAGATTTACAAAAAAGTCGGTAAAACACGGATGCGGAAATATAATGGTTTGGGGATGCTTCTCGTGGAACGGGGTTGGTCCTATACACCGTATAGAAACTACAATGAATGCACCTGGTTACCTTGAAATTCTCCAAAATATTATGCTACCGTATGCAGAGGAAGAAATGCCTTTACGATGGGCCTTTCAACAAGATAATGACCCCAAGCATACTGCTGGCTTACTAAAAAATTGGTTCAGGGAAAAAAAATATCGCGCTTTTAAATTGGCCTAGTCAGAGCCCGGACTTAAACCCACTCGAAAACCTTTGGGCTGAACTCAAGAAAAAGCTGTCTAATGAAATCTTTAAAAATAAGAATGATTTATGGCAGAAAACTAAGACGGCATGGTATGAAATTACATCGGAAACGAGTCAAAAATTAATATCGAGTATGCCGAAAAGAGTGAATAAACTTATCCAAAATAAAGGCGGTATACTGGATATTAAATCGCATTTAATATTTGAAATGAAATCGCAGTAAAATTAAAATTTTTTTATAACTGTTTTAGTATAATTGATATGTACCTATTATTTTGATCATCAAATAAACTACTTTAGTTTAAGAATTGGACTGAATTTTTAATTTTAATTTACTATTTAAGAAAAATGTTATCGTTATGTATCTTTTAGGTCGCATTAAATAAAGAGGCATTCTTTCTTTGTTTTTTCTGGTTTTGATATTTGAGTGCTTTCATTTCAAAGAATGGATCGTGAAGTGTACCTATTTTTTTGATCACGAGTGTATATCTACGCAAAATTCTAAGAATATTACCCTTAGGAGCTAGGGTTCTAAAATAAAAAAAGAAACCGCGGAAAGCTGCGTACTCTTTATACCACCTCAGCTATGCAGCAACGAGCTCAGTACTCTGCCAAGTCTACTTCTCGTTAGCTGAATCCTCTATACGTCACGGCATAGCGGCCTGGGGAAACTCTCCTCATTGTAAGAATCTCCAGCAGTCGCAAAATCGCTTACTCAAAATATTACACAAAAACCAAGAAAATACAAATATCAACCTCAACCACAGTGTCAATACCTACAGTATCGTCAACGATCTACATCTATTAAGTACTAATCAACGAAATAATAACGTAGTGAATAATACAAATACTCGCTACATTCAAAATTCGCACACACGTAATAATAACAACTCTGTATTCAGAAACACAAATATATCAAACAACATGCCACGCCTACTTAAAGTGCTAAGTATAAAAAGTATATATCGGCTAACAATATTGACCGATTTAAACGACTCCCGGCTCCTACAACCTATCAACCATCAATACAACACTCGGCTGCGTTCTGAGGGTCGATTTAAAATCAAGAAAACGAAGAACAGCTATGGTGACAGAACCTTGAAGGTCATACTGCCTAACATGTATAATGAAATGCCAACTCAATTATTAAATACATATAACAGATAAGTCAAAGTCCAAAAAAATATATAAAAATTTTTTGATATCATCGCAATAATAATACCACTAATTATTTTTTATTTTTATTATTATCTTTTATTTTACTTTTTACTTTCTAAACTCTCTAATAATCCTAGATAGTATTTATTTTACCTTCAGACAAGCAACAAAGCTTCGCGGGTTTCTGAAATCTCAAGGATAAATTGTAAACAAATTTTAAAATTGTTTTTCATAAATAAAAAAAACCTAGCTCCCGCTGAGAGACATCAAAATTCGAGTTTTTCATTGGGTAAAAACATTTACAACCAAGCAATATAAGTAAAATCTTAGGCCTACCCCTTCCAATTTTGATAAAATTTTGTACGAATGATGCCTCTGGCATAACTACCATTAACAATCTTGACTGACTATATATTCCGGTTCGCGAAATATAGCGACTTGTGTACATTTTTTTTAATTTTCTCATTTTCAAGTCGCTATATTTCGCGAGCCAGAATGTGTAATAAGTCAAGATTTTGCATTAATGGTAGTTATGCCACAGACATCACTCGTTCTAAATTTGATCAAAATCGGAAGGGGTAGAATCCAAAATTTTGCTTATATTGTTTGGTTATAAATGTTTTTACCCAATAAAAAGCTTGAATTTTGATGTCTCTCGGCGGGAGCTAGGTTTTGATTTTAGACGCCTATTTCTTAGGGTAATTTTCTTAGAATTTTGCGTAGAGTTCGTTTTTGCTAGACGCCTTTCAATTTTTTTCTCATCCGAACAATTTGACCCACCCTACGTTTAGCATATTTAAATAATATATGTTTTCATTTGATTGAAGTTAGTGCAGATAATGTCTGGCTAAATTTATGTATTTGTATTGGTGTCGTAAGTATGTAGGGAAGTGACCAAGTTTTATTGTTGTGTGTGGGCTAACATTACCATTTCTATTTTATGATACCAAGGTCGGGTTGGCAGCTAGTGGAGATAAAATACCACCGTATGCCTCTTGTCCAGTCAAAGTCCAGTTTATTGTAGGTTCTATGTCCGTCCGATACTTTTGTTAAAATTTCCATTTCATTATTTTTTGTCTTTTGTTCTTTTCTGCATAAATTTTTCTGTCCAGCCCTGTACCGGAAGTCAGTATAGTGCGACTTTGGCTCGCACACGAAGGGTTCCGTACGAATACACATATATCCCTTTTCGTTTTTGCCCTTTTTTCATTTTGGTAATTTTTTGTTTTGCTTTTTTGATTAATTTTAGTTTTATTTTTATCTTTTTGGTTTTTTCGTTGTTTTGGATTTTTTGTTTGTTTTAACGCTTTTTTCATTTAGATTATGTTTTGGTTTTTTGTGCGATTTTTCGTTTTTCGCAATTTTTGTTTTGTTTTAACGATGTTTTGGTCTTGGCGTTTTTTTGTACTGATGTTTTTTTCGCCTTTTTAGTTTTAGCGATTTATTTTAGCTTTGGCGTTTTTTTTAGTTTTGGCGCTTTTTTCGGTTGTGGAGATTTTTTTCGCTTTTTGGTGATTTTTTAGTTTTAGCAATTTTGTTATGTTTTGACACTTTTTTCGTTTTAGCAATTTTTTCGGTTTTTGGCGATTTTTTAAGTCTAGGCGCTTTTTGTTTGCTTAGGCGCTTTTTTCGTTTTGGTAATTTTTTTTCATTTTTGACTATTTTTTTTCATTTTTGATTATATTTTTAGTTTTAGCTATTTTTTAGGTTTTAGTGTTTGTGTTCGTTTTTAAGACTTTTTTCGGTTTTTGGCGCTTTTTATTTTTTTGGCGATCTTTTTAGTTATGGCGATTTTTTGTGTTTTAGCCTGAACACACTCAGCAGAAGACAAAACGTTTTTGTCTTTTAAATCAACAACACTCGTATGATTATAGCGCACACAAAAAAAAATTTGGTGTGTGTTCCCAGCTAGCATTTGGGTGATTATTTTTTGCAAAAATCTCCTAAATGATTCTTCTGAGAGCACTTTTGATGATTAAAAACTGATTTATCGCTTGGGTGATTGAAAAAGAATTCACATATGATTCATCTAAGTATATGATCAAATAATGATTTCTTGAAAATACAGCAACAAAATGTAAAGAAACCGCAAAAATATCGTGATATTTTTTTAGCATCATTTTGAAGTCACATTTTGCTCAGCTGGATAATAAAGAATTTCCTGCTATGCTATTGCTTTTGTTTATAACGGTAAACTTTTTTACTTTCATTGAAGCAACAGCTTCAACATTTACATATTATGAATTTTTGTTTAGTCGTCTCGTTAAAGTCGCGGGGAGAACATGATTAGTTTTTTGTTATTTGCAGTCTACACCTAACTTAACATTAACTTCAAGTTGATGTTAAGTGTAGACCGCTCAAGTTAATGCTTTTTTCAGGTTATAACATAGTTGTTAGAGCAATTGTTTTAACAACGCAGTCATAACTTCAAGTTACAACAGCATTTCAAGTTATGTGGAGACGTAGAGTAAGAGACGAAAAAGATTCCCCAATGATTATAAATGCTACCAGAAAATTGCTCAGAAATTAATGAGCAAAATGTATCATAAATGATTCTTAGCGATGATTCGTCTGTAGGGTACCATTTACTTACAACGAGGGAATCGTTTATGATTGAAAAATGAGCTCATATGCTGATTCCCAAAAGATTAGATTATGATACAAAAACTAGGTATATAATTTACGATTGAAAAATTATTTGAAAAAGACTCTCCAATGATTATAAATACTACCAGAAAATTGCTCAGAAATGAATCAGCAAAACGTGTCATAAATGATTCTTTGTGATGATTCATCTGTAGGGAACATTTTCTTACAACGAGGGAATCATTTATGATCGGAAAATGAGCTCATATGCGATTATTTTGCCCGTAATGCTGATTCTCAAACGATTCGATTATGATACAAAATGCTAGCTGGGTTGTCTCATAAGAGCTAATATACTGTTGTCGTATTAGTCAAATAATCAGTTTTGTCTTCTGTTGGTGTGGGCTCAGCCTTAGCATTTTGTTTAATTTTTGGTGCTTTTATTCCTTTAATTGCTTTTTCAGTTTGGTGATTTTTCGTTTTGAAATTTTTTTAATTTTGTAATTTAAGTTGTGAGCTTAGTCGAGCTGTATGAGCTTATATCCAAAGAAATTTAATTATTTTGGCTTGAGTGCGGTTCTAATTTAATTTTTTAATTAATTATATTTTTATTTAGAGATAAATGTGAAGCATATTTATTTATATATGTATGTAGGTACACAGCATCTTCCGTCTCCTGTCTCGTCTGGTTAGTCCCCGTCCAGATGCAAATTTTTGTTGCAGAAAGGGTGAATTCGTTAATGCAGCAAAAGTGTGCAGCCGGTATGCAAACTTTTGCAGCACTAATAAAAATGCTGCCGTAGTCGCAGTAGCCGCAATCTGCGGCAGCACTATCAATTGCTTGAGTAAAGAAACTTTTTCTGAAAAAAAGTATTGCCAAATGATGGTTTTCGAACGCAGGACTTTGATTGTTGCGCAATTACTGAATTTACGAATGTACCCAAACTCTTAAGCTTATTGGTGAGAGAGGTGAGAAGATTGGGGAGGGGTACATATACTTATGTATAATTATAGTTTCATGTGCTCTGCAATTCTCTTTTGCTTTGAAATTCGCACTGTCAATTTGAAGTTGGCTGTAGGCAGCGTTGCCATAACTTTAAAAAAACTGCAAATTTAGAATAAAAAAACTGATTTGCACGTGAAAAAACTGCACACACAAAATGCAAAATATAGTATATACATTATTTATTTTAAAATTTTTATTATTAAAACATAGCACTCTCTCTTCAAATGCGTAAGAAACAGAACAGCCTGCGGCGCAAATTTTTGTATTGTTCGTTAAAAAACCGGCAAGGTACGGATCGTGTGCGTTGAGTGCGACGAAAATTCTTACGTTGTTTCACACTACCTAAAATGAGATCCAAAAATTTGCGGCGAACGCGTTCGGCGCAAATGTTTACAGATGTAAGCCCACCTTTAGGAATTTTCAAATTTTAGAGATGAAAACGAAAAACAAGCAATAAAAGTGCTTAATTGGTACTCCAAATTTATAACTTTTTGAATTATATGAAAAGGAAGTCTATCAGTTGCACTATGGGACATTTATTATACACTTTCTACAAATTATACAATGGAATCGATTAATTTTTTTTCGAATCGGCTTAAAGACGTAGCAAAATTCAACAAATAGAGTAATTAAAATTTTGGCTGCGGTATTTAAGTTTTTGTTTTATTTAAAGATAGTATAGTTTTTTGTTTGTATGACCAAAAATTTGTATCACTAAAAATTTCGCGAAGAGAATTCTGAAAAAATAGAAAACACAACATTCTTAAGGTGAAGGTACATAGCATGCGTTAAATACGCTAATGCAGATAGTGCTGCCAGATTCATATGCTAAAATGTTTGTTTAATGGAAATAAATTATTCGAAATTCATTTTTTTATTAAAAAATTGATGAAAACTGCATTAAATATATAAAGAAAAATAAAACTTAAAGGCAAGACAAAATTGGAATTAATATAAAAAATTTTGGAGCAAAAAATAAAAATGTAAAAACTGCAAAATCTGCACAATTTGTAGAAAAACTGGGTTTTTAAGCAAAAAACTGCAAAACTGTTCAATGCTTAGAAAAACTGCAAAATACAGATAAATCTGCACATTTGGCAACGCTAAGTAGGTGTATTTGACTGGGCGTCTCCACGAGCAATAAACTTGGAAATAATTATGTTCTCATCTGTCAAATTCTATTTCCAACATCATATGTATGTTCACGTGTGGACCGCAGAAACATTTATTTGCAAATAAATTGCGACATAATTGTTCAAACTTATGTTCAAGAAATAATGTTGAACATAAGCTGTCAAATTTTTATCAGCATTTGTTGTTTGCGTGAATTAAACAAAAGAAACTTGTAGCTGTGGTAAAAATACATTGTTTTTTAAATAAAACAAAGCAAATTAAAGTAAAATAGTTTTAAGCAAAATTAAATAAACTAAAATAAAGACAAAAAACATCGATCCATTCACAGTGAATTTTTTCAATTTATGTCCAATACCACAATACGTGCTCTATAGCGCAGAACATAAGCCTGTACATGAACATATTTGTGCTGTTATTCTGCCGACGTTATTTCTTATGTTCGGAAATAAATATTGCGCGTGGAGACGTGCAGTGACGTTCTATTTTTTTGCATAAACATTGCAAAACTATAATTTCATTATGTGGACACTAATGCAATTATGTAGCAGAATTTAAAAAAATTGCAGCAACAAAAGTTGCATTCTGGACGCGTACTTAAACTGAAAGTCCATAGTGCTTTTTCACACTATGCCTTTTTAGCCTGGCTTTTTTGACAATTTTCTTTTAAATTCATTACGGAAAGTCATGCACATCAAGGCGAATTAATTTTACAAGGTGGTGCTATAAAAACAGCTGACTAATTTTTTTGAGAAGCTCGGCGTGTCAAAATTTGTTAACTTGAGGTCTACACGTAACATAATATGTAAGATGAGATTGTCAAATTCAATCGCAGAGAGAATTATGTTACGTGTAGACTTCAAATTAGTGTTATCTCAATATTATAAAAATTTTTATGAGAGCTTTGTCACATAGTAGGACAGAGACGAAGAAAATGAGTGATCAAAAATGAAAAACTCAGCTTTTTCCCACTCGGCTATTGTAGAAAAGAGAGACATATAGTGATGTGAAGATGTAGAAGTAAACAAAACAAAATAAAAGTTTTAGCTCACAGTGAAAAAGTGTTTAATTAGCATAAAACTGCAAAAAATTATTGCTTTATAATGTAAAAAAATTAAATAAAGCATTTAAACTGTGTTTAAGTGATATTTGAAAGTTTAATTATTAATTAAAGTGTAAATGAAGTGTTCTGTTTGCCTGTGCGTGTGTTTGCACATCTGGTGTTGGTTCGGTAGAAAAAGTAGTTGAAAATTGTAGAAGCAAGCTGCAAAATGTATAAAAACTGTGTATGACACGTGGAATTGTAATTTTTTCGTGTATAAAATAATAAATTTATCCATTTATTTACGAAATAAACAATTTGTTTTAATTGCAAACAATGAAAGTTGTTATTCCGTTTTGCACTCGGCTTTCGTTTAAGTGAATATGCAATATCTTCCCTCTCTTTTGTCGCGTCTGTTTTGCCTGTGGCGTTGTTATAAGAATTCTTATAACAATTCTTATAACAACACATTTACATGAAATTAAAATAGTGTGTTTGTGTGAGTGTTTATTAAAATAAATGAAAAGCAATGTTTTTGATAAAATTTCTGTGTTAAATAAATGAATAAATGTGTTTAATTGATTTATAAATTAAAATTTGTGTGAAAAATTAAAAATAAAATAACTAATTATGCAAAAGTAGTGCATGTTAACTCGATGAGCATTTGCATAAAATGAAATCTTATAGCAAAAGGAAAATTACGTCTCCCCCTAGTATAAGATTAAGAGAAAAATAGACATTTTGTTTTTATTATTCTGCCGACGTTTTCTCTCATGTTATATCAAAGTTAATGTCTCGTGAAGACGCTGTGTTATAAACAATAATAATCAGTGTGACCGTTGGCCGAATAAAGTGGGCATTTGCCACTGCCTTGCCACTTCTTTTAAATTATGTAATGGCGTTTTATTTTTTAAAATTAAAGTATTTTTTTTTACTTTATATTAAAAAATCGCAATGTAGAATTCCTTTAAAGCAAAAATTTACCTTTGTAAGGGATGATACAATAACTTCTTAAAACTTCACTTCCTCGAAAAACTATTATATTGCAGATTTTCCCTGAAAAGTGCAAACAACGCAACATTTTTTTGTCAAAAAAACCGTTTTAAATCTGCCATCTTTTGATAAATTATGCTCCTTCTTTTATTTTTTATGAAGTGGTATTTTATGTTACAGTAAAATTCGCTTATAGTCCACTACCTCATTTGCACCCTTTTTGTGGACTATAAGGTGAATTGAACTACATCTTGATTTTCATATAAGCCAATTTATTTTCTTGGTGGCGTATAAGCGAAAATGGACTATAGGACTAATGGACTAAATAAAAAATATTTTGCAGTTATTTTACTTATAGATGACAGAAAAACTAAAATTTTGGAATATATCGCTAATTCTACTATAAGGCGGTGCGGCTTATTACCGAATTATACTGTATTATGAGAGCTTTCTATAATGCGATAATATTAAAAAACGTATAGCCGTATATCTACAGCTTTCTTTTGTAATTTTCCGTAAGACACATTTTAATACAAACTAGCCTTGTAAATTCCGGTTTTGTAGGATGCTTTAGATTAAATTGTAAATAAATTTGAAATTAACCTCTAAGCACATTTTAAGTTTTGTATTATTTCTGGTGTTTAAATTGAGTTTCGAGCTTTGGTGTCTTTGAAGTCTTACATATAGTAGAATTTTCTGATAAATATATTTTAAAGACATTTCAGCCCGCCGTACAGAGGAAAACAAGCCAATCTAGCGGCGGAAAAATAAGACAAAAAAAATTAATTATAAAAAAGTTTAAACGCAGCATCGAAGCGTTCCTTATCACTAATACCATATTTACACTACGCAACTTTGTTGCATGCAACTCTCTTTTTTCAGTGAGAAAGACAGAGAAGTAATACAAAATGTATACGTTCTATTTCAACACTCTCACTTAAAATGAAAATTGCATGCAACAAAGTTGCATGGTGTAAATATAGTATAAGTTAGCTGGTTCAGAAAATATGGCATTTTAAACATTGAGAAAAATTAGGTTGTAATTCTTTATTGATTTTAATATCTTATATGGTGGAGTAAATTTTTTTTGATAAAGTGTTATATAAGCTACTCTAAACGGCTTTACGTAAATACAGAAAAATCTTGCTTTGAAAAGTGTTCTAAATCTTTAAGGAAATAAAAAAAGTATACCCTTATGTATCTGGAATCTTAATATAGATATTATGGAGTAATTTTGTTCCAAAAACTAGCTGCGGAAACTTGGGTATGCGACTTTACATCGGTTTTTCTAACTATGTATACACCTTTTTAAAAATTTTCTACTTGTATGTATTTCTAAATGATTTTGTTGTAATTTGCTTCCGAAACCACTTGTTATTAAATTATAACACAAATAAAGTAGTCGTTTTCAGTTTCAAGATACATTTTTAATGCATTTTGAAATTTGAATGCTCTTGGATTTTTTTATGAATTTTGAATTTTTAAAATCAGTCGTATATAATAACATATAGCGTTCACTGTGTTAAAAGTAGCCGCCTAATTTTTTACAAACTTTATACCCTACAACCTTTCCTATAATTCATGCACACGTTTTTTGTGGATCAGACTTAGTTTGGAAGATATATGTAAGCTTTCCGATGACTAAATAGTTTTATCGGTAAAATTGGTCTTATATAACAAATTATAGCCCATAGTGTTAAAAATAGACCACTAATTTTTACAGAATGTACAACTAACCTGACCAGACATCGCGCTTTAGGCGGGATTATCCCGCTTTTAAGAGATCGATCCCGCCTAGAATTTGTATCCCGCTTTCTCCCGCTTTTTCAAGTTCTTAAATTTATAATTCTACTTTTTTAATTATTGCCAAATTGGAAAATTTTTCAACTGAACAAAAAAACATATTTATCCTTTTTCAGCCAGTACAACTCATTTTTAGACGTTGCTTCGAATCTCATTACTTCAAAATTTCGAATTCAAAGATATTTAGGGCCATATGCATGGCGAAAACTTGGCATGAAGTTAGCATTAGTGTTAGAAGTTAGTGACAAAATTTAACCTGATCTTGCGGAGTTTTTCCATATATTTTGAAATGGGAAATCATCACAGAATATTGCCACGGGTCTCGGCTACAATCTACGGTGATTTTTAAATTAACATTTCATATCAAAACTGGTTAAAGCCTAGTACAATTTCGTCATTTATGCTAACTCCATGCCAATTTTTTGTTGTTATCTATACATCCGTTAATTATTTAGGATTAAGTTCATTTAATTAAATTTTTCTATTAACTTATATTTATTGAGAAAGGAATTTCCAAAGCATGTAATAATTGAAAAGACAAATTATTGTCTGTATAGGCGTCGAACTATTGTTTTCGATATCAATCACTATCTCATCATCAGAGCTCTTGTCATACCTGCTCCCACTGTGATAGTGGTGAAGTCAAGTAATACACGTAACATTAAAAATGTTTGATTGTTCCAAAAATGAAATTCAACGTTCTTAACCCAGAATAATCGAAAATCTTTGGATTCAAACCCATGCAGTTCGACTAAAATTCATAAATTCAATTTGAATTTTTCTACATTAAGATGAACAAAAAATTAAGAAAAAGTCTTGAGAGCCAAACGCTAATCTAATTTTGTGCCGAATATATAAAACATAAGATGCTTAGATCCGACAAAAAATACCAAAGTTACAAGACAGAATCTTTTTCATACAAAATTGCCTTTGATCGAAAATCTTCATTTAACTATAAACTGAATTTAAGCACACAGAAAAAATAGACAAGAATTGTGTTCAATAAAACCATGCTATTAGAAAAAAACATGAATTTTAATAACATTTGTCATTAACTTAATAAAATATTTCGATGTGTGTATTTCTTTCCCATGCCGGTTATTTGTTTTCTTTTCATACATAAGTACTTAAAACAAGTTGTATCTCATAAAAAAATAACTGGGATATGGCTCAGCTGTAGAGAGTATGCTTTACGTCAGTTTCGTATCCCAGCCATGTCCAAATTTTTTTCATTCAAATATATAATATTTTCTTTTAAAATAATTTTGTTCTCAATATAACGGAATTCTTTATCACAAGAAATAAAAAAAAATTATTGAATAGCGGGATTTTTGTTATCAACAACGAAATTAATTTTTTTCTGTGCAATTTTACAGGAAAGAGAACTTCGGACTCTTTCACTTACTGGCTTACAATTACTTATTTTTGTTGGGTCTAAACGACTTAAATTTATTAGTTGTGGGTTAGTTTATCAATATGCCTGCATTTCGTTGTGTGCTAATGCG
This sequence comes from Panzeria rudis, assembly GCA_956483635.1. Taxonomy (NCBI): domain Eukaryota; kingdom Metazoa; phylum Arthropoda; class Insecta; order Diptera; family Tachinidae; genus Panzeria; species Panzeria rudis. The sequence goes on along the minus strand of OY101448.1, from coordinate 89,551,147 downwards.
AACTCATCAGTAGATTTTTGTTTCATTGTAACGAATACATTATAAAGTACGATTTAAAGAAAACGTCTAAAAATTTACGTTTTTATGAACTTCCTAAGTACATATAAGCTGTGTTCATTTACTGAAAATTGTTAACAATTGTTAACAATTTTTGATAGAAAGTGTTCATTAACTCCAAAAATTTTCAACGAGAGAGCGTCAAAAGAGAGCAACAAATTGAGACACAAAAAAATTGTTGAAAATTCTTGATAGTAAAATTTTTACTTTCAATAATTGTTGAAACAGCTGTTTTGTGTTTGTATTTACAAATCAAGTTTGCTAAAAGAAGTTGGGAAATAAAAATATTTTTGCAAAATTTAAGAAATTCTAAGTGAATGTTAATTTTTAAAGCGATGAAATATATTAATACGATAGAAAACCAATTTTTGTTTAATTTAGGACCAACCGCACAAAAATAAGATGTCTAAAGCAATGGAATTTAGCAACACAGGATCTAGTACATCAGGGCCAGAGGATGTTGCAGCAAATTTTAGTATTGCAAATATTATGAGTATCTAGATACTCGGTACTTTACACTATGGCGGTAGATAATCCAATTAGTTCATACATAAATATATTTAATGTTAATGTAAATTTGACTATGTAATTTAGACAATTAGCAGTATCTTGGAAACCATAAGAGGGAATTTCTTGAAATTAAAAAAAAGCTAATATGTACTAAATATTTCAAAATTAAAAAAATGTCAAAACGAAAAATCGCCAAAATGAAAAAGCGTTTAACGGAAAAAACACCAAAATTGCAAAAAAATTACTAAAACGCAAAAAATCACCAAAACTAAAAAGATCGCCAAAAAAACTTAAAAAAAAACCCAAAAACCGAAAAAAGTCTCCAAAACGAAAAAAACACTAAAACTAAAAATATCGTCAAAAACGAAAATTCGCCAAAAATGGAAAAAATCACCAAAGCGAAAAAAGCGTCAAAGCTAAAAAATCGCCAAACACCGAAAATTTGCTAAAACGAAAGTGTCAAACCCAAAAAATCGCTAAAACTAAAAAAATCAGCAAACACCGAAAAAATTCCCAAAACCCAAAAAAGCGCCAAAACTAAAATAAATCTCTAAAAAATCGTCAAAAAGTAAAAAAAAACGTTAAAACAAAAAAAAAACGCTAAAACAAAAATATTGCCAAAACTAACGAAAATACACAAATAAACATACGTTATTCTGGCATATTCTGTGTTTCACAAAAAATAAAATAATGTGAATTTTCTTGGCATTGTTGTTATAAAAAATTATTTATAACAACAATGCTATGAGAAATACACATAATTTTATTTTTTTGTGAAACACAGAACATGCCAAAATGACGTTAACATAAAAATATTTCTGCAACTTTCGATTGATAATTGGTCCCAAAATGTAATCCATATATAAATTTTTTAAATATTGTACTTCATTACAAAATAATTTGTTTTTGTTTTCATTACCTCAAAAGTTTAAAATTTCAGATATGTACCCTTTTTTCAATTTCTTATTCAATTTTGTTGAAAAGAAATAATAATAAATGCCGAAATCACATTATTTTTATAGTAATAGGTACATATATTACATTTTTCCACATATAGGAGTAGTTATTAAGTACTCATATATACCTATATATTATAACACTATTTTAGCTTGAAAATTTTGGATGGTAAAGTGTTCATTTACTTTTTATTATTTTTGAGAGTAATTTTACAAAATTCCTTTTTACTCTCTCGTTGATGGAAAGTGATAGGAAAGTAAATGAACAAAGCTATAGTTAGCTGAAATGAAAAAATCACACATTTACTTTTAAAAATTTTTTAGGATAGAAAATTAAATAAAATATGTATGCACTTCAAGTTCCTAAAGCTTAGTTTCTTTTTTCGTTTTTAATTTGGTTGATTTTTCTGATAAAGGTTTGAAAATTTGTACGGACATGCGCCTCGATGTAATACGCAATAATTAAATAACAATGCGATTTTGAATTATTTATTAGTTCCGTGGTTTTGAATTTCAAGTAACGATGTCAAACTGCATAATTGCATGTATTTAAAGAAATCTTGTGTATACTCGTATTATCATAGAAGTGGAGTGTTTTTACTTCATCCCGCTTCCCACAAGAAATTTTACAAAATCCCGCTTTTTGGTCGTATTTTTCTTCAGAATCCCGCTTTTCAATCACTCTAGTCCCGCTTTTTGGAAAAACCTTCTGGTCATGTTATGTATAACCTACATCCTTGGCTATAACTTATCTATACAATTTTGTGGCTCAGACTATTAGTTTAGAAGATACGGGTTTTTCGAAAATGTAAGAATTTTATCGGTAAAATTGGTGTTATGAAACAACATATAACGCCCACTCTGTTAAAGATAGCTGCCTAACTTATAACATACCTTGTAGACTACATCCTTCCCTATAATTCATCCGTACATTTTTTGTGGAGCAGACTATTAGTTTGGAAGATATTTTTCCGCCACTAGATTGGCCTTTTTGCCCAGTGTGCGCTGTATCGCCGTTTAAGTCGAAGAGTTAGTTATATGGTTAAAATGTAACCAAAATGTAAAGCTTACAAGATTTATTACCCCGATTCACTATAACAATGTGCAAAAAGAAGAGGACGATTTGACATCCTCCTTAAAGGGCAGATTTAAATTTTCAAAACGCCGACATATCTATTTTTGTCTTCTACCCCAATCATTCGCTAGGAATCTGTCGTTTTTAAAATTTAGATATTTGTTCTACAGTGTTCTTTTTAGTCCACGTCATTAAAAGAAGAAGGTTACCAGCACGTTTGTATTTTTTATGTTTGTTCCTTCAGAGTACCGCCAGATTTGCAAAATATTTATTTTATATAAAAGGGAACACAGCTACCTATATTGGCAATACTTTTTTTTACTTTTTGTCCACCTGTACATAGTTTTATATAAATTGTTCATATATTACAACTTTGTGCCAATGTTTATGTAATTTGTGAAATTTTAGAAAGAACAAATATCAAAATTGGTTGATTTTGTCCAAAAATTTTGTAGTGCATACGAAATACATAAAACGCAATAATATGGCTTAGTTAATTCGTTTTAAAAAATGTCTCCCCTTTGTTTGAAAAATATCTCCTTTTTTCTTCAAAATCCTTTATTTCTGTCACCATTTGAAAATTTTCAACGGGCACACTGCCAACAATTTCTCATGGTGTTTCGCCTTGCTTTTGACGTATTACGTAACGCCCCCGTGGGTGGGGGGGGGGGGTTGAGGATTTGTTACCGACTACATAATTTATATAGAAAATTTTTGCAAAAAGCGTTACGAAGGAGGTGGGGGTTTGAAAACTCCGAAAATAGCGTTACGTAATATGTGAATAGGCCCTGAAGAGCTTCGAATACAAAAACAAAATCCCATGAAGGCGAATTGAATTCGCCTATGACACCACCATGTAAAATTAATTCGCCTTGATACACATTTGCATTACAGACTTTTTAGCCATGCCTTTTTTGACGATTATATACGTGCTTAAAGCTTAGATTAGGACAATGACAAAGAGAAATAACAAAAAACCCCTCAAATTTCAATTTGTGCCTCTTTTCTTATCCCGCTTGCATGATCCATTAATACAGATCGTGTTGAAAGCACATAAAACTATTTCGCCGCGTTGGCTGTATCTGTTAATTGTTTTTTAACCATGTGTTTTTAAATGATTAGCAAGGCATAGACACTTTTATGTGGCAATAAACAAGAGAAGGTATTTATTTTAGGCATATCAATTGATATCACAGTTGTTAAAATTTCATTTCTCTAAGGCCTTTGATCAGGTAAAGCATTCATTGCTTATTAACAAACTTAGTCATAAATATGATTTTTCAAGATCTGCTGCCGTTTAATTTCGTCTTATTTTTGTGGTCGAAGACAATATGTTTCCATAAATGGCCGTGCTTCGGTACCTCTACCAGTTATATCCGGTGTTCCCCAGGGCTCTGTTCTGGGACCCGTCCTGTTCATACTTTTTCTTAACGACTTATTTGGCACCCTTCTTTTCTGTAAACCTTTCGCCTTCGCTGACGACATTCAATTAGTTTGGTCAGGCGAAGCCGAATTTTCTGATTCCCTGGAGGCCATAATCAACGATGACTTGCCCGCGCTAAATAATTGGATGTTGAGAAACAGTCTACAAGTAAATCCCGATAAAACTAAGGCCATGTTATTCAGGTCAAACAGAAATGACAGACTAAATTTGAATTTAAAAATATGTGACCTCGCCATTGAGATTGTAAATGTTATGAGATGTCTGGGGGTGATAATTGATGATAAATTATCATTTGAACCCCACATTAACAATACCTGTTCGAAGATCTGTTTTCTTTTGCGCAGGTTATGTCATGTGAATTTGTTCTTGCCATTGAATGTTAGAAAAGCAATTGGACACACACTATTGATGTCCCAAGTCAATTATTGTATTGAAATGTACTCTGGATGCAATATCGGTAATAGAAAGAAGATAAAATCTGTTGTTCACAGAATAGTTAGGTATGTGTATGGGCTTAGATTAAGAGCGCATGTATCAAATCACCTTAAAGGCTTCCTCAATCTATCGTTTGACGATTATCTTAAGTTTCGTCTACTCATTTATCATTTTTCTATCATTAAGTTCCAAAGGCCTGCGATGGTTGCACAGTTGATCTCGTTTATCAGGTCAGTCCGAAACACGCAAGTCAGAATTTCTCGTGTTTTCAATACATCCTATGATTGTTCGTTTGTTGTTCGGTCAGCGCGCCTATGGAATTTCTTACCCAGGAGTCTGAGGTGTTTTCCCTGTCGCTGACTACTAAACGTAAGCTACTGGATCGCTTTAACAATACTGGTCGCTAATTATATTATTGGGCGTCGACTTATTTGTTCTCTATTTTTATCTTTTATATCCTTTTGTGGTTTGTGTAGGATACTGGGGATGCTGGTGAGTTCTCGGATTTGAATATTTATAGAAATAAATGCTATTTTAGAATTTTTTCTCTATGTTTACATATATACATACATATGTATATGTTTAATAATATATATTTCGCTTTATTATTACTGTAATACAACTTTATTATTGGCCAATGGGCTAAATGTATTATAAATGAATTAAATAAATGAAATGAAAAATGTATAGGTCCGTAAAATATTAAACAAAACGGTGTTTGTTAATACTTTGTTCTTGCGAATATTTGACTATTTTTTTTATATATTATATATTTTTATATTGTTTATTTTGTTCACCGACGGCAAATTAATGCTTGTTTCTACTTCGAGACACAGACTACCAGACGAGACACGAGAGTTCCGATATAATATACCTATATCTATCTCCCTCATACGAACTATATGACCAAAAGAAAATACAAAATTTTCATGTTTGTTTACATATTAATTTTCTAGCGCAATAAAATTAAAACGAATTTTCACAGGTAAGCGTAAAGATGGAAAAAATTTTAGTTTTGCTTAAATAAATGTATTTATTCCTATTTTATTTCAGAAAAAACGGAAAGTGATCACCAGAAACTAAAAGTTACTTATATAAACTGAAATTTTGTTAAATAAAATGTCTGAAAAAGTAAATGAGGAAAATACCAATGCGCGGAATAAGCGCTACTTTATTGATCCAGTTTCAGAGGAAGAAGTGAAACCAATAAAACCTAAGCCCAAAAATCAACAAGAGTTCGAAGGAGAATTTATCAAAGTAAATGAAAAGCTTCCGAAGTCACTTCCGTCATATCTGAAACGTAAGAAAAGTTTTAAAAGAAATGCGCACCAACTTAAAGACAAGAAACCAAAAATATCAGCAGAACTATTAAAAAAGTATAAACGTGGCGAACAAGTGGATACTTTGTGCTTCGAGAGTAAGTTGCGAACTGCTCTTGTAATAAAGTTTAAAAATATTTGCGATTATAAAATAACAAAAATACTTCAGCGTAAAAAGCGTCGCATGTAAGTTGAAGCTCTGTGTGGAATGCGTAAAACTTGTGAAAGCGTGTACGCGAAAACGCGTGCTATGGATTATCAGCTTTAGCCTTTGGCGCCGTTGGCTCGAAATCGACGGGCTTGTTTCTTTAGCCGCCGTCGTTTATAATTACGCCGACTTGTTTATCTGTCGTGGCTTGACAAATAAATTAAACTACAAAATCAGTTGCTTTCCTGTTAAAATAAGTGAATAGAAGCATAGGCTAAATATTCTGTGATCTTAGAAGTAAAAGAGCACAAGTAATAGATTGTAATAACCCAGTTGAAGTAATGGCGAAATTCGGATCACCAAATGATTTTTACACGTCAGGCCCGACGGACAATGCCTATAACTTCGACATGCCCGAATTCGATCAGGAATTGTAAATACAATACATATATATACATGAATATTACAAAAAATAATAAAAAAAATTTCAGGAACTTCCAAAATTTTGATAATACTCAACCTACAGTCCCACCAAATTACGACTTGAACTATTCCAACAGCAATGTCGGTAGTGGTGGCAATGGAACTAGTTCATTTTATGATCCCAACGCATACGCGCCAAATCCTTACGAAGAAGGTAAACAATTTAAAGCTTCAGGAGATACCACTGACTTCGAGGACGAACCTCCTTTATTAGAGGAATTAGGTATTAATCCAAATCATATATTCCAGAAGGTAAACGATTTTTAAGGATAACTATTTTGAATATAAAGAACAAAATAACGTGTATTATAGACTTTGGCTGTGCTTAATCCAATGCGTGGGGCCGACCAAGCAATTTTGCAAGACACAGACATGGCTGGGCCCTTAGTGTTTTGTTTGGCTTTGGGAGGCTTTTTGCTTTTGGTAACTTATTTAAAAAATATCTTAATAAATAATTAACGTTTGAGGTTGTAGAGTGGAAAAGTAACATTCTCATACATTTATGGGATTGGTGTGATGGGATGTCTTGCTTTCTATAGTTTGCTCACCTTAATGGCTTCACAAGCTACTGTAACATTTGGAGCCGTTGTTTCCGTATTGGGATACTGTTTGCTGCCAATGGTTGTTTTATCAGGCATTAATGTATTGATCACTATTCAGTAAGTTTATAACAATTGAGCTATGTATGAAGTTTATAATTCTATACTATATCAAAATAGGTGTGTTCGTTTATATTCACAGTAACAAATTTTCAGTAACTATCAGCGTCTTCGCCATTGATTTGTCTTCACAAAAGTCAAAGTCGATATGAAAAAATGACACTAATGGCGACGATTTCTTTTCTGGAAAAATATGTTACATTATATACATATATGTAACACTTTTTAGGGTTCCGTACACCAAAAGTGTAAATTAACCCTATTTATTTTGGCTACGCTGTCTGTCACAGGCTGTTTTCTCGCGAACCATAAGAGCTACGGACCTGAAATGTTCACAGAATATGTAGAACTTTGGCCGCTACAACAGGAAATATATGATATTTAAAAATTAAAGGGTGTTCTAAAGCGAGAATCGAAAAATGTTGAAATACTAATGTAATGTTTTATCGGGAACCGTAAGAGCTACGGACCTGAAATTTTCACAGAATATGTAAAACTTTGACCGCTACAACACCAAATATATGACAGTTAAAAATTAAAGGGCGTTCTAAAGCGAGCAACGAAAAATGTGCAAATACTTATGTAATATGCAGACACATATATAGACAATTTAAATTTTCAAAGTTTGTGTTAAATCGTGTTAAAAACCGATATTTAAAACAATAAACATTAAAGGGTGTTCTATCAGAATGGGGGTGCTCTAAAGCGAGCAACGAAAAATTTTGAAATATTAATGTAATATGCAGACACATATATAGGCACTTTAAATTTTCAAAGTTAGTGTTAATTGCTGTAGCCTGTAGAATAATAGACTACACCAATTAACACCGATATTTAAAACAATAAAAATCAAAAGGTATTCTATCAGTTAATGTAATTTTGATTATGTAATTTAGACGATTTGCTGTATCTTAGAAACCGTAAGAGGTAAAATCTTAAAATTTAAAAAAACGCTAAAACTAAAAAATCCCAAATTAAAAAATGTCAAAACGAAAAAAACGCTAAAACGCAAAATATTACCAAAACTAAAAAGATCACTAAAAAACGTCAAAAACCGAAAGAAGTCGTAAAAACAAAAGTAAGCACTTTCTCCTACCCTATTTCTTATTTTTCTTAATGACCTTCTCTGTCAAACTTCCAACCGTATCTACTCTTTTGCAGATGACAGCACCATATGCCATTCATATTCATTCAGTAATATACCAAGACTGTCGGAGATTGGGGCTTTGAGGCAAAACATGAATGATACACTTAATCGCGATCTTTTAACAATCTCTGAATGGGGTCATGGGAATAGGGTAGATTTTAATGCTCGCAACACCCGGTGTTGTATGCTTACGCACAGACGTATGACCGATCGTGCTTGTCTATATGTAAATATGGGCGGTGTGGATACTGAGGAATCAGTAGCTCTTGATGTTCTTGGCATGAAAGTTCAGTGTCATGTTCGATGGACGGATCACATTTTTCAAGTTTCAAAAGAAGCATTCAAGTGCCTCGGTTTTTAAGACGGTGTAAGACATACTTCACCCCATCTGATTTCCTTAATATATATACATACCGCTTATATCCGTCCGAAAATGGAATACAACTCTCATGTATGACCCGGTGCTTCAAAGTCTATTTTGAAGTTACTATACCGCGTACTGGAGAGGGCGAAGAAGCTCATCGGTGACAGTAGGGGAGCCAACTCTATTGACTCGCTGGAGTATCGACGCGCTGTTGCGCTGTTTTATCGTTACTACAATGGAGTGTGTTCTTATGAAATCAGGGAACTTGTTCCCGAAACCCACTCATTTTTGCGAACAACGCGTTCTTCATTAAGAGCGCATCCGTTTGTGGTCGATACTCCAGTGAATCGCACTACGCATTACAGAGAAAATTCGTTCTTTGGCCGAACAGTTCGTGTGGAATAAACTCCCTGCAGAGGTCTTTCCCGCTACTTTCAATGTTGGAAAGTTTATATCGAATATCCATAAACACTACTCCCTCTATCCCCCTTCCCATAACAAATTTTCCTAACTCTGGCGCAATGCATTGCATGAGTAGGGGCCATCCCCGGTCTTAATAAAAAAATCGCTAAAACTAAAAATATCATAAAAAAACGAAAAAAATCGTCAAAAATGAAAAAAAACCAAAACGAAAAAACCACCAAACCCAAAAAGCGCCGAAACTAAAAAAATCGCCAAAAACCAAACAAAAATCGCCAAAACAAAAGTGTCAAAACAAAAAAATCGCTAAAACTAAAAAAAAAAAAACTAAAAAAAATCTCCAAAACCGAAAAAAGCGCCAAAACTGAAAAAAGCGCCAAAACTAAAATAAATCGCTAAAACTAAAAATATCGTCATAAAGCGAAAAAAACGTTAATGTGTTGTTTCCACAATGCAAACAAGCACTACTTGTCTAAAATTTATATGAAAAGCACTCATTTTTTTAGTGATTTCGATACAAATTTTAGACAAGCAGAGCTTGTTTGCATTGTGGAAACAGCACATAAAACAAAAAAAGGGGAAGAACAAAAAAAAAATGCCAAAACTAAAAAATGGCTAAAATCAACAAAAAAAAGAAATAAAAACCGAAAAAAAACAAAAAATAACCGGACCAAAAAGTGTAATAACTAAAAAAAAATCACCAAAAACCGAAAAAAATTCCCAAAACCGAAAAAGCGCCAAAACTTAAAAAAATCGCTACAACTAAAATAAATCGCTAAAACTAAAAGTATCGTCAAAAAGTGAAAAACGTTAGAAAATCGCCAAAATTAAAAGAATTTGGCAAAAACAATAAAATTACAAGAACGAAAAATCGCCAGAAAAAACGAAAATATCACGAAAATTAAAAAACCTCCAAAACCAAAAAAATAAACGTCAAAAGCAACGAAAAATACTCAAGAAATAAAAATAATAACATTTTTTGTTTAATTTAACTAAAAAACTGCCAAAATGAAGAAAGGGGCAAAAACGAAAAGGGATATACATATGTGTCTTCGTACGAAAACCTTCGTGTGCGAGCCAAAGTCGCACTTTACTTAATTTATTAGATGTTACCTATAATCTTTCCGGGTGCTACATTTTGTATAAGTTCAATCGAACAAATTTAGCTGTCTGTATTTACAACTCTTAAGGCTGATGTAGCCGACCGTAAATGTAGAAAACGTAAATGTAGTCGAATGTGCTGATCGTTTCTGTCTCATAGCTCACACTTTTACATAAGGTATATTTTTTGCTCAAAACTACAGACATTGTGAATAAAAAACAAAATAAAACCTTTTTATGCCAATAAAGTAGTAGTTGTTGTTGTTGTTGTTGTTGTAACAGCTCCGATGTTTTTGTCGGGAGTTCTTTCCTGAGGAAAAAACTTCCGTCTGATACAGCTGTCGCTGGGTTGACAATCTTTGGCCGAGTGAGACTCGGGTCGTTCCGGAGCGTAGATCCAATTGTCGTATGAACACCTTAACTGCACGTCTCCACGCGCAATATTTATTTCCGAACATAAGAAATAACGTCGGCAGAATAACATCACAAATATGTTCATGTACAGGCTTACGATCTGAGCTTATAGAACACGTATTGTGGTATTGGACATAAATTAAAAAAAACGCTGTGAATGGATCATTGTTTTTTGTCTTTATTTTAATTTATTTAATTTTGTTTAAAACTATTTTACTTTACTTTACTTTATTTTATTTAAAAAACATTGTATTTTTACCACAACTACAGTTTCTTTTGTTTAATTCACGCAAACAACAAATGCCGATCAAATTTGATAGCTTACACCGGGTCTTGACGAGACATACGTTTGGGAATTTTTGTGTTCGCAATTGTCAAAATCTGTTGCGAACACAAAAAATGACTGTGTGGGCAGCAAATGTTAGTGTTCGGACACATGTTTGGAAATTGATGTTCAAACACAAGCCAGAGTAATTATGTTAGGACACAAGCTGTCAAGTTTAGTATGTTTGTAGTGGTTACTGTATAAATTGTTTATTTTTATAAAAAAAGGAGAAAGAAAGCAAATAAATAAAATATTTAAATTGTTCTTTAATTATATGCACATTATTTATGTTCATATTCATAAAATTTTCATAAATACAAAAATAATAATGTGAAATATATTGAACATAAATATCTTTCCTAATTTCCTCGAGCTAGAAAATATTAGGCAAGATATTAATATATAAAGGTCGAAAAACTTAGGAATAATTTTTTTATATTATATGGAATATATAAAACGCCGTGCAAGTTTACTACACGAGTATAAAAAAATTGTGTCCAAACATCACTACGTTTACCCAGCCCTCAACAGAAGCTTGAACACAGACATTTTTTGTGACATCATTCTGCCGACGTTATTGCTTATTTTCTGAAATAAAAATTGCACATCTGGTCGCAGTTTATGTTCAACATTATTTCTTGAACATAAGTTTGAACAATTACGTCGCAGTTTATTTGCGAATAAATGTTTCTGCCATTCACACGTGAATGATGTTGGAAATAGAATTTGACAGATAAAAACATAATTATTTTCAAGTTTATTGCTCGTAGAGACAGACCCCCAGTAAATAAGAGTGAGTGTAAAATATGATACATATTTGTATGTTTTTCATGCAACATATTCACAAAGGAGCTTGAAAAATTTTCCCACAGTTGTATTTTTTGTACAAACGAACACAAAATTGTAGAATATGTACATATGTATGTGCAACATTTTTGTCAGAAAAGAAATCACCATAACTTTTCTGATGTTTTTATGCATGAACTTTGACAAATATTAGAAGAAAATTGTGGCTCTTCAAGACGCTATGTAAGGAATAAAAATTTTTATTTTGTACCATTTTTGAAAGTAAACTAACGAAATCCAATACAAATTTTTAATAACTTGTACAAATTATCAAGTACGCTAATGTTACTCGCTTATTTACTTCAAAACCGCAGTGAATTTTTTACAGAAAAAAACTTTGCAGTACATTTATTTATTCACAGATTACGTAACGCTCCAGAAGGGTTAAAGATTTGTTACGGAATAGCTAATTTATACAAAAAATGTTGTAAAAAGCGTTACGAGGGGGTTGGCGGGTATGTTATGGATGATAGTGTTGCATCGCACATCCACTCGGAGACAATTGGATCCATTGTGATTCCCTTCTAGAGTATTCAATAGAACACTGAAGAGGACATATAGCAGAAACCGGACTGGGATGACGGAAAATCGTTTCAAATTCCCTTATACTTGTACCTGTTAGTAAATTAACCTCCTTTATACCCAGAAAAGCCCCATTACATGTCATTAAGCCACTTAGGCCCCTGTTATGATTCACCACTCAACTAAGTTGAGTTGTAAATATTACGACTCAAGAATTTTTTTGTATAATGACTTACAACCAATTTTGTTTGTCTACGAAATAATATTAATATGTAATAATAAATAGGTTCTTATCTATGCTCTATGTTTTTTGAAACCATAGTAACCATTAGAGGGCTGCAAAGTGTACACAAATGTATTCGTAGAATGTACTCGTATGAATTTCGTGTGTGCATAGATGTATGTTCTTATGTATATACTGTATATATATGTATACATGCATGTATATGTGTGTACATACATAGCCACGACCAAATATACATATATACATACATATATACACACATATATACAAAAAACATGCATGCATACACACACAAACATACATACGAGTACTTTCGAATATATTCGTGCAGCCCTCTAGTAACCATCACAGAATATTTTAAATATTTTTAGTTTTGGCCTTACTATTTTTTCTTGAGATAGGTTGAAATAATGATGCAAACTTTAAAATCATCGAAATAAAAACCAAGACACAACTGATAAAACGCAGTTATCTCACTTTGATGAAAGTTGAGTTGTAATCCATAATAAGAATTTGACAACTAAAACTCAACTATCAATTAAGCTGTGAATCGTAATAGGGGCCTTAACTCCCACGATGATGCGCCTGATATCTTTCAGTTTGCACTTTGCGATATCACTAATGCTCTCATGGAAACATCTGCTCAGCCTCCTAAGCGTGTGGCGTTGCAACCTCGAGCAACGGCAAATAATAAGAACTCGGAAAATAGCGTTACGTAATATGTGAATAGCCCCTTAATGCCAAAAATGTGATAACATTGTGGGTGCTGTTGGCTGAGATGATTAGCACGTTGACTAAAAACCATAAGGTCTTGAGTTCAAGACTAGTTTCAGGCAAGCCAACAATATCATGATGTGTATTGGTGTGTTATTGTGCTGATTGCTGTTGGACGTTAGGAATTAAATCATAGCACTGATCAGTTTAGCAACACCGCCAGAGATTAATTACTGACATATCCTAATGTACATCACAGTATCCTCCTTCGTCGGTATTGTAGCAGAATCGTCGGCGAATTAAAAGAACTAATAAATGGCTACACAGCTTAAACAACGTTAATGCCACTACTTGACACCAATGGGCTGCAACACTGCTCTACAAAATTAAAAAAACGCGCCATATAGGGTTGAAAGACGGCCTGGAATGGGTGGATTCTCCTGTTTTTTGAGTCTTGTCCACTTACCAGCTAAAGTACAAATTGTCCAGGGGCTCAAATCTGGTTCTGTGATAATCGGGCATGTTTTGTATTTCATATGGAATTAAAATGTGCTGAATTATCAAAGCATTGTTGTTGTAAATTAATATTTACAACAACGATGCTTTGATAATTCCATACATTTTAATTCCGCATGAAATACAGAACATACCCGAATGTGAAATAAAAAACCTTTCATATTAGTTTTTATCATTACTTTTCACTCTATCTTTTCACAGTTACACATTTTCTGATTCTCGTTTGAATTATGAAAAAATGTTCCATTCCATATGTACCTATGAAAACTTAATGGTGTAAAA